>JAEMON010000002.1:27059768-27094073 GCA_030264115.1 Lygus lineolaris
AGGAAGCAAAAATAACGCTGTTAATACAAAGAAAAACTCGGCACTCCGCGCCTCGCCGGGGGTGGACCCCCGGGCCCCCCTTTTCTGTCACCTTGAACCTAGCGGCTAAACATTGGAGGAACGTGGAACACGCTTTTCCCTCTCGAACATTGTCATGCCCTTGCCGCTCGCATGCTTCATTTGCTTTTAATAGGTAACTAAATCTGAACCAAACGCCAGTGTTTTTTTGTTTTTTTTACAACAAACCAGTGCTTGTCCGGAGCGTATGGAGGAGGAAATTAGCAGTTTGAGCCAGCTCATTGGCTTTCCAATGAGTGGTGAACGATTTTTGTACGATGAAAATTGGCGAAGATGAATTTCCGCAGCAACCGTTTGGATACGTGAAAAGCATCAAGTCGCATTTTAGGGTCGTTTTTTTCGGGTCGATTTTTGGGTCGGTTTCTTGGGTGGCTTTTTGCCTGATAGGTCCCGGTAAAAGTGTATTCTACGCTAAAAATAGTTTATCATTCCGGTGTGGGGAAAACTTAGGATAAAATGTCAGGCGGCATTCCGAGGGCCCTTGAGAAACCCTTTAATACGTCACACTAAAAGAACAACCTAAAAAGAATGTGCTCAGATAGCATCTAGAGCATTGAAAAAAAATTAATTTAAGTAATTGATTAATAATAATTAATTAATTCGATCAATTATTTAATCAAGTTAATTTTATGCTCACTAATCAGGAGCTCGAACAGTTTTGTTTTTGAAGAGTTGATGTTTTTTGTTTTGTTTGGTTGGCATCTTGGACGTGTTTGGCCAATGACAGACGACACCCTCTTCAACGTCACTTTCCCCCCATAGGAAAATTATAAAAATGCCAATAAATTTTCTAAAATTGCAGATACAATATTTTTGCCCTAAGACTTCAATATTGTTTCTTTTAAGCCACTACTTAAAAAAAACACGGAAAAACCAAAAAACAAAAATTGATGATTCCCCATTAATGGCTGAGAAACTGAATTTTAATTTCTGCGCTAGAATGCACGACCTCATACTACCATTTGAACCTGGGGATCGGTCGATCTCCTGGAACATTTTTGGGATTCCTACCAACCTAACTTAGTAACCCCTCAACATCATTTTCGCAGCGCGGAATGGATAACTATAGGTTCCGAACTCATACCATCACCATTGAGATATTAGCGCTTGATATAAATAGAAATCGCTGGAACTAACAGTTTGTTTTGCGAGGGAGCAGAGAAACAAGCCGATAGGAGAAATCGACGTCTAGAAATAAGACTAGGCGATAATACAAAACCCCTAGAAAACGGCAGAAAATGTCTGTAAACAGATGAAAATAAGAAAAAGATTAATGTTATATCAACAAACCAATGATGATTGATAATTAAACACGATCGTATTTCCTGTTTCATCAAGTCGGGTTTCATAATCCTCCCCAACTGTTCATGCTGCTGGAAGGTCGATACGTAAACACCGCGCGTTACCTATTATGCCTTCTAGGTAGATACATAATAAAGGTGATATTGTACTAAAAAAAACACAATTGTGAACGATAAAAAATTGTAGCTACATTCGTTGGTTGTAACCGTTACAAGTTGTCTCCTTTACTCTGTGGTTGTAACGAAACGCCCTCCTTGAATTCGCTTAGAGGGGCATTGGACGATCCAATTTATGGCCTCCGTATCTTTACTACTTCGTCAAACCCATGTTATATGAATCCAGTGGCTGGTACCTACTAAAATAGAACAATCAGTCCAAATACCTTCACGGGGTTGGCCTTTGAAACGTTGGGAGGCCACTATTTGAAACAAGCAAGAACACTGAAGAGTGTCTTTATAATAAGGGGCTAAAACAAGATTGGAGATAATAAGAGCTCCTTTGTAATATTACTCATGACAGACATTATTTTAACCCTCCATCAAAAGTACCCTTTATGATACAGGCAAGCTTTCTACAGGCTTTGATACATATTTATTGTATGAATACAACTTTTTTTTAACAAGCTCGTCGTTAACAATAAAGAATATCTTTTTGGTATATGGAAGGTCAAAAATAAACATGCATAAAAATGCTTAATGATCGATGTGCTACAAAATATAAACTGCTACAAATACTTGAGTGTATTCTTTCGATCAACATATTACATTGAACTATAACTAAGAGAAATACAATGTATTATTTTGTAATACCTAACGTAAATATTCTTATTCTAAAATCCAAAACAAATTATGTGAGGCGGTTTATAATAAAAGAAAAAATATTCATATTGTTTCATTCGATATACTCGTAATTTTCAGAAAGAATTTGGCAGGAAACAAGAAAAGGTGTAAACCACATAATGGAAAATTAAACCGTGTTAGTTGGAGTCAATGTCGATTCGCTATTTCGATTACAGTTGGCTGCGCTGCGATCGACCACAATGACGGCAAAGACCCTGGTAGGTTTTGATGACATGAGTAGGTTTACTAGGTTTCCCACTGCTGTCCTTAGTTCGTGTGCATTTTCCAATTATTTTATTGAAATTAATTCAATTATTCAATTTTACGCACAAGCTCGATATACTTAATACGCCAAGTGCACAAGTTCTTCCAACTTGGGAAAAATTTTGCCTTTTACTTATAGGTAGCTGCAAGGCGGGCAACAGCGAGAGCTGTAAATATATTGTGGTGAGTACCAGTACCTGCTTTCCTCGTCTCTCTCACTTGTATAAATATGCATTACCCACCCAAATAGGTACAATGTATAATATTACCTCCGATTACCTAGGTAGGTGGGTACCTAATAACATTTTCAAACAAGAACAACCCAGTAGGTTTGTTCTCGTTTGAAAAAAAAAAAAAAAAAAAACCAGTAGGTTTTGTTGAAAAATAAAGAAAAATGTTGGTAGGTTTACCTACATAATGCGGGTTGAGTGGAGTATTTGGATATACAGGATTCCCTACCATCTACTTCACCCTGGTTTGCAATGAGTCAGAGTTATTCATACGTAACTTATCTAGTTTTCAAGCATTATTGGATTGGGATTGGATCTATTTTGAAATCTTGATGGCGAAAAACCTTAAATTCTCATCACTCAGTGTGTGATACAAAATTTTGTGTCCAGTGCCCTGGCTTCAATTCTCAACCGATTTGCATGGTTATTTTTGTTGGTCTCAGAAATCTATCAAGTTATGCAGCATGCCACCGGAATTTTGAAATTTTGTGGATTTTAGTTCATAAATTCGGTAAAATTTCGACCTTTGCTAACTTTACAGGGTTGTTTAAACCGTACAGGGGTGGGGGGAGGGGGGGTTGTACAGGGGTGTCTAAACCGACTTAGGATAAACAATATATTCAAATGTTTTCTTCCATCATGATCCATCTGATGGAATAATATTCACACGATAAAACGGTAATAACAACCAACTATTAAAGCTTCTATGTAAATACCTACCTACTTTCTACCTGCTTCGTAGCTCCTACTATAGGTTGCCTAATAGTTGACCAACTATTTATTGCGATTTATAAGCTACGAGTGTGTAAAGCTAGGTAGATAATTTTATTTTGTTATTGAGTGATAGCAAAACATTAGGCAAAACGCTTCAAGCGGATTCAAATACCTACTGGTTCATTAGTTACATACCTACATTCGTACCAGAATTATTGGAAAATTGAAGATTATACTGATCTGGTAGGATGTAGCAGTCATTGGAAAAGTGTCGACTGAAAACTTTCATCCGATTTGATGTTTTTGCCCCCTCAAGCAAGTCGCTGGTAAACACTCCCGTTCAGGTAACTTACTTTCAACAGACATAAACATTACTTCTAGATCTGCTTTTGGACAAGATTAAACTAAAAATGTTCTGGCACCCTTACAGCCTGCAATACATTCGGTCTGGCATTGTGGCGAGGAACACACGAAAAAGCAGTCTTTAGGCAACTCAGTCACCATTTTCTCCTTTCTGACCTTTATAAATGGTCTGACGCATTTAATAAGGCCTGATAAAGGCGACAAACTGTTCCAAATTATTTCATTCGAATAATTTCAAATTGATACTCACCTCTGACAAGATCTACATCTATAAGGTCCGTCTTCAATTTCGCTGTTTTCTTTGGCACATGAGTGAATCCACTCAGTATCCGTTGTTCCACAGTTTTCTCCCATTCCTGCTTGTCGTAGGTTCCTATCTTTTTCTGGTACCTGGAACACAAGGCCACCCAAAAATCTTGAGACTCACTTAAAAAACATACATCTAGCTCACTTGCCATGGTGTCCTATAGTAGGGAAACTTTCACAACAAGTTGAATAATAAACTGGCTGGTGAGGGACAACAAATTTAACCATATTCACGTAGAGTAGTAATCACTGATTGTACCTCCTCAGAGAATATTTGTTACGACGAAGGTGATAATTTATTATTATCTCTTGTTAGATGTGAGATAGTGATAGTGAAATCAAACATATGCTCAAAACGAGTCGATTTCAAACGTAAAAGTACAAAACTGCTATCTACTGGTATTTTAGTTTCCATCCCGTGTGGATAAAATATATTATGAAGAATTTCTGGAAACAATCGTTAGTATCCACCACGATCTATCAATCAATAATTGTCTTTTCTATAGTTAATTTACCTCCATGATTGTTACAAGGGGCTCTCTTAAATGCGCACAATCGTAAAACTATTTAATCGTAAGGCTCCATGAAGGTGATTAACGATAAACGCTGGGCACATAAGAAGCATATTTCAAACTTTTTCAATGCTTGTATCCGAGAATCGCGAACCAATGGAATACAAAATTCTGAGTTTTTTGAAAATGGTGTTCTTTGCTTCCTCTCGACTTGATATTCATTCCGAAGCTAGAAGTATAGTATGGTTATTATTTCAAGTCCATCAATGGTTGGAACGCTGCCATTTGCAACGCTGAAAACAAGCGTTTTCGGTTCCATTGGCGACAAACGAGCGGAAGTTGTGATAATCAATCAGTGATTGATTATTAGTACCTGCACAATCCCTGAAAATTCCATCGAAATAGGATGAAAATTGTCGGAAGTTATGAGAGCTTCACGTTTGCGCATGCGCAGTGGGCACCACTGATTCGATCTTGATGAAACTCATAGAGCATTATCGAATCTCCGATCCTCAACTTTCATCAAAATTTGAGCGAAATCGGACCATTAGGTCGCGAGAAATTGATGTTTCGAGGATTTGACGTTTACGCATGCGCAGAGGCTACCGTTGGGCGGCTGGTAATGAATTTCATAGGGGACCATCTAGGGTCTGACCCGCGTAATCCCTGAAAACTTCATCAAAATCGGATGGAAATTGTGGAAGTTATGCGTGTGGCAAGGATTCCCGGACATACAAACAGACAGACCGACAGACACGAAACCAAAATTGTTCAGGAAGGTCTAAAACGTAAAACGCGAGTTGAAATTTTGATTTTGGAGGAAAAAAAATTTTCACTTTTCAAAAGTGAAAACAATGCTTCCGCTACCTTGGTAGACTCGGAAGCAATATGCCAAGAGGTTATCACTTTCTGGATAACGCAGACGAAGCGCCAGTCAGTCAAAGAAATGGTTACTGGCAAGAGTGGATTGACCAATGTTTACTGCAAAGAAAACTAAACAATTTTTATCTACGATGATCCCCATTTCAGCAGTAATAATACCTATTCTTCATTCTTGTTTTTTATGTTTTCCTGCCCACAATAACTACACAAACGATGCGCGATGAAACGGAAAGGATGGTCCACGTGGCGCAATGAACGATGTAATTTAATAATGCCAATTGGTTCACTTTTATAAGGGCCCCCATCTCCCCCAAGAGAGTAAACTGGAGAGAGCTGGTAAGGGCCAACTTGCATAGTTTTATGACCTAGAAAATTAACAACAAAAAGATGGTTTGACAATGTAGGTTTTTATAAATATAAATATCACAACCACAACCAGTGATGAGAGATGTAGGTAACTAAATACATGGTCATTACCAACCACAGCTTCTCCAGGTCACCAGCGTCTCTAAAATGATTTGAAAATATAGATTGGTACGAGAAGGTACCTAAACCAGCTACTACAGTTGTAATGAGCTGGCAGGTTAATACCAGTCATGCAGGATGAGTTTATGAGAGAATTTTCCAAGAGTCATTAACTGATAATTGTGAATAATTTTTCGATTATGAACATTTCAATAGTGGACGTACCATTCCTATAGGAAATTTCGCACTCGTTCTGAATATAACATATATGTATGTTTCCATGGATAATATGGTAATTTTCCCCCGAAGCTAAAAGACTCGAGGTTTTCAAAAATAATTGTTGACCCTTACATTTTAAAAGTTGACTCCTACTGCTTCAAACATTCTGGCCAACGAACTCATCCCTTCTGTTGATATTGAAATTTTGGACCTTTTAAACCGAGTAGGTATCAAGTAGGTACCTACCAGGTATCCGAGTAGGTGCAGGTATCAAGACCTAAAGTTCCTAATTGAGTTGTAAATAAACTACCTATATTATATTCTGCCATTTTAGGGGGATCTTCAGGTTACATTATTCATTTCTTACAATAATTTTGCTTCCGAGTTTTAGTCCAGGGTAATTAGTCGCTCCAACAAACATTAGGTCAGGTAGGAGCGCTTTTTTCACCCAATGTTCGGGATGAGGTGGAGGTACTTTGTTCCTGTTTTCGACCTCGGGGCTCCTCCGGAACTTGGTTTCCCAGGCCAAAAACTGCTATTTTTTTACACTTGTTTAGGTTTTTCGCCATTTTGACCATGAAGGAATGGGTTTTTGATCATGGCCACCATATCGTCGCTTAAGAAGCAACACGCCCTATCGACCATTTTCAAGAAAATGAGGTTTTGACTGATTCTTATTCGATTTCTCACCCTGCATCGACTGGTTAGCTCCAAATTGCTGCAACTAGACTACAAAATCGAGAAATACTCGAAAAACATAACACCCCCTTCTTCCTAAATACCTCAATTACCTATTAGGACAACACCCCGTATCAACCTAAATTTCCTCATTTCTTTAATTAATACTTCTTTCAATATTGACGACTACCGGAAGGCAAGAAATGACTGAATAACGGAAAACAAAGGGACAGGTGATCGAAAACTGGATTCAGTTTTTTCCTCCTCCTGAAAAATTGGGATTTGGTTCATAGGGCCTGTTGCTTCTTAAGCGACGATATGATCTTTTAAACTAAATAGAATTTAATACATTTTGAGACCAACCGCAGCTGTATAGGTTCATTAGACTTTATGATACAGCGTTTCAAAGTTCTATTTTTCTATTTTCTATTTTACTATTTTTCCTAATTTGCACATTTTTATAAATTTTTTTCAGTTTCTAACCATTTTGATCACGAAAGAATGGTTTTTCGACTATGACCACTTGTATTTTTTTTTAACTAGATAAAATTTACTACGTTTTGAGACCAACCGCAGCTCATTAGATACTGCGCAGCGTTTCGCAGTCAGTGCCTACTTCATAAAATCGGCCTTGTATCATCAAATATCTTCCATAGGGAAGTAATTGACTAAATTGCACTTCCCCTTCCCCCTCCACCCATCTCTTTTGACGATACCTCCACTTTCCCGATACCTCTACTTTCCCGATACTTCAACTTTACTGTAAAACATAATTGTTAGGAGTTGGGGAATTCGAATGAAAACAAATTGAAATGCTATTTGAATAAGATTAGCATGTTTTTTTTTGTTTTTTTTTTTTTAAACTCATACATAATACATCATTATTTGAATACTAATGGTCAATGGAATACTAGCGCATTATTATACGCGAATGCGGTCGTCTAAATGTAATTTTCAATTATCTTTCTTGACCCGTTTGGACGGGCCGGGGCCCATGTCAATCTCTTGGTCAGGAGGGTTGAGGTCTACATCGACTTCTTCGGAGGGAGGATCATCTTCATTGGAGGCCTCCTGGAAGATATTTGAAAGTATCAGCTCGTCGTCGTCGTTAAATGTCTCGTCGAGGTAGGGAGACTGTTCATCGATGATGTCAATGATTAATGGTGGCAGGATTTCACATGACTGCCCATTGCAGTGTCCGCAGACTATGGAGCATCGTAGCCCGGCTTTGCGGCAGCGGCAGGCGTTGCCACACCCTTTCTTGCAGTTGCAGGATATTATTTGCAGAAGGTGAGATGGGGCAGCGTCCTGGCCCATCATCTTCGGGACCAGACCGTGGGGGGTTCGCTGCCATCCTCACTGCGTGGGGTCCAGTTCCTGTCCGATCCACAGCTGCAATTGGTGGTACGCCCGAAAAGAAAGTAACTTTGCAGCGTCGCTAGTTGGTGGAAGCCAGGCTAAATTGAAACTCGTTTTGGCAGCAGCTTTGGCGAATAGATTGTACCGCAGGGAATTGAGGGTGTCATCTTGCTTGCCACCATACATGGCGACAATAAGTTTTTCCCCTGCAGCAGCAATTTACACTGGTGATGCTAGTGGGTTTAAAAAGACTGTAGCCTGCTCCTGCAGATGAAGGTTCATTTCCAGTACAGTTAACAGTTTAACCTTACCATGGCCGAAGATGAATCGCAGCCGCTGAAAGAGTGGACTAGCGGGATGAGGTGGTGGTTTTCCGAAGTTGAGGCAACTGAATAAAACTGGTGCTTTCCTCGTCCACACTTTTGGAAGAAAACGTTTCTCGTTGCACGGTCAACAAGGCCAGTGAAGATGACCAAGAGGTCTATGACTTCTCCTTCTATGATCACTGTGTCATAATCACTGGCTTTGGCAAGTGCTGTGGTGACTATCAGCCGATCTGCGTCTTCTTGTGACTGGAAACCCTGTATGTTGTTGTTTTCCATTTTCTTCACCAGCAGCTGGATAAACCGCAGCTTGTTCTTGTCATTTGACAGGGACCTTTCTTGCGGTATCTGCGGAGTTGTCCTCTCCTCAAATATCACTTCTGGAGCTGAGTGTGATCCTTCAAACTAATATTTCTACTGTACTTTCTCAAACTGCACTCCTTCTTCTACTACAATTATTTTCCACTATTCCTTTTTATTTTAACTAGGTAATAATAGTAACTAACTAGCAAATACGAAAAAAGAAACCCTAGCTTTAAAACGCTGTATCTATTAGCCTATTAGATCTAAATAGCTGTGGTAAGTCTCAAAATGTAGCAAATTTTATCTAGTTTAAAAGTAATACAAAGTGGTCACAGTCGAAAAACCATTCCTTCGTGATCAAAATGGTTAGAAACTGAAAAAAATTTATAAAAATGTGCAAATTTGGAAAAATAGTCTAACTTTGAAACGCTGTATCATAAAGTCTAATGAACCTATACGGCTACGGTTGGTCTCAAAATGTATTCAATTCTATTTAGTTTAAAAGATCATATGGTGGCCATGATCAAAAACCCATTCCTTCATGGTCAAAATGGCGAAAAACCTAAACAAGTGTCAAAAAATAGCAGTTTTTGGCCTGGAAAACCAAGTTCCGGGGGGGGGGGCCCGAGGTCGAAAACTTGACCAAAGTATCCCCTCATCCCAAACATTGGGTGAAAAAATCGCTCCTACCTGACCAAATGTTTGTGGGACCCCTGTTTTGATACTAATTACCCTGGACTATTTACCAAGGTAGCGGAAGCATTGTTTTCACTTTTGGAATGTGAAAAAATTTTCATCTCCAGAATAAAAATGTCAACTCGCGTTTTACGTTTTAGACCTTCCTGAACAATTTCGGTTTCGTGTCTGTCTGTTGTCTGTCCGGGAATCCTTGCAACACGCATAACTTCCACAATTGCCATCCGATTTGATGAAATTTTCAGAGATTACGCGGGTTAGGCCCTAGATGGTCCCCTATGAAATTCATCACCAGCCGACCGAAAGTAGCCTCTGCGCATGCGTAAACGTGAAATCCTCGAAACATCAATTTCTCGCGACCTAATGGTCCGATTTCGCTCAAATTTGGAGGGTAGTTGAAGATCGAAGGTTTGATAGTACCCTACGAGTTACATCAAGATCGGATCAGCGGTATCTACTGCGCATACGCGAAACTTGAAATCGTTGCAACACGTATAACTTTAACACTTTTAATCCGATTTTGATGAAATTTTCAGGGATTAAGCGGGTTAGCCCCCAGATGGTCCCCGATGAAATCCATTACCAGCCGCCCAACGGTAGCCTCTGCGCATGCGTAAACATGAAATCCTTGAAACATCAATTTCTCGCGACCTAATGGTCCAATTTCGCTCAAATTCAGAGGAAAGTTGAGCATCAGAGATTCGATAATGCCCTACGAGTTTCATCAAGATCGGATCAGTGGTGCGTACTGCGCATGCGCAAACGTGAAGCTCCGATTTTGATGGAATTTTCAGGGATTGTGCAGGTACTAATAATCCCATATATTATGTTGTATATTATATACAATCATGTCTTGGATACGAGGAAGCTATGTGCCACACCCTTGGCACTTGGCAGACTTTTTTTAAACCGTGCGTAGCGTCAGTTGTCGTCTGGAGTGACACATCATACTGAAATGTACAGGTTTCTAGAGGGGTTTATTCCCTACAAAATACACAAAATACAAGCATTGAATTATCAGAACAAAAACCACAGTAAATATTTTTTTATCAGTAGGTACAACTTTCTAAAACCAGATGTGCTTTGTTCTCCCAAACAACCAAGCTTTCTACGAAAGTAGTGAACTGCACCTCAAGCCTACCTACAATTGAAACACCTTACCTACAATAATATAAATAACTTCATGATTCGATTAAGAAAGGTCTAAAAAGGATTTCCATGAAGAAAATTTTCAATTTTTTGTTTTCTTATTTTCGTTTTTTCCCTCAAAAATTCGCTAAAATGGCGTTATGTTGACCTTACAGTTGTATTCGTCCACGTGGATTTTGACATGACGCACATGCGAATTCGCCTCAAACCTAAGTAACTGATTCTCAATTCTGCAAACCTTAAAACGATAACATTGAATTCTTCGAACCTGTTTAAGCACATTCCAGATTCATTCAAACGGACCTAGTGGGAAATCACCGCGACGTGACTGTTCAACATTGATAGGTCATTTCACTCTGATGTTAGTACACAAACTTTCTCCTTGCCACGTAATAGGTAGGTAGTGGTTTACTCATCCTCAACTATATTAAAAACTGAGCGTAATTAATCACTCAGTGTCTGTCATCTAATTTTCAGGGATGATAAACAAGGGGAGGATGTTAAAATTACCCTAGTTCAGAAACTTTCAATAAAAGGAAGGGATAATATTTTCAGAATTCAAAGTAGTTTCCAATCTTAAGATTCAAATTAGACCACCGGGAGCGCTGTACGACCAACCGTTCAGATAAAAATCTGAACGTTGTCGTGGTTAATAAAAATGCTGTAGCAGTAAAAGTGGGTTCCCAATAAGTTTGATTTCCTCGACGTGAATCCACTGAGAATAGAATGAACTCTATTGTATTCTCACTACGTGAATCTGGTTTGCCAGAAAGTTTACTATTCTAGTATCCTAGACTTGGATGAATGAAGAGATAACATATTAATGTAGGTAGGTATTCGGGTTTAACGGGCATTTTTCAATATTTTTCGGAAAAATTGGCGATCAAAATATTTTTAGCTCAACCTCTCGAGCACATTTGACTGTGATTGCACGTGCCTTAGGTTTTTTCCATACGATTGGTAAATTCGGAACATTCCGGCATAAGGAGCATAGGTACACAGCACAGTTCAAATTGAATACCAGCACACAGTGCACGGTTTAAATGGACAACTATAAAGGTATGGCGAATGACCAACCTAAATTCAACAATGGATCAAAATTTATTAAATTTAACCGCTACATCTTTCCAAAGATGAAAAATACTCAACACTTACCATGAAACTATCTCGGGAACACAGTAACCCATGCTAGTAATTCCAATCCAAGTATCCAAGCCTACATCACAGGCAAACCTGAAACAAACACGATCCTACAGTAAATTGAGATTATTCTAATATCCATAATAAATAGTAAGTTTATTAATAATGATGTTATAGATAGGTAGAAAACTATGTTCCTACTAATTCATGTTCACTTGGCGTAGTTACCTCAGTATGCCCTACCTATTCTTGTTTCTCTACCGAGAGAAAGTTTCCCCCTATAATCGAACTTACAGTCAAATTACTTATTGAACTACAACAGTGTGGTTCGCAACCTTTCCTCGGTCATGCCCCCCTAGCACCATGAGAAATTTTTGAGCCCCCTCTAGGGCCTAGACGATATCTTGTGAATGTCATCGCCTAGCTACCTACCGTGTGCCAATTTTGAAGTTGGATCTTTAACAAATGGATCGAAGGGTCAGAGAAGTAAAGCGATTCTGATTCATGTTGGGATTACGTTTCCAAAAGAAGCTAGTAACATGAAAGGGAAAACACTCAATTTTGGGACCATGATTCTTGGAAACTCGATTCAGGCCACATACATTGGCTTCATGATACAGGCTACTACAGGGAAATTCGTTGATGCGACATGCACCAGAATGGCTGGGTATTGAACTCAGTTGTCACCCTGGTCTCGCGACGCCTTTCTGTTCCTGTCTGTTAAATAATATTTAAAATATTATTATATCTTAACCCGTCCAACGCGCCGTCCGAGAGAGCCTCGGAAAAACGCGAATTTCATCCATACCTACGATTGAGCTTGAGGGTTGTTGAGAGGTGATTGGTTCCAGGCAATGTTTGGATCATTACAACCCCAATCTTCTGCATTCTTCCCAACCACCAGCCATTAACATTAATTTTTGTTAAAAAAGTTTTCGGGTTATAGGGGTTAGTTTTTCCGTCGGTGTTTTGCTATTTACGCCTTTATGGTCTTGTATCTCCGTTAACACGCGTCCTACAGAAAATCCAATGGTATCGTTGGAGAGAGCAGAAACCCCCCCTAAAGGATGAACCTAAACAAGGCTACATCACTCGAGTTCAGAGTAGCTGTGATAAGTTAGAAAGAAAGGGGATTTTTAGGTTTTTTTAGTGTTCATCCGTCCATTTCAACCACTCATTTGCTACCCAAAACCGCGCCGGAAAAACTTCTCCAGATTCAAAGATTTCAGATCCAAAACTCACTCGATTTTCGGTCAAAACTTGGTTCAGAAATTAAAGTTTTATCAGAAGAATATGGGGAATTCAGTCAGTCTGGCAAATGTGGGTAAACATGAGATCCTTTCTTCGAGGCTGGAATGTTGTTGCTATTTTTTGTTCTTTGAGGTGCTGAACAAGAATTTGAGGTTATTGAATGGACATTTTGGATCCGAAATGACTTTCCGGGGAAAAAATAATAATCTTCGTTTTTTAACAACGATATTTTTCAAAAATAAAACTGGTTGGTCAAAGATTTTTTTTTTTTTTGTACTTAAATTGATGGTGCCGAATTCATTGACACGTCAAAAAACACAGATGAAAAATGTCATGTCAGAAATTGACAGATGAAAAAAGACAAAAAACTCAAAATCCCCTTTCGTCCTAACGTATCCGTAATTTAAGCCACTCTAAACTCGTGTGATGTAGCATCGTTAAGGTTCGTCGTTTAGGTACCTACCTATTTTTTCTGCTTTCCAACGATACTAGATTTTCTGTAGGACGAATATTAACTGAGAAACAAGGCCATGAAAGCGTATCATCAGGTATCATCAAATATGGGCCGTGGAGCAGCTTAGGTCCTAGGTCGGGGAGTGAGAGGTGGAGGCTTCGCCTGGCCTCTGAGCAAGCAATAAAATTATATATATTGTTGTGAGAAGCTAGGCAATTGGTTTGGGGACCTAGATACACTGTTGTGTATAGTTTCAATAAAAATATTGAAATATGTGTATTTCTTGTTTTGTGACTCTTGCGATACATTGTGTTTCCTTTAACAATAGATTATTGCTTCTATTTAGCTTCTTTTTGATCATATCATAAAACTGGTGTCAGAAGTGGGATTTATGGGCACTTGAGATGGAATTGTAGAAGGGGTAGTAGATATTATGGGATCAGCAAGAAGATGGAAGAATCAGGTCGAGGGAGTCATGACGCAGTAGTTGAAGAAACTCGTAGTCGGATAGAAGAGAAACAGATTGGAAGGACGAGCACGAGCACAAGGCAAGATATAGAGGAGGAGCAGCAGAAGAAAGGAGCAGATCTCTTGGAGGGGAAGTCAGAAGAGATGACAAAGATGAAAGGTACAAAGGCTGAAAAGGAGCAAGAGGTGCGGAAGGAAGAAGTTGAGGAAGCCAGGACTGTCTTATGCCAGAGGAAGGAGCAAGAGATGAAGCAGGAGGTGGAAGAAGTTGTGAGAAATGTCGTTTGCCAGATGGGGAAAGGAAAAGTTGAAAATCGAGCGAATGTGAGTCGTGCAGACGAAGGAAATGAGGTGGTCCATGTGAAGTTACAGCCGCAGTTGGAACCCAGCTACTTCCTCAGTACCACCTTTATCGCAGGAGGACGTTTCGAAGGTGATTGAAATTGGGGAAGGAAACACAGTGCCCAAAGCCCCAACTACAAGTAGTTTGGCATTAGATTTTCTGTTTGAAGATACCCCCTATGGGAAGAACCTAAAAATAAAGGATCCCAAGCGCTACTACCAGATACTTGACAGTAGAAAGTGGTACATTGACAAGGAAGGAAAGGTAGTGAAGAAGGACTCCGTACCCCATCAGCAGAATCGCTGGACGATGGTTCGTAAATGAAAATTCAAAATTATGGTTGAATTAGTTATGCGTGACCAGACCCAGCTCGAGGTGCCTATGTGTCCGCAGGTCGAACATTAAAAGAAAAAGAGGGGAATAGTGTTATGGATTCATGGTTGCTTGACAACAATGTAACCATGTTTATTGTTTACTTCAAAATCCTGTTACTAATAAAAATGATCAGTTCGTGTTCTACCGTCATGCTGTAGTTTTATTCATTTGGACATTCGTTACAATATGAACCTACAAGCATATATTATACGTATATTAGGTACTATGTAATATATTTATAAAAAAAATATAATGTACCTAGTAGAAATTAATGTAGAAAATCGGAGACTCACAGACAAGTGGAGATCCTCAATTTTGGTATATTATTTTCAATAATGAACCTTCGGAATCGAGCACGAAAATTTTTTAGACCTCGTGGAGCATTTTAGGAGCAACCTTTCGCTCCCAGTAAGGACAAAAACAAAGGGTTGAACGAAACAGAGAGCAGAAACAAGTGTGTGAATCACAAATCTTCACAACCCCGTTCAAAGATCAGCAGATCAAATGCAACTTTTTTCGTTTTCACCGAATCGAGTTTCTCGTTAACTTTTATTAGTTTCCTTAGTTACTGAATTACATGCGTAATGGAGGACCTAAAACTCTCGTATGATTAGGTTCAGGTAGGTAGGTACTCAAGAAATTAGTTACGAAGATTCGTAATAGGTACTCGTAATTAGGTAGTACCTACCTACTTACGTAGTGTAAAATCATTAATCACAAAAACCGGAAAGTTTATAGGGCTAAAAGCTTATTACGAGGAATTTACGTATGAACCAATGGGATCTTTACAGATGGGCGATCTAAGAAAAATGATATCCGTTGTGCAATAATTTCCAGCGTTTTTTTATGGGTCGTAACCAGAGGACTGGCAATCGAGGGAGCCCCACAAACCAGCAGGGCCCCACACAAGCTGTGTAGGGAAGAGGAGAGGGGGTATAGAGGATTCGCTGTGAAGGGCCCAGATTTATGTTACTCGGTGGCCCCAGGACCCGTGAATGGACGGAGACAACTTAGCAGGTAGTAGGTAGGTGCCGGACTAGAGTCCTACTTTAATAAATTAAGAGTTTCAATTTCGGTAGGTAGGAATTCTACAATACCGACTCTACAATAACTACCTAGTAGAGTTTCAGATTTTCTACTAGTTTTCATGGGGAACAAGGAGTTCAAGAGAAATTCAAGTTCCTTCTAGATTTTTTTTTCTTTTTAATTTCTGAACCACTTGACTGTTTGCAAAGTCAAGGATTATCATTCTGTGAAAGTAGGTGGGTGGTTGTGGATAGATAAGTAGGTAGGTACATACCTACCTGATACCTGAACAAGCCTAGGGCATCGCATCCCAATCCCAAGCCAACACGGTCATAAGAAATACCTAGCAACCTTAACAGGTATCTAAACTAAACTAATTGAGCTACCTAAACATTGAAAATTGGTCAAGCGCAAAGCGCAGACAAAGACCCTGGAACGATCAGCTGGGGATTGATAAGGGCACAGTGAACCCATCCTACGTACCTAACTAGCGATCTTGACATCTTGAGGGCCGAGTCTGAGTGCAATTAGAAATTAGTTCAAGGAAGATCACGAGATAAATATGTCATTTGGATGATGAACATTCATTAACTTACTTGGAAGGATAATCAACACGACGGAGCGATGCGTTGAAAACCAGAAACGACAAACTCCGAGATGCAGGGGAGGGCGGAAACACCACGAACGGACCCCGAACACTCCGAACAGGAACTGAATCTGAAATGCGTCTGCGGTAGTGGAGTGATGGGCGATCTCGATTCGATCTGAGTGAGATCGATTTTTCCCCTCCGATATATCGATATTTTGGATCGATTATACGCCTGTCGATTTATCAGCAGATCGATATTTTAGGTCTGCATTTCGATCTCGATTCACAAGCAAGTTTTTGTTTTTGACCGCGCAGCCTGAGAAGGCGGTGCTCAGCGGGCGCGTTACAAACACGAATACGAATACAAACTTACGAATAACCCGACGGCGGAACCGCAGGTAACCGTATTATCAGTGATATTTTTATGCCTACGACTTCGGTTGAAGCAATGTTTCCTTTGATTTAAACTCCTTAAAGCTCACAAATATCATGCAATTACCATAAACATGCCTTTTTACGAAATCGCGCGGTTTCAGAAATCCGGATCGATCTGCCGATCTGGTGAAAATCGATCTCCCCCCCCGATAAATCGATTTTTGAGAAAATGTTCGATACATCGATCTTTGCAGATCGATTTTTTCCTCGAGATCGCCCATCACTATCTGCGCTCTGCGGGACGAGTACACTTGCGTCCGTGGGGGGCGGGCTCCGAGGGCTGAAAGCGGAAGGTAGAGGCGAGGGAGTGCGCTCTGTCGGAGTTTCAGTGAAATAAACCAGCGGTGTAGTTTGAAAACCTGGCGAAATGGTGCTGGTGGTGGGGGGATTTAATCCATGGTTTTCAGCGAATTTTCGAAGAAAATTACCTAAGCTATTGCAATGGCTTCAAAATTTAAATAATGCATATTTTTGATAGTTTTCTTCATAGAATTCCGTTTCAGACCTTTCTATAACGATTCCTGAAATGTAACACTTTTTTATATGTACCTATATATATATTTATTTATAAATGTGTCATTCCTGACGATTTCTGACCGAGGAATCGAACTAAAAATCTAAAAAATTTCAAAATGTCAATACAAAAGTCAATACAAATATGTCAATACAAATATCAAAAGAAAGGATGAGTTCGTTGGCCAGAATTTTTGGCGTACCTACTACAAGGGTTCAAATTTTGAAAATTAAGTCAAAAATTGCTTAAAAAACTCGTTTTTGAGGTTTTTGGTGTGAATTACCATCTTAAACATGGGAACACATGGATATATTCGGAATCAGCGTGAAATTTCCTATAAGAATCGGACCCACCAAATCCCACCAAATCGGTTAAAGTCATTCTTCGAAAATTCGCTCATCACTCATGCCGTATGAATGGGACTTTTTTTAAATTTCTAGATAAGCGTTAGCCTTAGGTTCTTGCAAGTGAATAACTGCAAGTGAATAAGTTAGGGTTGCCACATTTTTTCGCGTTAGGTAAATAATGTAGATTCCGATTTTCCGATAGAAAACAAGTAAAAATAAAGTACGTCTACTTCCACGAAAATTTAAGTTCCTATCCGTCAAAACTTGATGATTCGTTATTCTTAATTAAGATTTTCCCCTTTCAGCGCCAAAGTTGTTAAAATGTGAGAATAGGTACATGCCTACCTAACATTTTTCGTAGAAAAATGATGGACGAACACGATAATGTTAGACATCAAAAACGTAGAAACGAAGATGGAGAAGGAATGAAGAAGGCAGGTATTTTGCAACAGTGGCCCACCGCCAAAAACCCAATTTTAATCGCAGCGATGAATAAAAGTACTCAGTACATCATGGCTCTAGGAGCGAACTTAAAAAAAATGTTGTTGATAAATACTTCAATAATCTCAGAAGAGTTGTTGAAGACTTCTTGTGATAATCCTCCATAATTTAGGTAATTGTAAGGAAAACACAAGCTTTGTGTTTTGCAATAAACATTATATATGTGACAATCTAAAGAAAAATACTTCAATACACACATACAAAACACCTAGTGCATGTTGAAAAATATCTTGATCTTAGGTGGTACTGATCTTGTTGTGAATTTTACACCTATTTTTACCCTATGCATGCTGGCGATCTGGGACCAGTTGCACACGACTCAGTGTGAAAAATACTTGAAAAAACGATACTCCACATGCTCGAATTGTCAAAATGCATTTTTGGTCATTTTTTGGAGCAATAAATTGTATATTTGGACACCTTTTTATGGTCCTACCGAGCTGGCCAACAACATGACCTGTCGATTGCCAAGACCAATTTTTCTGAGTTGGAACGAAATTTGTACTGTGTAATTTAAGGGAGTTTAATGTCAGGAAATACGGCCTATAAATAAATATAGAGGTGCATACAATTACATTCGTTAAAAAAACCATTAACATCTTGGATTGTGATCTATGATGTTTGAAACGGCCAAATATCACAATGAGAAGGAAACATGGTAGGAATTTCCACCTATGTGTACCTACTAATCACTTCAAAGCCATTACGTGTGCCATATACAATAATTATTATTTTCCGCCGGAAACATTATGATTTAATATTGATGTCCTTATTTGAATATACAACAACGAACGTTTGACTTCATTGGTTCACCTTGCGATCAGCACACCAGCGCCTTTACCAAATTTCAATTTTAGCGGTAAAGGGAGGTTCAGGAACTGAAATCAGAATGCTCTTGGGAGCAGCCCTCGCGGTCTGCCCCACAGACGCAAGTCTCCTATCATTGAAAACCCAGCGAACCCTGTCAAAGTTATCTCCAACTAATTAACTAACTTGGCAAGTAATGAAGTAATCTCCTTCAGAGCAGTTTCCTAGTTCACTTTTCTGTAACTATTGATACGAAGTTATTCAATATTTTTGCTGTCAAATGTATTATAATTGAATAAATATAAGGAATTAAATACCTGAATAATTCCTCACAATTCCTCTAAATCCGTTATAGTTTTCACTCCTATCTGATATAGAATAGATAGTCTTTCCATTAGGTTAGGTCATAGCTTATCGCATCCACCTCCACCATTGAGGGTCCAATTGGTCCATGCGAATTGCCGACCCTTTAGCAGTGAGATTGAACTCACCCGCGCAAGGCGCCTTCAACAACAAGGTAGGCAAACTGCGAAACGGTACGAAAAACCAACGCGAAGTGGTCAGAAAACTGCTGGGGTGAGCGTCCTTCCATTCTATTCCTACCTCCATGGTTTTCAATTTTCTGCGTGGAAGTAAGATGATACTTCCATGCCATTTTTTGACGTCATCAGCAGTGTTTTCGCTCCCCCCCGTGCAGCTCTTCACCCATTATTCATTACCCAAAACCCAAAAGTTCCATTTTCTCGGTCCCGTTCCTTGTATATCCCGGATTCTTCTCCTCTCTCCCTGAACACTTCACTTATCTTCGTGCAGTGTCACCTCTCATGGGATCTACGAAGACATTTTCTATGCGATAAATCACGTTTCTTGCCGATTTCTGCGTATCCTAGTCCTAAATTCATTCATGTCTTGTGGTGCAACGTATGGCTGAGTAGCTGAGTTCCTGACACCGTTTTCTCGTCGGAACACCGTCACCTCGTCATCCTTATAGCAACAGCTGTTTAGAGTGCAGTCTAGTGAACCGTTAATATTGTGATTTTGTAAAAACAGTAGCATAGTTTTACAAACATTTTGTATTCGTGGTTGAATAGTAGAATAGTGCAAAAATCCATCGACAAGTTCTTTTTCATGCTAAGATTTACCCACTAACTTGTCCGTCAGAACCCGATTTTGGCCATCTAGATGTCGAGTAAAAGTATCGTTGACCAGATTCGACACTACCAAAAAGACATAGAGCGATGTCCAGAGAATTCGGAACGCGTAAGTATGATATTTGTGTAGTGTTACCTACGTAATTACCTAGTCCCTATGCTATTCATGAGATGTCAGGTATGAACTTTAGTTTCTATTCGTTTCAGCAAGTGACGTTATGGTTCATTAATTTCCTTATCTGCCTCTTTCTCCAGAAGATAGGTATCTACCTTTTTCGCAGTTGAAAGCAACTATCTAGTCAGTGCGTAGTAGGTACCTAACTTTAACACGACAGGACGACTGTTGGGGGACAATCAATGACGTGAAATTACTAGTTAAAATTTGAACGCCTAGATTCATATGTCATAAACTACTGCCCGCCTCCAAATCTGTATCAAACTGCGTGATTAATTTATAGGTAATAGGCTAGGAATGGTAGAGCTATTCTCGCGTAAAATTTACAACCTAAAAAATTGACTGCCAGACTGCGTTGTACCTACTCCTCCGCCACTCTCCTGAATGGTGTAATCCATTATTAGGTACCTAGTTTGACTTGTGGATTGCGATCCAACACTTCAGGATTCTAGGCTCTCTTCGGGCATCAAGTGATCTGAATGCTCGCATCTTCCAGAAAGACATTAGGTATATAATATGGTACACCGATCAATCCATTAGTAAGCGTAGCTGATCACACAAAAGATCAGTGAACTGAATAGAAAATTGGGAGTACCTACTTGAACAATGAATCTGGAGTGAATCTGAGTGCGCACGAAGATTACGGGACCGTAGAGTTGCTGAGATACACCTGTAAAAACCGAAAACCCTAAAACGATTACAGAAAATCATTATTAGGTCATTCATTGAAACTCAGCACACGCATACTATTTGCTTACAATATTCTGTAATTCGATGGAAATGTAATGCTACAAAACTATTGGTTTCAGATGATACGATGTATCCAGAGGCTATACGTTCTTCCTATTCTTGTCCAACATTTGCAAGAAACTGGTGTTGGGAGGAGTGTGAACTCGTTGAGGAAGTTCAATGGAGAGGTCGGTGAAGCAGCTAAAGCTTTGGTAACGAAATGGAAGGCTATGGTCGCTGCGGAAGAGTCTGATGATGGAGAAAGTGCTCCCGTGGAAACTGACTCAAAAAAGAACCCACCGAATGCCCATTCTAACGAGAATGGTTCGAAAACTCCTAAAGACAGTAACAATAGTAGTAAACACGATTCTTCTAGACACTCGTCGTCTCATAAACGATCTCAAACTTCCACCACTAGCGAGAGCAAGGCTGACAGGAAATTGAGTTCCTCTTCGACTGATAAAACGGATCGAAAATCCAGTTCAGACAAAAATGATAAGCATAGGCATTCGCAACACGAATCGAAATCTAAAGAAACTGTACGGGTAAAGCAAGAAAAGGGGTCAAAGAGTCAGGTCAGTTCTAGTGATAAATCGTCCTCATTGATTCATCAGTCAAAAAGCGAAAGAAAAGACAAAGATGAGGATACTGCACACAGTCCTTGTAGGAAGAAGAGGAAAAAGAATTGCGTAAAAGAGAGGAGAAAGGAAGTTCAGGAATCAGACGACGACTCTTCAGGGAGGGACGACTCTGCAAAGGACGTGGGGTCCGAGTCAGATAGGATACTCCCAGCGTTATCGGATGAAGATTCTGACGACCAGGGTGACTTCGTTGGGAACCATAGTGGCCAGGATTCTGAAGACAACGAAGATGGAGGGTCAGAGAACAACAGCAGTTCAGAAGAGGACTCGGATCCTAGGAGTCGGAAGAAGTCATCAAGCAGTGAGCATCACAAGTCTAACAGTTCTAGTCACAACAGCTCTTCATCCAAACAAAGGCGCAGTGATCAAAGAGTAAGTGATTGTTGTTGTTGAAATGCTGTTATTCTAGTCAATAGAGGATCATATGCACATCGTAGGTACACGGTACACCTCGGACCTACTTCATTGTAGACCTGAGTAATTTCGATTAAATAACATGGAAATGCTGCCCTGGTAGACTCTGAAGTAATATAACTTATGCACCCAAGTAGCCACCTATCTACTTCTTAATAATATTTATTGTTATACATTAAGAGAGCTGCACATGGATGTTTAATGATTTTATATTATCCACACTAAACTATTTCTTACAATTTTTTTACTCAAAACGCGATGGTTAGAGGCTGGTACAGTACCTACGTCTTGAGGACCCAGCAACACTGGTCTGCATCATGAACTCCCCTATGCTTCTGGAAAGCAGATTGCACTTAGACGCCTAGGTACCTTCTAATATTGTCCATTGCAATTCCTGTTGCTCTTCTGCCAAGTTGGTTGGGCTGGGCAGTGGGCAGCATACATTCCACACTTTTGTAACATGGACACAGAATCAGTTAGTGGACATTTCACCCAAATTTGTAGAACAGTTCTGGAGTGATTACGCACACGCTACCATTGCATCCGACCAACTGCAATAAAATTCATAAGGCACCGTCTAGGGAATAACCTGAAAATTTCTCCAAAATTGGTCGAGTAGTTCCGGAGGTACACCTATGACAACGCATGCGCAGTAGCTACTACTGATCCAATAGTGAGAATTATATATTATATTACCACATCATGAACATCACTACTTGTTTCTGCCTTCGGGACGTAGTTATAGTTGGAAACTACGAGTAGATAGCAAAATTAGGTACTTGGGTACTTGAAAAAATTGCATGAATATGTACACTTATAGTGTCTACATGGGTACTTCGAATATGTACATAATTCAAATTTGCACACAATTGAGTTCACAATAATAATATTATCCATGTTTCTCTACTATTTGCATGCGTGCTTTGGTAGTTCTCGTTCGAACACAATACTGATCAGTATTCATGTTTTTAGTACGAAAATTCGGATTCGAAGAAATCATCCGTCAGTTCTTCCAAGAGCTCATCAAAAGATCTCCAGAAAATGATCAAGGAGAATGAAAAGAAAATTAAGAGAGAGAAATTTGAAAAACCCAACTACGATAGTGGAGGTTCTACACCCAAAAGATCATCATCACCGATTAAAAGCAAAGAGAAATCCGTTAAAGTAAAGGTGGAAACCAACGACGATGGCAGCATTGATGCTGGATCAGGTAATTATTTGAATATCAGAATTACTGAAAGCTATACGTTAAAAAAATTATTATTCACTAGAGCTGTCCATAAGTTGCTTCTTGTGACCTGCCTACTTTGTATTTAGAAAAAAATAACATCTTCCATGTACTGGGCTGCCTTGGATTTTAATCGTTGTTTTTGCTTGAGGTCCTAGTGATTCTCATGTTGCCTCAATGTTGTTGGTGCAAGATACTGAGCGGCTCAAACATAATTATTCGGTTTCAGGTTTCAGTTTTGCGGACGCACTTGCTGGTTTAAATCCTTCTCCTAAAAAGAAGAAAAAGGCTAATATAGACGATGTTCTTTCTCCGAAGCCATCAAGCAGCTCGTCCTCTCATCACAAGAGTTCCTCATCGTCTTCGCAGTCGCAGAAAAAATCGTCATCGTCTTCAGTGCCGTCGATTAAGAAAGAAAAGCACTCCGATACTGCAATGGTGAGGCCTCGTTAATTGAGGAGCTGGCTGGGAAAAAACTTCAAACGCCATATATATATGTGATGTTAAGATAAGCAGTGTTTGATGCTTTGGTTAAAACTTAACGACGCTACTCACTACTGGGGGATGTCCTAAAAAGCTTCTCCTGCCTATTGACACTATTTCTACTTATATCCCAAAAAGTAAACTGCAGATGCACTAAACTCTAAATATTTACATTCGATAATCAAAATTCTCACTTAGTACCTATTTAGGTATCTACCTACTTAGAAAAAAAAAGATAGGTATGATGGGATTTGCAAAACAAATAGGGGTGTTGAAATACTACCAGGGTATTGATACTTTCCGAAAGTATCGATAGCCATTATTATAGGACAAAGGTATCGTTACTTAAATAATATCGCTGTGTACTTGCTGAATAAATAATATGTAAAAATCCGAAACTCGAAAAGAAAATGCGAAAAGAAATCCGTAAGCCTCAATATAAAAAAATACCTAGGCCGTTCTAGAAAATGAAAAAGGTTTTTCATGAAGAAGAAGAAGAAGAAGAAAAATAAATAGCACCTACCTCCTTCAACTATCGGCGGTGCAGGTATTAGAACACATAAAATCTTCGAATTGCACCTGCAGTGCCGCTTGTTGGAACAGTCCTCCAGGCACAAGAGATGTAACAATGTAGATAAATTTCTATGTTTCAATAGAATTTTTAGTCGTTTTCCCTAAAAAGGACCTAGGTCCTCAATTTTCCTACGTACATAATAAAAATATAGGTAGTACATACCGTGGTGAGATCAACCCCATAATGGAATGACCCGATCAGAGTACTAGCACCCTTTCGGTTTTTCTGACATTCAGTTTTTTATGGCCTCGTTTGGAATAAAATAACACTGCCAATACAAAGACAAGAATAGTTTATCGTTCGGATGTGGAGAAAACATGGAATAAAATCT
Organism: Lygus lineolaris; assembly: GCA_030264115.1. Taxonomy (NCBI): domain Eukaryota; kingdom Metazoa; phylum Arthropoda; class Insecta; order Hemiptera; family Miridae; genus Lygus; species Lygus lineolaris. Next base: position 27,084,427 of record JAEMON010000002.1, read on the forward strand.
CAGCTGTTTGAATAACAGTCGGAATTTTGAAGGCGCTTGAGAAACCCTTTTGTACGTCATACTAGAAGAACCAGACCGGAAAAGAATGCGCTGAGATTGCATAGAGAGTAGTGAAAATAGGAATAATTTAAATAATTAATTAATTCAATCAATTTCTTAATTATGTCAATTCTGTTCTCGCTAATCAGGAGCCCGAACATTGATGGGCTTGTGTTTCGTTTTGTTCAGTTGGCATCTTGGATGGGTTTGGCCAATGACAGACACCCTTTTCAATGTCACTTTCCCGCCATATTACAACAATAAATATTTCAATAAATTTTCTAAAATTACAGATCCACTATTTTTGCCTTACCACTTCATTAGGTATTGTTTCTTTGGAGTCATTATCTTCTGAAAAAAATTGATGATAATTCCCCATTGAGTGATGAATTGCTGTTTCTACGAGCTCCACAAATTATTAGCTATATTAATATTATTATCATCAATTCAAAATAGGCTTTTAGATGAAAACATGCCGATCTCCGATTCAAAGGTATTGCTTATTTGGGTTCATCCAACTTTGCCCAAAATACATTTATCTACTACCACCTACCACCTACCTACCACTATAAACCATACCTACTACTATAAAAATCTATAATGTGAATCGTTTTCTGCAGCCACCTGAATTGCTGAAAAAACCAATAAAATTAGAGAGTTTGGAACTCGACATCAATAGCACGCTCCCAGAAATCAATCCTAACTACCGGCCGCTGCCTCACGTACCTGAGAATGCGAGAAGAAATAGCTTGAAGTCTGCTACAAATGAAGAGGAAATGTTCAACATGATGATGAATAAAAATCAGAGGTTGGTTTCCAACTATTCACGTATTCAAGATGAGGTGCTTGTTACTCACTTTTTTCAATTAAAAAAAGGTGCGATTTGGAAATTTTGAATGCAGAAAATTCTGAACTGACCCTCCGGGTTCTGTACTTTGACGTAGGTTTAACTGCTGCCTTACATGTGCTTCTCGCACCTATTGCTTTCCCAAAAGAATTTTGTTCTTGCATTTTGCTATTGGGTTTTAACCTTTTCGTTACTGGATACTCACGTGCCCCTGATGACACAATGGCAGAAAGACAGTCTTTCCGTCATCTATTGGGAAGCTTTAGAACTAATACGATGATGGGTAATATAAAGAGGAAGACTGCCATGGTGATAAATATTTCTCCAATCCTACAGGAATTCCTTGGAGAATACTTATTTCGACTAAAGATAGACGGCGTAAGAACCTGATAAAGTGGGCCTCGGCCCCAGCGCGTGGCTGACCATTTGCCCGAAAAGGAGGGCCTTGGCCCCAGGTTATATCTAATTTTTAAACGATATCGCGGGCCTCGGAGCTGAAGGGTTCTAAATTCAACAATGATACAATAAAAATGCAAAATCCCTGCATGAACGTAAATATCATAGGATGAAATTGGTTACCTACAATGTTATAGGTGGCTCTTTAACAAGTTCAACGTGAAACGATTTATCGAGTAGAATAATTTGTTCCTTTACAATTTCAGAACTAAGGTGTTTTCTGGCGGGAAATCCAACCTCAACACGCAAGTTCCAACGCTGTATGATCTTTGCATCAAGTTACTTTACGATCATGTTGATGGTGAGTAGTTGGCACTTACCTTTCAAATAATGTTCTTTCCAAGAATTGTATCTTGTGGAGAAAAGGGAGAAAACCATCTTCACCAACGACTGGGACACGTGAAAAATGTAGTTGGCGTATTGCCTTGTCTCACTGTGTACCGACATAAAATATACGGAAAAATGCCTAGGAAAGAAGATCTCACTTTCAAATTTGCATAATACAAATAATATTGTTTCAAGACATTTCTCAATTTATGTTTGATTCACTCCTGTGGCAGAACTATGATAGTCGGGGGGCCAGGGTGCGAGCCTGATTTGGGGCCCCCTCCTCACCATAGGACTATAATAGTTATACAGGGTGTCTACCGTTCAGTTGGGACAAACTTCATTGATCGGTTTTACAGGTCATTTCCAACAAAAAATGTCTCTTCGAGTTTTTTTGAAACCCCTTATTTTTTGAGTTTTTTCAATGTCAAGATTTTGTTTTTTCTTTCGACCTTAATAACTAAAACAGCCATAACTACCTTAATTTAGAGTGTAAAATAAAAAAAAGAATATTCCATTGGAAAGAGCGTTACATTTCCTATAAGAGAGCCCTACTAACCTTCTTCATCAGTTGATTTTTAAGGCTCAAAACTCAGCCCAAAGTTCATAAGTCAAGAATTTTCCAAAATTTGACCTTTTTTTTTTACGCATTGTTTTGCTTCTGAATCAGGGCTGTTGAGCTGGGCACTCAACGGGAAAACCTTCCTCAGGATCTCAGATTTCCAACGGTGTAGTAGTTTTCGATTTTGGTGCAGAAATTGAGGGAGAAAATTGCGTTTAAATGTGAAAATGTTTTTCGCGGAAATCGAGTGTTTTTGGGTGTTGACCACCTGACTATGACTAGATGAGGCAAGTATCGTTTTACATGTAGTTTTTCACACCGAATTGAATAGTGATACTCACAATAAATTCATTTTGAGAGATAAAAAATTGATTTTTCGATTTAAAAAAATAGTGAATTTTTGACATACCAACTCATATTTTGGCAGCAGCTTTTTTCTGTGTCTTCTGATGGTGCCCCCAAACGGCCTCCTACCAAAAACATAATCTTACAATTTTGTACTGGGCCCCTGGAACCTGCTGCACCCCCGCTAGTTCCGCCACTGATTCACTCTAATGTTACCTCTTATTTCTGTGATCTCAGGTGCAATTCCTATTGATTTGATAGTGGAAAACGACCACCGTTTGGTGTGATCATTATCATAATTTGATTGGTGGATCTTAAATGCCTGTAATCGATGGTTCAACTTGGTAATTGAACACCATAATGCAGTGAGGAACTCCATTAACCATTCGGAAGACGTTAGCGATTCAGCATACTTCATTCGGCACACTAAATATTATTAAACTAGCAATAATATTTGGCTAATGACTATTTTCATTGCAGGGTTGGAATACACTGGCGGTGTTCCATACGATCTACTCAAACCTCTCTTGCAAAAACTCAACCCAGATCAACTTTTTGTTCTGGAACATTACAATGCATATTTAATTGAGGATACTGGCACATTATGGGAATTCCACTCGAAAAAGTACTTCAGGAACAAAGTTCGGCAAGAAGGAGAGACTTGGAGGGACTTGTACATTGTAAGTTTACTCTGTTCAGTCTTCTGCTTTCGAAAAACATTTCTTCGAATATTCCCAAAATACCGAAAATCATGATAGATTTGAATGAATTGTTCGTTGAACAGGGTTAGGATTACCTGAGGACTTCTATGAAACCTAGGTTTTGCCCCACATCCCTGGTCTAGTATTGTCAATATGAATTATTTGCATAAATATGTTGCAGAGATGTATGGAGGAGAGAGAAGAAAAGTTGAAAGCCCTCACCCAAAACATCACTCAGTCCATCGCAGCATCTACGCCTGTTCGGAAAGCTAAGCTCGCGTATGTTGATTCTGCTGTGAAGCCTCCCAGGAACGTGTTGAGAAAGCAGGTTAGTGAATACTCATGGTCCCTACGCCCGCCAGCCCCTGGTCTGTCATCGCTTGAAGCTTCTAGTTCCAGGGTAGGTAATTTCTTCAACAACAATCCAGGACTTCTTTTTGATCGGATGGAGTCAGTCTACTATTTTTTACTACGATCATAACAATATATTTAGTTTTGTCGACGCAACGCGGGTGCATCATGGGGCAAATGGCCATGCCTGTGTCAGGCAGATGTCTGGAAAAGGGTGCGGGTTGTCATTCCTCTTCTATTTCCACCCTTTATCGGACTGTTTTTGCTTCTTCAATGCCCTTTCTTCGTGGCTGCTCCAATGGGTTTCATTCGTTCCTCGGGAGAGGTAGTGGGGCGCCATCCTCTAGGCCAAGGGCCGCTTCCTCACGCGTCATCTGAGGGTCCTCCCATGTGGCCGACCGAAGTTTTCTTCTCGAGCCCCTTAGTCTGAGGGAGATGGCCCGAATCGTGGATATCTGTATCTTTGTTCGGATGAACCCCGCCACAATCGAACGAGGTTTGTTCCACCTCTCGGCCAGAGACTCAATCATCCGCTGTGCAAACCGCTGGAACTCCCAGTGAAGGACCCCCTCGCAGGATGTTATCAGCGGGGAGAAGGCGCCGTGAAGGTCTTCGGCAGCAGCATCATATTTTCGGTGCTTCGCACGCGCTGCATCATCGGCTACTGTCGGCCAGTCCCGGGATGAGTACGAAGAAGCGTCAGCGTTTACAATGCGGAGATCATAGAAGGACACTCTCTCCCTGTCCCATACCCCGTTGACTTTTATGTCAGCCACCAGCCCTGGTTCCCCTGCTGCTCCTTCGCGCATGATTGGCTCTACTGTGACTCCCTGGAAAGCTTGCCTTGCCAGGCCAGCTATGACGTCCCGCATCTGGTCGTGGCCTTGCTTAACCAAACCACCCCACTTACAGTTGAGTGCATGATTTGTGTTCATCTCGCCACCACATCCGTCACAGGTTCCTCTTAGACTGAGCAGGGGCTTGCTATATCTCATACAGAGGGCATCTTGGAATTGGGTCGGCGACAGATCCAGACTATCGGCTGCTAGAGGGATCACAGTAAGCCACTGAGAGGCCTTGCCTTCAATAATGCGTTCCAGGGTTCGCCTTGCTGCAGGAGCCAATGCTCGTACCAACTGCTGACTGCGCTCTGAGTCCCGTTGTGAACGCAGGGCCTTTTCTGCTGCCTCTTCTCTGTCTACTTGCTCGGCATGCTGTTGTATGTTGAACTCTGCTCCTGCTGCAATGCTGTTTGCCAGGATGGCTGTGGCTCTTTTTGATGAGCTGCATCTAGTTGTTGCTGCAGAGACTGGATCCTCAATGGCCATACCTCCTAATTTTGCTGGTAAACTCAAGATCTCTTGTTCGTTGGTAGTGGGGGCCCATCCAACTATGGCTGGAGTTAGGCTGTCTCTGATGGCAGTACGCAATGGTACATACTCGGCTTCGCAGCCGTGCACCACCTTCTGGAGGTACGCCCATTCTTTTTGTAGAGACTTAACAAGAGCAGTGTAGGTCGCCTGAGGGCACTCTGGGGCACACTCTGCGAAAGCATTTACGTAATCGGTCCATTTCGCTACTTTTTGGCTGACAAATTCTTCGGTCGCCCCAGGTGATGGACCAATGATGCCGCCAAGATATCTGTGCGACCCAACTACCTTGAGCTCTGGAAACAGCGCTTGTGCCTCTTCTTCCTTTCCAGGTTTCACAATCAGGTAGCTCTTCTGTGGCTCTGGGTAGTATCCCCATTTTGGCCCTTCCTGCATGAGTAGGGTGAGCCATTCCTTGACCCTTAAAAGGCTTCCTCCGCATGCTGAGTCGTCGGCATACCAGCATTGGCGCCAGTGTGGACTCTTCAACTGCCTTATGAGGGGTATGGTGCCCACCGCATACATTAACATGCCTAGGGGATCGCCTTGCGTTGTGCCTTCCTTGCTTAGGATAGTGGCTTCACTTTGCCTAAACGTTGTCGTTGGGTAGCCACGGTAAGTGTTGAAGAGGAAGCGAGCACACCTGGGCCACAGGATTCGGGCATTCCATAAGGCTAGTGGACGGCTCATGGCATTGAAAGTTGTTCGGAGTTGGAAGGTATTGTATTTTTGGAAAGGAATAAATGAGGTGGATGAAAAAAAGAGACGCGAACACGAGACACACTTTTTTTAACAACTTGTTATAAAACTATAAGCGACTGGTGGGGGCCCTAACAGTGTTGCCACACATGGCTGACAAAATATGTAGACGAGACATACAATACAATACACTAACTTAAAATTTTTCCAATAGAAACCCCCCGTTTTCTTCATTGCTGATTCGGAGTCTACATGAAATTTTAAGGGAAAGTGCCCAGGCACTCGAATTTTGGAGTGCACAAAAACATGCAGTAAATGCATTATCATCCGTTGAATGTGATAACTCAAGTGGACTGTATGGGGGTTGGATTGAATGAATGAGAATGATTACGGAAGAATAACTTCACTACAATCAGCAAAAACTACAAAGAATCAGAATTTCGGTAGGTACAGCACAAATACTTGACAGACGGTCGGACGAGAACTAGACGAGAGAGGTGGTTCTCTGCATAGAACGGGGGTGGCTCGTGTAGCTCATCCTTTCGTCACTAGATGGCTCTTGATGTGATACAATCTTCTTCATCATCAATCAACTGGAAGGGAGAAACGAGACATGATCCTTATCAGGCAACCACGAAGTCATCCCCCCCCCCCCCGGTCAGGGTCTCCCGTTTTTGAATTGAATTGAGCCCAACCTTCTTTAATGCAGATTTTCAATGATTCCACTATTGAATGGAAAAATTTACACCACCACATCATATCAAATGGGCTCACAATACACTGGTTAGCAAAGGTATGTGCTCGTTTTTGTGCAGTCAAACATTCGTGGTCCCTATGAAATCTTACATAGACTCCAAGCACAGTATAAATCTCCCTGTTGAAATAATAAATTAAAATTAAAATAATAAATTGATCTCCTTTCAGGCGAAATACGGAACTGGAGTTGGTGACTCTAGTCCCATCATGAAAGCCCACGCTGCAGAGAAGCGAGAAATACTAGCAAAAGCTGTAGTAGGAGCACACAATCCAGCTAATATCGCAACTACAACCGTGCCTGCACCTCCACAATCGTCAGGACCTCGTTCTTGGTCAGCCCCAGGTCCGAAGTAACTTATGTAGAACTCTATTTTCAGAAAACCCCCACTATTTAGCAGCAGACCCGTAACATAATTCAGGAAAATCACAACTATACGGCAACTGAAGGAGTAACCATCACACAAGCCTACCTTTATTGATGCTTGTGGTGGGAAATCTTTACATGCTGTATGGGCAGCTGGGGTTTTCCCCACCTCTTAGGGATGTCACTGCCCCCGTTAGATTGTAGTTTGGTTCCGATTTCTTCTCTGTCTTCATAAAATACCTTCAAATAATCGTGAAATTGATGAAAGATAATAAAGAAATTTGCTGATTCTGAATCCTTCAACAAGACGCTAGTAATACAGTATAACTCCAATTATCCGAACTCCGACTATCCGAATCGCCGATTATCCGAATCACTTTCAGAAAAAAATTTGTCCAAAAAAAGTCTAAGTGCGCTATTATTCTTCCCCCCGCGAAGCCAGTGTTTGCGCGTTCGCTCACTATTGTCCTTCTCTCTGCGAAGTCAGTGTAGGCACAACACGTGGTATGAGTCCAAACTCCAGTTCCGGCGCATTGCAGTCACGGCGCACCTGTCATTGTTTGTATTGATTGTGTTCCGATTATCCGAATGGGTCCCGGTCCCCATTAATTCGGATAATTGGAGTTCTACTGTAAATAAAAAAAAGGGATTAGAGGTGGGTAGTTCCTGACTGAACCAACTTCAGGAACGTGAACTACGTCTACGTCCTCAACGTAGTTCACTTTCACTAGGACCACAGATGAACTCCTCATCTGGTACCTATCTAACTATAAACCCCTGATGTAATATTCATCGTTGGGGACTGGTTAGTTATTTTCCTAATTCACAGAAAGATGAGGAGTTGTGATAGGAGGATTGAGATCTTAGATCACTGAATGAAAGTTCTCTAGTTCATCCATGGAAATGGGAATAGGAAGGTACGTACTTCCATGAGTTCATCAGCCATTCCCTCATGGAAGAAGGCTATTTCCACATTCCATCCATATGTCGAGGATTTCATACCTATTTGCATGATCTGTGGTTTATTTATATCACCGAAAGATGTATCTTATCCATGATTCATAGATCCTACTTCCATATACCTACATTGATCGACATAAATATACTACATGAGGAGTTTATATATACCTACTCAAAGGAGCTCTAAGATGGGTTGGATCTTGGATACTGCATGAGGAGTTTATAGTATCATGGAACGATAGTTCAAAAGAACTCCTCCTCTCCTTTCAAGGAGTGAACTAACTGAACCCCAAATGAACTACTCTTGACCACCTCTAAATAGGATGAGGATCAATGGTGGTGGTCACCATTGCCATGAGTAGTTTGATGCCATGGCATAGACAGTGCAGTCATTGGTTGGCTTGTCCACCTTTTTTCAAACTCAATTCTTGCTTCTTTCAAAATTCTCTGAAAAGCTAAAACATGCTGAAAACGTCATAAAGGTTTCTGAAGGGTTTAATTACGAGGGTCATCCCAAAAGTAAGTTTCCCTATATTTTACAAAAATCGAAAAAAGCATTTATTAAAAGAAAATAAAACATTGAAAAGCTGAGGATCTAACCTATTTTTCAACTTAGTCGCCAAATCGTTCCAGGCACTTGTTGTAGAGGGGTGAGAGTTTTTTGAGACCACTGTGGGTCCGAATTGCGTAGCCACTCGTCAACGGTGCTCTTGACTTCCTCATTGTTACTCAATCGTTTACCGCCCAAAAACGTTTTCATCGCTGGGAAAAGGTGGTAGTCACTCGGGGCGAGATCTGGGGAGTATGGAGGATGAGGAAAAACATCCCAATCAAAACTGGTGAGGAGGTCCTGTCGTTGACAAAAATGTTTCTTTTTGTCAAAAGTCCTGGTCGCTTTCGTTTTATCCAAGCTCCGAATTTTTTCAAGAACTCTCAATACCTGTTGAAATTGATCTTCTCACCTCTGGGGAGATAATCCAAAAGTAGCACTCTTTTAGAGTCCCAAAACACGATTGCCATGATCTGATGTCTCAATTTTGGCTTTTTTGGCGCTCTTTTCTGGGGGCTTTTCCACACCATGCTCTGCCTTTTGGTTTCGGGAGTGTTGTGATAGGCCCATGTCTCATCCCCAGTTCTCCTTCATCCTCATGCATCTTAAAAAATCGATTTGCAGCGTCCAAACGGTATTGTTTGTGCTCGTCCGATAAGAGCTCCTTGCACAGACGTTATTGAGGTTCAGGTCATCTTGGACCAACTACAGACCAAGTCAACTCGAACTTGGGATGAACCAAGTCGAGGATTTGGTCGAGGGTTCGACGCCGATCTTCATCTAAATTGCACGCACTGCCTCAACTGCGTCTTTGTGGCTCGAACTCAATGGACGTCCACTGCGGTGCTCATGCACTGAAACACGTCCTTCCTCGAATGTTTTTCTCCACCTCCGAATCATTTGAATGCTCATCACATTCTCACTGTAAGCTAAAGTAACCCTGCGATGAATTTCACCGGCCGTAACACCTCCCCACTTCAAAAATTTGATCACAGTTTGCACTTCGAAATCAGACCCACGCGTGAGGTAGGTTGCCATGTTTACGACTGAACACACAACACAAACGATGCAACCGGGTGACCTGAAATTTTTGCAGTGTGACCACTACATCCAAACGAAAATGTTGAGACCTTCCGCAGCTATCTACCTCTTTCTGTTCTGGTACAATAAAATAGGGAAACTTACTTATGGGATGACCCTCGTAATAGAGTAGGTAGGGGCTGTTAGTGCGTCACCCACAGTTGATAAACTGCAACTAATCCCAGATTAAAGTGTAGGCAATATTCACATGAATGTGCATGATTAATATTATTGCTTCCT
>JAEMON010000002.1:27094083-27105666 GCA_030264115.1 Lygus lineolaris
GACGTTTTTTTTCTTCAAAATTTAGGTCCCTAGATACCTTAATTTAAATAAGGATGTCCTTCTATTTATTTTTCAGTTGCGCCGATTTCGAAGAAGAGGAAAGCCCCACTCATGGCTAAAGCACTTCAACTGATCAAAGGCACTAACAGGTTTAAAAGATGAACTGCAACCCTTTTTAACTCATTTAAGCCTTGAAAACTAAAATGATCATTATCATGAATATTTCCATCACACTATTTTGAAACCCCCTTATCAAATTTGTTGGTAGAAATCCGTAAATTTGTGTGAACAAGTTGTGTAAATACCGAATATGGATGAATTGGTCCATTTTAAATTATATATATTTTATATACCGAGTCAACAATACGGTTCGGTAGTGTAAACAGCAGAACTGCTGTATGATCACTGACGAATTCTTCACATTTTATTTTTTAATTTATGTATCTTTCAATTGATTGTACTATACGTAATATTATTTTATTAGATTGTTGTGGATTTCTTGTTCAATGAGTTATTCCTTCATCCAATCATTCCTTATATATATTTTTTTTAAATAAAATATCAGACTTGCGTGTTTTTCGGTTGGCTTCAAAAAATTAGGAAGGTCTCTCTATTAGGGTTGTTATTATATGTACGACTCATTTCTATCTAATCAGGAGAGGAATCAGGTAAGAGAGATAAGATGACAATGATCCTCTAGAGACACAAATGTTGGATGTGTCCTATAGCGTTTCATGGATGGAATGAACGTAGATCACCTGACCTCTCACTCCCTTACAGATCCCTCCATGGACCTGGGAGGTGAATCCCTTCCTGGGGGGTTGTTCTGTAACTTTGGAGTTATCACAACTGTTGAAAACTACTGTTGGAAAGTCAAAACGACTGTTGTGATCTCATACAGAGTAATGATTGTACCAATAGTTGTTTCGCTTACAGAACCCCCCCCCCCCCCCCCCCCCCCCCCCCCCCCCCCCCCCCCCCTCTGGTCCCATAGGCCCATAATCGTAAAATAAATGTTTGATGACTTTGCCTACAGTAACGTGTGTGGTTAGCCACCAATGGTTTTTTCTGATACCTATGAAGGGCTAAAATTTAAGAAAATTCAGTTTTCAGTATAAGTAGACGATATAAACATTTACAAGTTGCGTCAGGGAGATAGGAAATTCGCTGTTCCTTTATGAGTCCTTTTATTTAAATTAACATACCATGTAGAGGGGTCATTGTGTAAGGTCGAAAACACGGAAAAGTGAAAATTCTCCTAAAGTTCCAGTCATCCAGTAGGTAACTACCCATAAGATGAGCAAACTATCAGAGAAATCCATTTTCTAGCAGTTTATTATTATTATTTTTTTTTTTTTTAAATCTTCAACCAATTTTTGAACTCTACTGTGCAAATGTTTAATTAGCGAATTTTCGAAGAAAATGAAGCAATTGAGATGGCTTCAAAATTTTAGTAGATAATGCAAAAACGTGTTGAGGTTTTTTGTGTAAATTGCCATCTTAAACATAAGGAGATAATTATGGTATATTCGGAATCAGCGTGAAATTTCTTATAAGAATCACCCACCAAAACGGTTAAAATTATTCTTTGAAAATTCGCTCATCAACTCATGCTGCATTAATGAGTTTTTTTTTTATAGCGCACTGATTACGAATATCCAACTTCAGGATTCGAGCCAGAACTGCAGTGTACGATTGATTTCTACTTTCATAATAAATTGAGGGAATTAGTGAAAATAGTCTGAAAAGTAACACCGTAAAATCGTCGCTACGGTGTTGATGAGGTTGTTTTGGTATTTTACGACGCAGTTACGTTGCTACGGTGTTGGTGAGCCGGTTTTGGTCTCTTTCAACTCATACATCCCGTGTTGGTGAGCTACTTTTGGTTTCTTTCGACCCAACTTTCCGAATGTAACCGTGGCTACCGTGTTAGTGAGCTGGTTTTGGTATTTTTGATGCAGTTATCGTAGCTACGATGTTGGTGAGCTGGTTTTGGTATGTTTAATTAATTTTCTCAATTACATCGAAGTAGTTATTGCTCAATTATTTCAGCTTCCCGAATGTAATATTTCCTAGAGAATTTCCAAAAATAGTGTCAAAAAAACCTCTAATATAAGCAAAACACGACGTTATTTGGTGGTCTTTCGGAAAAAAAACGTAAAAAATTGTCGTTTTACATCCCATCATAATGAACAAATAAACGGATCTTTAACATAAGGAAGAAGCCAGTTTACTTCCGCCCTCAACCCAGAAAGGGGTAAGATGTTTGCAGCCTTAAATTTCCATTAGGAAGCACCCTTTGATTTAAAAAGGAAAATTAAGTTGGAAATGTAGTTATTTTATCGATAATTCGACGCTGTATAAGAAAATCTCGACGTCTACGTGAAAAATGGACCTCGGATTCGGATTCAGCACCTTCAAAAACTCTCGGAAACAGTACCAGGCCCGTTGAGAAATGAATTTTTTTGGGCAGTGTCTACCTATAATCCTACCTTGAAATGAATGTTCAGTGCTTATTTTCAAGAGCTTTAAAATTAGATGGAAAAAGGCAAATCTCGTAAAGTGGACTTACACCAAGTTCAGGAGCGAGGCGTGACTTTTTTTCCGAGTCATCGCAAGTAGGTGCATGTGAAAATGTTCCAGTCGTCCATTGGAAAGTTGTTTCCTCGAATTTTTAGTAGGTGTCAAATTTATGACCCGTGTGGCCGTGCTTGCGATTAATAATATATAGAATGAATTTAATACACAATTTTCCATGAAAATCCAAAATGCGCCAATGGATTCTCCATAAAATTCTTCTTTCATTCAGGATTTATACGGATCACTAAAAACTCACCGACGACTTCCCTTTGTAGGATCTACCTACTCGAGTACATGGATATGTCTCATTGGTGAAAACACGGGATTTTAGACAGAAAAATTATATTCTATGCACATGGTCGAATAGGGATGGAAGATCGAATCGAATTTTCAAGCGGATCGATATTATTAACGTTTTTGGAACAATTAAAAAAAAAACCTTACCCCTATTGAAGAAATGGAAGATTTGAATAGGTTTTTGGCGAAAAACACGTTGTGTCCCTGTAGCGGAACCCATGAATTGGGACACTTTTTGACTACGAAAAAAATATGACTGAAAATATTTTTTTCTCGATTTCGTGACGTCATCGTGTCTGGAATCCAGTGAGGAACACATTCCAATTGTTAAAAACGTGGAAAACCAATTTCTTGTACTGAATAACCTATGAAAACCTCTAAAAACCCGTCCCTATTGCCTTGACGGTACCAATTTTCCAGATCTGTCATTCTCGGCATTACTCCTCTCTCCCCTCATCAGGTCTTGAAGAAACAGTAGGTACGTAGGTCCTCCGGATAATGTCATGCCTTTGTTTTATTAAAACGATAAGAATAATATATTTACAAAATATTTAAAAAAAAAAAAAAAAAATTGTGTAGATGCCTACCTAGCTACCTACTTAAAAAATGTAATTGAAAAAGAACATTGAATACTTTCAATCTTACAGATTCTGTTGGATGAACATAGGAACTTATCACAACGGGTGATGTTTTAATGATGGGAAGAGCGAATGATTTTTCTTGGCAACATCACGACAGCCCAACTCCGACGAGAGCATTTTTCGTGGAGTACCTGAGTGAGAGTAGAATGGAACACTTGGTAATGTACTTTTTGGGCTCGATCGTACCATCGCTGAAACAAGAATTATTCATGTAGTACTATATATTAATTTATTCTTTGGTGTAGGTAGGTACCTACTAAATAAAAAACTAATTGTCGGTGGTTTGGAAGGACTAAGCTCTGCGCTCTACTTCAAGAAAACTAACATTCAGATGCTAAACTGGATATTTCCACCTATACCAGCCAGCGTACCTATCCTGAATCAATAAGACTGTACCAATGAAGACAGAACAACTCTTATTCTAGTGTCTTTACTGAACACACTAGGTTACTCATGTATTACCAAGCTTCTGGAGTGTCCAAATTCCATAAGTAAACCACTCCATCATGAGCGGCAGCTGATAGGGCCGAACCGTCATAGTTCCAGGCCATTGAAATTATCCTGCTTGTATGGCCACTAAGTTTGCATACTACACTTCCACTGGCCAAGTCCCACAACCATACAAATTGGTCGTCACCTGTTGAAAATTATTAACGGTTAGGAGGTTGAAATGTTAGCCTACTGAATACAGGAAGAAATATCAGGTCCAATCTCATCACGAGCATTTATTTTTTAACACAGTGGTGGGCACGATACTCATTTAATTGATTTCAGCGTAATCGATAATGCAGTAACCCACATGTTACGATTATCGGTTACCGATACAAAATAATCGATATTTTAAAAGAATGAAGTGGAGAATTCCTATTTTTTAAAGATTTATGGTTAAGGAGAAGCAGAAAATCCAGTATTCTTAACTTTTATTTAAATACACCTAAAATTCGTAACAAATTCCTACTTCCGTGGTTATAACTATTCAAAGCTACTCCGTCATGCATGCTTGGAAGTAGAAAGAGAATCTTTCCCACTTCGAATAATCGATTTTCGCTATTGCTGCAATTCGTGAATCCGTTACAAAATTTATTAAAGATTATTATCGGTCATAATCGAAATCGTCCACCACTATTTATTAGATAGGATTTAGGAAGTTAATGTTTCCCATGCAACTAAAATTAAATTACTATTGTAGATTATTTACCTGCTGATGCGACAAATTGCCCATTAGGGCTAAACGCTAAGGCATCCACCGGGCCCTGACCTGATCCACCAAATACTCTCATCATATTTCCATCAGTCACTGACCATAGCCTAACAGTTTTGTCTGGGGAGCCAGACGCCACATAGCTTCCATTGGGATGAAAAGCAACGCACTGAAACACAGAATATGTAAATGAGTGAAGCAAATAGATGGTTGAAAGCCCATTTCACAGTACCGCGCGGCCCAGGGTTCCTGACTCGTTATTTTTCATACCTATCTGCATACTGTTTATCAGAGGTATTTATGCTCAACTCACCGTCACGTCTTGAAGATGTCCACCCAATATGCGAACAGGGAAAGTTCTATCAAGATTCCAAACCCGTGCAGTTTTGTCACTGGAAGCTGTTGCCACCATGTTGGCAATAGGACTGACAGCAACGCCCCATATCGGTGATGAGTGTCCCCTTCAATTAATCAGAGAGAAAAACCTTTAGCAGAGGGGATGGGGGTGTTCTGTAACTTTGGAGCAATCACAACTATTGGAAACTACTGTTGGAAGGTCAAAACGACTGCTGATGGGCAAAACAACTATAGGTGCGCACTTAATGCGTTTGCATAATCGCATATTTTTTCCAAATACAGCAAAAACACGAGTTTTCAACTTTTTTCGACAGATTGCGTCATAGTGAATGCACTTCTGAGGCGCATTATATCGCATAATTTGGCTTTTATTGCAGCACATCGTATTTATCGCATAATGCGCGCATTATTCGTACCCAGGAGGCAGTAGACATCCAGAAAATTTGTTCTATGCATTATATAAAGTCTGTTCGTACAGAGATTCGTACTTCGAAATTGCCCCGCGAGAGAGTTCTGCATCTCCAAAGCATCATGGATCTGTGTTTGTTTAGCGTGCGGCGTGAACGTGAGGTACTGTAGAAGGGGAGGGGGTTGTCCCAAGCAGTGCAGGCCCGGACAGGCTTCGCAAGCTAGTAGGGATGAGCAATAGTCAATAGTTCAGCACTATCGATAGGCCGATACTATCGGTTAAGAACTATCTTTGCTATCTATAGTTTTTCGATAGTGGCTTCCCCTATTCCGTACGTACCTTTCCAATGAAGACTCCTCTCTAGGTTTTTGCATTATGAAAGCATTTTAATTGCATTTTGGCCGCATTAACAGTCCATTACTAGCGCATTTTAGCTGCATAATTCAGTACTCTAAATCCGCATAACGATGGGGTTTCAAAACGCATTAAGGGCACATCTCTAATTTTTGTTGTAATGAGAGTTGTGAGAAACAAGCACTGTTGATTCCTTGGTACTCGATGTATCGATTGGAAATGGAAAGGTGAATGAAAGAGATGGTTCAATTTACTCACTATTTACTGAAAGCTGATCTGTAGCACTAATAACTCAATAAAAACAATAAAAATAATCTCCAGGAAATGATAATTCATGAACATTTGATTCAGTCGCATAAACCCATCTTGATATAATTTTCTGACCACCTCTGGAGGTGGTCATCAGTAGCCAGAGTTGCTACGGAAACAGAATCCCAAAACTCCCTGACTTTTCCCGACAAGTGATTTTTTCTTGACCTTTTCCTATGCGTTTCAAAAGTCTCCTCCCCCTAAAAATAGTAAGCCCGAACAATCCCCGAAAATTTCACCAGAATTGGAGGAGTAGTTCCGGAGTGATGGCTATGAAAACACCGTTGAAGTTTGCGCATGCGTAGTGGCTATTACTGATCCAGTCGTGATAAAATGTATAGGTAAATATCTTAAAGTCAGCCCCCAACTATACTCCGAATTTTAGCGAAATCAGCCAATTAGGAACTGAGGAATTGTAGTTTCACGATGGCGCATGCGCACAGTACACACTACTATTGGTCCGACGGCGATGAGATCAATAGGGGACCCTCATGGGGCTAACCCGCACAATCCTTGAAATTCCATCAAAATCGGAGCATAACTACTCGTAGTTTTGCCTGGGACAAGGAATTGACCACAGACTGACATGGAACCAAAATTGTCCATGACGCTCTGAAACGTAAAAAGCAAGCGGAAATGTTGAGTTTGGAGGACAAAATTTGTTTATTTCCTGTTCGAATGCAAAGCTTCCGACGGTCCTTTGGTAGTGAGGAAGCAAATTGATTTTGTATTGATAAATGCCAAAACAGACTTGTAACTTACAGAAATGCTGATGATCAATTCTGTTGTCTTAATAAAAATAACGAAAAATGTTAAAATGCATTTTATTACGTATAATTTAGGTAGAAACCTGGTAGGTATTCGAAGCATTAGTCTCACAAAGAACTAATAAATACTTGTAGCTCGTATTTTGCGTAAAATTCCAGATTTTGAATTTTTCTCTGACTTCCAGATTTTCAAGGTTTTCCATACCCATAGCAACCCTGGCTAGCAAACTAAATAATCAAGCTGAGAGTCAACATCACTATCCACTCACCTATAGACAACAGAGCAAGAGAAATCAGCAAGTTTCCATAATCTCATAGTGCAATCATATGATACTGACAGAAGATAATCCGAATCATTCAAGAATGCTACATCTTGCACAGTAGCAGAATGTCCCCGCAGCCACCACATTTGCTTGTCTTTTCTGAAAAATCATGAGGATGTTAGATGAAAATCTATTTAATCACAAGAAATGAACAAAACTCTAGGGAGGTACCTACTTCAAGTAACTCGTACAAACCAGGAAGTCAAGATAAATATGATAGTTTCAAATAGGTATGTAGTAGGGATGGGATATCGAAAGAAAAATATCGATATCGATGTCTACATTTCTTAGTGGCATCGATACCGATATAATATCGGGCCAAAACATCGATATTACTATCTCTTATCTCCAACGTTAGCAAAGCACACCCTGAACTTTTGGTTCACATTCGTTGGAACTTTTCCACGTTTATCTCAAGAGACAAAACAATTATACCTCTCATCTGTTTCTCCTTCTGTTCCATCAGAACGTCTCTTCTCACAGATAGGTACGTGACCTTTTTTCAATGTTTAATAAAGCTATTTTTTGCATTTTTGCTTCCTTTTGTTTACTTCAATACGATATTATCGGTACGGATCATCGATATATTGATCATATTGCATGTGTGGCATAGATGCCGAAATATCGAATATCGAAAGCCAAATATCGATATCCCATCCCTAGTCAAATTTATATAAAACCATGTTTCAAGAGCGTACGTTCAGTATTATGTTGTTACGTCAAAACAACCTTAGTGACAGTAGGAAATAGCAATATCCCATTAATAACTTACGCAGCTGCAGAATTGTCTATGGGTTCTGTGTGCGTGTTGATCGGAATGGAGCTGAAGAACTTATCGTGGAGTTGAGGAGTCAACTTGGTTTCGCCGAGGCCCCAAACTTTCAGCTCAGACCTCATGTCGCCTGTTGCTGCCAATTTCCAGTCTTCAGATACACTCCCACACACAATTCTACGAAATACGTCAATGGATAGTATTACTCCATGATTAATACAGCTTCAAGTAGGTACTTAGGTAATCATTCGAAGATTAGGCGTCGATATCTATCCAATAGATTTTGAAGCTAACTTCACAGGGGTGAATGGCGCTGCCCCTTAGGGCTCTGTCATAATATGACAGACTAGATAGGTATTACCTCGGCAAAATTTGGGCAAATTTCTTTATTTATGGTCACACCATTATGGAAACATTGGCCAAGGGAAGGTATTATTATTTGTAATTTTACCCTTCAGTTCTATGAGCTGTGTACAGCAGCAGAGGTGGCGGAGGTGTTGGTTGGGTCCGGATACCATTGATGTCCCTCAATAGATCTGCCATAGCTTGGTCCTCAATGACTTCTTCTTTGACATCATTACTACTAAATGCTTCGAGTCGAGGCGGCTAAAATTTAAATCATTCATTAAAATCACATTTTTTTAATTTCTATGATTCTTTTCTAAAACACGAGTGAGACTGGTGAAAAGAGGCTCCAGTTCAGAACTTCAACAACCATACTATAATTTTTACGATATTGGAATCCAAATTCAATTTAAACTGAAACTTTCCTTGTGCTTCCACTTTATTCCATAAAACTACCTACCTTATCGTGGTCAACATCTTTTGGATCTTCTTCACAATTCAAGACGTCATCTGTGAGTACTGTAATGCGAAACCACTGCCGCATAACCTGCATAATTTGAGGAGAGTCACTATCTCATTAAAAGGTTGGTTTACCGACTGATAATTATTATAACACTAATTATAAAGATATAGACAAGTTATGATCGAGACACAGTCAGTCACAGCTAATCATGGTTTGAAGCTGTAGTACCGTAGTCCATCAACTAGAAAATCGGCAATGAAGCGCCATCAGGATTACTTTGTCAAATCGGTTTTCCTTGTAGTGCAGAATCAAACCAGAATGCCCTCAATTGCCTACCTTACTGGAGAATGAGTCGTAACTGGCAAGTCCAATACAGGTGGCGAGAGCTTTTGATGTAAAAACATCGTCATCGAAAAAACTAATGTCTCTCGACGACCTGATGATGATGATGTCCTTACATCGAAAGCGCTCGCCACCTGTACTCGACTTGCCAGTTACTACGGATTCTCCAGTAAGGTACGTAAAAATTGTATTCTTATCACCAGCGGAGCTAACTCTTTAAATTTAAAATACCAGCATGTCCTCAAGTCTTGGAAAAAATGAGAAACTTTGATAGCTAATGTCTTCTAATTCCCAAGCTTTATTCTAGACTAAGGTAATTTCAATAAAGTAGGGTCATACCTGGATTATCACATAAAGATCGTTGCTGGCCAGGAATTTCCGTAGTAAAACAACAGCCTTCGGCAATAAATTGAGTTCTAACCTCACTTCTCTATAACTTTTAATCAACGGTTGAGCGCTAAGATTTTGCACGTTATCAACGGCAAGCAACTGTTCCATAAATTGAACCCACTGTTCAGTGACCAGGTTAACTGAAAGGACTCTGAGGAATTTAACACAAGCTGTTTTAGGATGAACGGGAAGGCAATTCAGGTAAATGTGGCACAGAAGAGGCATCAGGCAGCTCTTGAGGTCAACAGCAGAAGCGTCTGGCCCCAATTCAGAAACCCACGACACAAACCTGAAAATAGATAGGTAGGTAAGAACGTTACAAATATTAGGTAATAGGTAATGAAAGTAAGTATTGTGGTTTTTCTCCCAAAAAACAAAATTAATGATTCCTAACGAAATAACGTTGATTTTGGTTTATTCAATTCAGTTTTAGGATATTGGTTCGCTTTCCAAAGCTTCTGTGAAAGTGTTCTGTAACTTTAGAGTTATCACAACTATTGAAAACTATTGTTAGAAAGTCAAATCCACTGTTGAGGGAACGAATGTTGTAACAAAGTAGTTGTGAGAAACTTGGTTCAAACTACAGACTGATAGCTCTTAGTAATCGATGTAGGTATCGATTGGGAGCAATGTATCGATTGTAAATGCCAAGAAGAAAGAAAGAAAATACGATAGTTTAAGGTTCAAATTACTAAAAATTACGACCTGGATTTGATCACCTAACCTCATATTGACATTTTCTCATCACCTCCCGAGGTGGTCACAAGCTCAAGGGTATGTTGACTGTGGAGAGGTTTTGTCGAGGTTGCTTTGAACCCCTCGCAGGCACAACATGACTGACGTTAGTAAAATTTAATCATCAAGTTAAAAACGCTGCAAATTATTACACAACGGTTTATTATTTTCTGTATAGATCGCCCATCTACAAAGATCCTATTGACATAAAATACCCACCTCCCGCGAGGTTCACAATCATCTCTTGGCGACAATGAGTGGGTACCTTCTTGTAATAATAATAATTATTATTATTATCGGAGAGTTGTATCATTCATTCTTAATGAAATTCAGTAACTAAGGAAGCTTCTGAAAGTAAACAACGAACTTGGTTCGGTGGAATCGAAAGAAAGTCGCATTTGATCAGCTAATCTTTGTATGGGGATTCGGCCTAATCGGTAAGAATTGTGATTCACACTCGTGTTTCCTCTCTTTTTTTCGCTCAACCCTTAAGTCCTTACAGGGAGCGAACGGTTGGTCCTAAAACGCTCCACAAGGTCTCATTCGACGCTAACAATTGTGTTCTATTTTAAATCGATTGAAAAAATATACCTTCCTATTTGCAATTTTCGAGCTAGGGCGTTTTGAAAATTTCATCCCCTATTTTCTACCCCTTAGAGAAGACTGACGGTAACGCCAAGCTTCGCGGCACAAATAGACCCCAAATGGGGCTGGTATACCAAATTTCATTAATTTTTTTCCATGGTAACTAAGGAAAGTGCCGCGGACGGACGGATTTTTTTTCTTCGATTTTTGGATTCTACGTACCTATCTTGAAACGTAAAACCTCAAATTTTGAGGGGGTAAAAAATTTTTTTTGTGCTCGATTCCAAAGGTTCATTATTGAAAATAATAAACCAAAACACAACTGTTGTTATCAACAGTTGGTTGGTTTACAGAACATTTCCCAGCTCCCAAGAAACTTCTATATAAAGTACGTGTGTTAACAGATTCTAAACAGCTGGCTGGAAAAGTCAGGGCATTGCGCCAGGACTCTCCTGAAGAGGGAAGGGCGAGACTGGCAGGAAGTTCTACCAATTTTCGATAACGACTAGAGAGTTTCTGTTCTTCCAGTCATCTTTACACATTCATCCTAGGAAACAATACGTGTACCTAGCTGATACCGGAAGACGGACCTTGAAGCACGTATCTACACGTATACGTAGTTCTTCCCCGTTCTTCCTGTGTAGGGGAAACTAGGGAGACCACTTTTCAGGTTTTGATTTTTCTACTTTTTCCTATGGTAGTTGTTGAATCGG
>JAEMON010000002.1:27113806-27130353 GCA_030264115.1 Lygus lineolaris
ATTAAATCAAAGTAAGGAGTCAGAACAGTGGTATATAAGTGGAGCCCCTATAATGCGAAAGTACCGTATAGTCTACCAAGGTGTCGAATGACCGAACACACAGCAGAGTCAAAATACCCCTATGAGGTAAATCCACTTGGGCAGGTTCCTGCATAAAAGCTTTGGAGTAGCAAGTAAGAGTGCCTTATTAGCAAGTAAATATCCTTATTTACATTCAGAAGTTGTTGGCACCCCAACAAGAAAGAATGATAGTTTCGCCAGTGTGAGTAGGTAGATACAGAGTACCTAAGTTGTATTGAGTCATGTATGATGTGTGAAATGTGCTGATACCGACGAACTTTGAATTGTTTTAGCTCAACGAATCTGGACCCTTTCCCAATAACGTGTGTATGAACTGCTTGGGTAAAGTGAACATAAGCTATGAACATCACCTTCTGGTTGCCGCCACACAAGAAAAACTAACTACAGCCTTGACGAGGGCAGGAGTGCCTAATAACAGAAACATGGTAATTTAATCATACCACTTCTGAAAGTAATTTACTGTCTAATAATAAAATAGTTACGTACCACCTACCTAATACGTAGGTTGAAAAATAACATATCCCCATCCGTCAAATCTGATTTACCTCCTTGTTGACATGAGAGAACAGATCATGCAAATATCATATTCGGGTCGCCTTGATCCCTCAAAACGTTGCATCCCTCCTTGGAACACATCAAAATTTCCACTTGAAGAAGATCTTGGTTTATGGTAATGATAAATGTAATAATTCTTGGAAGTCCACTCGTCGTGACATTGTCACATGTTTTAGTTTCTGTGGACGACACCAAGAAACATTTTCCCAATTTAATTTGTTCACTTCTTGCAGATACTGAATACCGCATAGGTAAACATTTATTTTCGCAATATAAAATCACTATCTTCCACTCGCTTTACTCACTCTACTATAGGTTATGGGCCCAGCACGCTTCCACTGCGACATCGGGGAACTCAAGTACTGCCTCGGAATTGAATTCTGCAGAAGAGGCAAAAATGTGATAGCAATGTCCCAAGAGAAGTATGTGGACAAGCTATTGGAAAAATTCAAACTTGAGAACGCCAAGACTGCTAAAACCCCGATGGAAGCAAACCTGCAGTTGACCAAACCTTCAGAGGAGAATTCACCAGCTGTCCCTTATCAAAATCTAATAGGTTCCTTGATGTATCTTGCCACAGCGACTCGGCCAGATATTATGTATTCGGTGAGCTATTTGTCACAGTTCAACTCATGCTACCGAAATGAGCACTGGGCCGCTGCGAAAAGAGTACTAAGGTATTTGAAAGCAACAAAATCACTGTGTCTGACGTTCCGAAAATCAAGCAAAGCAATCTCAGGCCTCTCCGACGCCAACTGGGGAAATTGCATTGACGGTCGATCATACACAGGATACTGTTTTAATTATGCTGTTTTGGTTTTATTATGCTGGAGCCACCATCAGTTGGGAAGCGCGGAAACAACGCACTGTAGCCAAATACACTGCAGACAGTGAATACATGGCGCTGAGCGAAACTGCCAGTGAAGCCATCCATTTACTAAACTTGGCTAACCATATTGGACTGAATCAAAAATCCGTAGAACTGAAAACGGACAATCTAGCCGCAAAATGCTGGGCTCTTAATCCAGTCGTTAATGGAAAATCCAAGCACATTGCCATAAAGATGCACTACATCAGAGAAGTCGCCGAAGAAGGAAGTGTGACGATTGTGTACTGCCCGACTGAAGAAATGACGGCAGATATTTTCACCAAAGCTCTGGCTGGTCCCAAATTCTTCCTGTGCCGAGAGCAGCTGGGACTACATGACAGCCACTCGTGAGGGGGAGTCTTGGAAGTCCATTCGTGACATTGTCACATGTTTTAGTTTCTGTGGACGACACCAAGAAACATTTTCACAATTTAATTTGTTCACTTCTTGCAAATATTGAATACCGCATAGGTAAACATTTATTTTCGCAATATAAAATCACTTTATCTTCCACTCGCTTTACTCACTCTACTATAGTAATCAAATCCTACTTGACAAGCACACCTATCCTGTATAACACAGATTGTTTCACAGGACGTCCGGACGTGGAATATCATCAAAAGGCCCCTCAATGAAATTTTGATTGCAAGAAAACGTGAGCAAATATGCTCCAATTGTGCACTAAACGCAAGAAATCGAATTCTTTGGCGTATTAAACTATCAAGTATGATACAATCATTTTAAGGTGTTTTTTTTTCTTTTTCACGCTGAGTAACGTGGTGATGCTAATGTTTTGATTTGTGATCACACTGATCATCCTATCAAATTAAATTGAGGCTTGAATCGATGAAAGAAGGCCCTATACATCGATAATATGCACGGTTAGTAAACGTAGAGTGACTAGAAAAGGTTTTCTAGTGTTTTGTTCGTGTATTATTCGTGGAGTACCTACCCATACCTACTCTTACAGAAGATGCTAGGTGTACTTGTTAAGTACGTAGGTAGGTATACGATTTCATTTGATTCAATAATTTTCGTTTCCTCTTTATAGTAGAGTGCTCATTATAATTTGATTGTATTTTATTTCTACTTAGTATCAACCCTCTGCAGTTATGAATGGGTCATCCTCTGCTCTCAAGTACAGCCCTGTTATTGAAAGCGTCCAGTCTTTGGTTCCTAATCCTTACATGAACGATGTGAAACCAGTGCCAACCCCAGTTCCACCAGTACCAACAGAAGCCCCGAAACCACCGCTTCTTGCTGCTGTTAAGCGTTCTGCTTCGCCAGATGATGCGTAAGTATTGAGCAATGAGTTCTTGGATTGTTGTGGAATGTTGAGCTGGTAACCTAGGGAACGGGGATTGGTACAACATGGCGCACGAGGATCGGGTGGATTTTAAATATCCGCCAAATCGTGAATCGTGATTTTTAAATTAGGTTGAAATAAATTTTAAAATGTTCTGTCACAATGGATTGTTATTGAATTGAATAACTATTGAACAAAACAAATTATGTTAATTATGAAATGAGTGACGAGGCTCATTTTCACCTTGGCGGCTACGTCAACGAGCAGAATTGCCAGTACTGGACCGACGCTAATCCACAGGAACTACAACAGCAACCTCTCCACAGTGAGAAGGTAACTGTTTGTTGTGGGGTCCCCAAGTTAGGGATCATTGGACCCAATTTTTCTCAAAATGGCTCAGGCGGTTACGGTGAATTCTGACCGTCATCGGCCATGATTGAAGAATTCTTGATTCCACAACTCGAACAGAACGAGTACGAAACTGATTCAATGTGGTTTCAGCAAGATGGGGCAACTGCTCACACAGCAAGAATATCCATACAGGCTGTTCACACGCTATTCCCAGGGTATGTGATTTCACGAAACGGAGATGTGGAACGGCCTCCCCACTCGCCGGCCATGACGGTGTGTGATTTCTTTTTATGGTTTTATTTTAAATCGAGGTATACATCAATAAATCTCGCACCCTTCAGGAGTTGAAGGCTTCGTTTGATTCGGAAATTCGATCCAGTCCAACCAATATGCTTGACTGAGCGAAACGTGAAGGACCGACTCCAAGAATGCATCGCCCAAAAAAAAAAGACATCTAATGGACATAATCTTTCATAACAAATATTTTTCTTCAATGAATTTCCCTTGTGACAACATTTTCAAATTTATTTCAACCCGATATCTTCAAAATTGATTGGCCAGTATTTGAAATTCACCCGGCTTATCTGCGCCACCCTGTATTTATAGTGTAATCCTAAGGTATAGTGAAAGAATCGAGCCTTTTATTTAAATAATAGTAATAATAATAATAAAAATATGCCTGCTCGGCGTCGACACCTTCCACCCTGACTGTGGTGTCTGCCTCATATGAAAAGCATTCAACCGAACCCCTTTTCGTCTGACATGCGGCCAGTACCATCCTAGATAGTGTGCGTTTTTATTAGTTGCACTGAATAAATTTCTCCCGAAATGCGGCTGATGTATACCCACCTTTGTGAGGTTTTTTGACATGGATATGTCTTTTGGCTGGGGGTCAAGGAATTTTTCGCGACGCTTTTTTTTCTCCATGGGTCAACGAACTTTTCGCCTCACTATTTTTTCTCCACACAAAATGCAACGCTCCGGCACTTTAGATTATTATTAGCTCGAAAAGTGAAGGCTAGGTAGAAATCAATGAGGTAGGTAGTTGATGAATGAATGAACCATTTTCATTACAACCAATCAGCGGAGTTCCCCGATCAGCTATGTCGAAAATTGAGCTCCCAGATCAGCTGAGTCAAAATTGAGCTCCGAAGTCGGCTGAGTCGAAAATGGAGCCCACAGATCAGCTGAGTAGAAAATGGAGCTCCCAGATCAGCTGATTCGAAAATTGAGCTCCGAGATCAGCTGAGTCAAAAATTGAGCTCACAGATCAGCTGAGTAGAAAATTGAGCTCCCAGAGCAGCTGAGTAGAAAATGGAGCTCCCAGATCAGCTGAGTCGAAAATTGAGCTCAGAGATCAGCTGTGCACCATATAAGTCTTTACTGGGGAGGCGTCAACCAAAAAGTTATGTCCCTTTTTTTTAACTAAGAAGAATGTAACGCGATAATCATTGGTTGATTATCATGGAAGAGCATCCTATCCAGCAACATATCCATGATCTTTGGTTTTTACCTAGTAAGGGTAAAATTTGATTTAGGTACCTTTGAACTAGGTTTTTTACTCTCGGGGCCACCCTACCTGCCACGTTTATGAATGCGTATTTTAATTTAAGAATCTTTTTTGCAGTCCAAAAAAAGAAAGGAAAACCGTTTGCTCGACTTGTGGCGAATGGTTTTTCAAGTCTGAACTCGCAGCTCATACGAAGCAAGTGCACCAGTCCGTCACTCTAGTTTACGGTTGTGTCAACTGCAGTGCCAACTTCACGACGCAAGAAGAACTCGCTAAACATTCAGAAGTGTGTTCTTAAAAGTACTGGATCGTGCAATGCTGTAAATTTGTTTATAGATATGAGGTGAGTCAAGTATTTTTATACTTAACTTTATGTAATTATATTTCGTTCATTAGAGTAGCAAGAACCGAACCTATCTAATGCATTTTTTTCACAGAAAGAGAACAAAAATCGAATTTCTGAAACAAATGTTTTTTGTACATCAGATAACATCGATGCCTACGTAGGACTGGGGGTCACAGAATATCGCGTCACAGTGTTTCTTCTCATTACGGAAAAATCACAAGAAGGGTATGAGCGGTTGAACACACCTTGGTCTGCAAGTGAAGACCCACACCTAATACAAAACTGTTCGTCCGGATGGGTGCAGAGAAGATTAGGGCAAGCAAAGCAATATATCTATTTAAAATCGCAAGAAAACCCCAAATCCTTGTCTTGCAACTTGAAAGTCGAAGTTTGAGCTACACCATTTTAAAAATGTCAATCTATAGACTATAAAATTACCTAATTATTATTCTATTTTTCACTCATTCCCATTAGAGATGACTCACAGCTACGCCAATCTTCCATGCACAACTTGACTCCAAACGACAGGTCCAACGTAGATATAGAATTTCATTAATTTTGGTCAACGTTAAGCTGCTGAACATATTTTTACGGGGGAACTAAAATATTGGTTATTTTTAGAAGGTTATTTCCTGAAGGTCTCTGCTTGCTCTGTTTTGTCTAGCTACACACGAATAGATAACACTACTTACAACCTCCTTTTCTCATATTCTCATATCCAAAGAGTTTAAAATGGATGAATAAAACCCATAACAACGAAAATCAAAAGTAATTGTAGAGAATTCATCCCCTCATGATATGTCGGTGCCTACCTACATCAATTAATACATGAAATAAAATCTTCTCCATATTCGGAAAAATAAAATCTTCGTAAGAACATGGATTTTAATTTGTCTGTATAAGGCTGTGGTTCGCCATCATTTACCACGTATAACTTACTATTGAACGAATGATCTGATTGTTGTATATATATTTTTTTATTGCTTCATATTGATGTTAGTGTCAAAGGCTTTGTAAATTGCTAATTTTGTGAAGTTGTCCTTATCTATTTGTTATATTTTAATGAACAACATTAGTTTTTATTGTGAGTCATCCATTTAAATTCGACTGAACGTTATTAGTCCTACCTTCATTTCGATTACCTACGTACAGTACCTCAATCTCGATTTAGGTAGGTACTAATAACATCTCAATATTTTTTATTCATCAAATGAAGAATCAATATATTGTATTGTTGTTTTGTTTGATATTCTATTTTAAGGTAAATAGAGTGGGATGCGTTGTGAACAGTTATTCCATTAATAAATTACGTGTAGGTACATGAATAATATTATTTGTGTTTAAAAAACCTCGTGGTTTATAAAATTCCAAAAATAAATTATAAACTTAATTGAATTTTAGATTTATTTCGATCCTTTGTTCAGATCAGTATAAAACCATGAAACTAATTACAATTTCTCCCGCTTCAAGGGCACATTCGTGAATATCATATTTAGCTCTACCGATGTACAACATAGTGATTAACTAGGGGTTGTTCAGGGAGAATCCAACGCCAGGGTGGCTGGTGTGCTGAGGTCTGCAACTTCTTAGCGACTAGGTTCCCCCAGCCTGTTGGAACATCGAGTGGATTCTCACGGTACCTACCTATTTAAAAACAGGTCTGAGTTCTCATCTCAACGCAAGACTAGGCTCTCACCATGAAAGCCCTCCATTCTTGGTAGTCCTTATACATACCTACGAGTTATGTTAATATACACCATCTTTCTACTTAAACAGTGTCACTAACCCTGATCCTGTATATGAAGGACACTCTTTCCTCCAAAAACTATACGGTAACTGGTGCTCCACGTTGGGCGCCAAATGTACCAAATCACTCTCAGGATTGGGTTCAAACTGAATGAACAGCACCAGTTACATTTGGATCTTCGGTTTGAAGCCTCAATTGTAACTGATTTTCGCTCCCTCGAATTACGTACACCGCAGCACTTTCCACGGTACACAGTAATACTCGTAGCAACAAGGTTCAGGGTGACACGAGAAATAACATCCAATTAGGGATGAAGTACGTAACATTTATTTGAATATTGACACACATTGAACATTTAAATATGGATTCCATCGAAAAGATACAGAGAAAATATGTAGTTTTCTGTTTAGCACATTATCAATAAACTATTATGTTCAAGTAAATACGAATAGGTATGTACCTATATATACACATCCAAGATATTTTGATCATACACACCATCATCATGGCTAATCATGAGTTTCGAGCTATGAAACTTATAATTTTGATTCCCTCTCATTTCAACAGTACCTATACAAGATTTATAATAATCTTTCTTTTTCTTGATAAATGCCACTATGTTTTTCATACCCTGTTTCTGAATTGTGATCTTTCAATGCACCAACGGCATTTTCAATAATTGATAATGATAATCGAGCACGAAATTCTGTAATAAAAATAGGATTAACAAGGTTTACTATATTTAGTCCAAAAATACACGCAGGTATACATCACGTTGAATTTAATCTCTTCTTTTTTTAAAAAATATGAAAAACTAGATTTTACAATAAATTATGGTAACTGAGGGTTAACAAAATGATGATAGTTGAGATAGTTAAGTAGCCTTCAACAAGAAACAATCAAGTTGAATAGGTAGATAAGATGTAGGATAATGCTAATAAACTTTACATAAAATTTATAATTAATAAAAATATATGTACAAACATAACGACGTTGTTGCCTATGGTAACAATGCTCTGCAATCTCTTTAATGCTATGCAATAATTTCAATGGGCAGTGCAGCTTCTAGCATAATACTCTTTTCTTCGTATCAGGGCAATAATTTGTTCCAATATTATGACATTCATGATTTCAAATCTAATTGAGGAGCTTAGTATCTAGGGAGGACCTCAATTTTATCGCTTATAGAGTTTTTCTCAATGCAAGTAGGTGCTCGATGTAGGTAATGGCTTAATGTATTACAATATTTTCGTAAAGCCAGTTAGAAAAATTGAGTTAGCAATCTGGTTTTTTCAGGAGATGTCGGTTTTTAAACCTAATGATAACTATTTGATACTGGATCTGTCCAATTTTGAAACTTGAGTTTTTTCCTGTCTAAAACTAGTTTCAAAAGCTCAGCAATCACTCGATGTTCAATCCGCAGGACTGATGGGGTATGGTTTTCTTTCCTAGAAGATGCCCACTAATATATCCATTAATCACGTCAGTGGGCTTGATGAGAGGCCGACTTCTGCGGAGTGTGCGCAAAAGGAAGGAGCCGAGCGGCGCCTTCGTTCGCTCTCGAGAAAAGGTTTTGATATCATTGAGTTGACCGTCCATGATACCACGCTACTCTGGGAGGGGAGGGGAGGGGGGTGGGGGGGGGGGGGGGGGGGGGGGGGGGGGGGGGGGGGGGGGGGTGTTCTGTAACTTTCGAGTTATCATAAATATTGAAAACTACTGTTGTAGAGAACGACTGTTGTAACAAGAGTTGTTTGTGAGAAATTATCGAGTTGGTACTCGATGTATCGATTGTAAATATCAAGAAGAAAGGAAGAAAACATGATAATTAATTGTTCAAATCACTAAAAATTAGCACAACTTGATGTATGTATCACGCTAATAACTCAATACAAACACTCAAATTATCGCCAGTAAATGATAACAACACAAGATAAATTGATTCAGTCACCTAACCTCATCTTGACACATCTTCTCACCACCTCCCGAGCTGGTCACAAGCTTGTTCACAGTGGACATCCGTTGTCGATGTTGCTTCCTTACGGAACACCTCACTTGCAAAACATGGCGGCGTATATCACCAAGTTACGAACTCAACTGTTGTTATCAAAAGTTGTTTCGCTTACAGAACCCCCCCACCCTCCCTCCCCTCCTGTTCAGGAATCATGGGCTCTTGGAGAAAAAAAATCAAAACATGATATTCATCACAAAGTTCTTAAAGGACGACATAGGGATTCGTCTCTCATATATCCGGTACAGACGTAGGCATGTAGTAGCTATAGTGTAATTTCTTCACTTTCATTATGTAAATTAGTGCATTGCCCATTGGTAACTTAATAGAAACAGTACAAAGGTTAAGAGATAGATCTACTTGTATCATCAGGTTTGGTATTGTGCAAGTTATTTCAGGAATGTACTATTCTCTAATGGCTACATTCGATATAACGTTTTTATACAGGGATTGTCATTAATGAACATCACAACAATTACGGATAGAAGGTACTTTTTTTCACTCAACACATAAAATTTTTTTTTTCAACATTCATTATTTCTTCGAACAAGTTTTACTAGATCATAAAACATTCATTTTTTTTGTATTTGAAAACACGAAAGGATATTTTTTCACGATACGATCAGCTACTAATATTAGATCGAACGAAAACGATTTTGGCACTCAGGCTCTATAGGTTCATTAGCTGAGGGCATTTGGGTACAACAACACTATAAACATTGATATGATTAACTTTTTTTTCGAGAAAATGATTTTATGCTTGCGCAGACTTAAAAAAAGTAAAAATATCATAAAACACTCGAATCTGTTGGGTAACGAGCAGCTCACGTGAGATTTGTTTTCCATCAGTTTCCTTTTATTTCTAGAATGAATTTAAGTACCTACTTACAAGAGATTGAACAAGATTTTCTCAAATCTCCCACCAAAAAAAAGAAGAAGAAAAATGATAACATCTGATCACTCAATTATCGATACCTATCTCTTTAGTTCTTATTATGGTTTGCCACTTCTCGGAAACATAGGCTGATTTATTCTCCATCAATAAGTTCACAAAAGATCATTGCGTTGCAGATGAATACTTTGGTATCTACATACGCAGTCAAGTTGGTTGTCTGTAGATAGTGAAATATTACAAATTGAAGGTTATGCAGTTTGAATGATAACTGAGACACCTGAAATAAAATAAAATAGGGAGCTTTGAAATCCTCATTTTCTTACTTAGGTAACTACCCACCTCCTATGAATTCATAAAAGCAATGAACACATCTTTTCAATGAATATTATAATTATGTCGATTCTTATTTTCATCATTCGAACTGAAACGGAGCTACGTTTACCCAACGCTTTCCCTAATCAAATCATCGTCACAAATTGCACCAAAACGGGGGTTAGTTATCTCAGGATCGGAGCAATTTTTGACTCGCTCTGGATGGTAGTTTAAATCTCGTAGTTGCGAAACTTGTTGACAACATCGCTTGGAGCTGAGGGGTCCCACTGGACATTGGAGCGAGCGCCCCAGTGGAGGTTCACGCCGCCCTCCGATGCCCTCCTGTTTGCTGGTGGAGCTTTTCCTATAGTAGTAACAATTAAAATTGAAATGAAAAAGGTTTCAACTACAATCTGATTAATATTCGGGGTGTCCCAGTGTACACTTACAAACTCTCAAACTACCGTCCAGCAACGATTACCCTCTCTCTGATTACTCTGTATCTTTTTCTTGGCTCGTGACGAAGAGAGGGGGAACGCCCTGTCGACGCACTACCCTGTACAAAAACATGCGCCTTCCCTGCCACTCCACCCCCTCCTAAGACTACCCTCCCCGTCACCCTGCCGATGTTTTTGTCAAATGTTATGCGCTGTTTAGAGATCCTTCGCAGAAAAAGGCGAATGCTGACCTGGTCATCAACCTTGAGTGATTTGGTGGAGTCATTAGACCTCCTGACAAGTTCTACAAATGCCTGGAAAGGCACTTCAAATTATATCAAACTTGGTCACGTGGAATAATCGGGAATGTGTCCACCACAGGACTCGCTTTCCCAGGATTCTCTGATTTTGACGGGTACCAGTGAGGAAGTATGCGGCTCACCAAAGAGGATAGGAATCCTCTGCCTTTACTCCTGAGACTATAGTCAGCATAGCCTGGTGTCCCTTAGCCTACGTCTGCTTGATCATAGCAGATGCAGAACTAGGTATAAGGGTCAGGAGGAAGTGTGCACCACATGCCAACTCACCAATATCACGTCGGGGTCACCAGTTTAGAGATCCTGGAACCTTGAGTGACGTGGTGGAGTTGTTAAACCCCGTGACAAGTCAAACTTGGTCTCGTGGAATAATGTGGCACATATAATGTGGAGGGTAGCATGGTGGGGAATCGCTTCTACCCCAAAAAAAGATGCAAAGTAATCATTCCTAGACAGTACATAATAAAGTAGGGTTCACCAGTAAAGTACAGAGGGGCAGCAATTTCCCCGCATGACCCCTACCACAAATTTTAGACCTGAAATATTAAGACCAGCCCTTCAGAGATGTATCCCAGTTCACAAAAATGGCAGAATCCAGCCTTCTAAAAAATCCAGCAGACTTCCGCTCCTCCAGACCACAAGTTCAGGAATAGTAGAATGGAGTAGGTGTGGTTTGCCCCAAACAAATGTAAGGGAAGGTCAAAGGGTTTCTTCTTGTCAGTTCTTGAACCCATAAAGGCCATGCTTGAAAAAAAGGCCCCATAAAGGTGAAAGCCAATATTGGTTTCCCTACTTCAGAGAGCGCTGAAAGGGTTGATTCGGTCGATCTCGCGACAAGACTAGTGAGGTGCCTTATCTTCATCTTATCACTGGGTAAGTATCCCGATTTTCTACCAAGTTCAGTTATTTGTTGTTGTGTGATCTGCTACGTTTCCTAATGGATTGATGGGGGCATGTTTGTCTTCCTAGAAGGTGCGAGCGCTGCGATCCAGGTCAGTCAGATCGCGATCCACAAGCATTCGCCTGCTGTGTGCACCCAGCTACTCAAGAGGGGAGACCCGTTTGGACTTTACTGGTGAATCCTACTATATTTTGGAACACTTTAACTTTCGAACAACTCATTTGAATATGTAATGTATTTTTCTTCATTACCTACCTAAAAAAACTCCATTTGTACCTAGGTTAGATTTTTCAAAGATTTGATAGTTCCGAAACTCATGTGCTGTCAGGTACCTAGGCTCTATCTACCAAAATGCAGAATTTTACCACTGGCAATCTGTTAGAATAATTTCAAACACATCAATTATTGGAATAATTCAATAATAAATTTGCAAACAGCAAAAACCGTTGCAACTAATGCTCATAATTTATGAATTAATAGTACATGAACATGGGTACTAATTGTAATAACGTGGATACTGCAGTACCTACTAAAATGGGATCTATAAAATACCTAGGTACGTATATTACGAGTATAAACATGTGTAGTTTTCCCTCGAATTTCAACTTTGGTTTTAAATAAAGGAGTGATCATTATGCTTCATCAATATTATTGAAGTCTAACGTTATTTATTACGATGTAATGAATTAATAAAAGTAATAGGCCAGGACGGCCATAACAGTTTATTGGGTGCAGGTAGGTCACCAGTCACCCCTCAAACTGCCGGAAAGACTTCGTTATCGGCCTTCTTCCTGCTTTAGTATTTATCGACCTAATTTATACTCACGTCTAATGACACGAGCGAAATCACGATAGAGGAAAGGGGATTCGAGCCCGCGGAATCATATAAAAATACGGGCAGGAATAAAACGAATTTGTCCCATCCCATGAAAGCTGTGACAGGTTGACAAGGATTGCCTGTCAGGCGATTGATTTGGGCCTGAAACATCAGGACAATTATTCTCCCTGGTCTCGATTGATTTTCCATCCTCCACAAAATACACTACTCACTTGACATTAGACTATAAAATCAATCAATAAAACAGGGAAATTGATCGTTGGACTTTCATGTTAACGGTGCCTTTGAAGATAATGACAGTGATTGTACGTATGGTGAGGGGCTTCACTATGCTTCCTTACGCTGCACAATTTATTATTATTTTGTACATAAGTACTAAGTTACTATAAAGGTAAGAGTGATCATTTCATAAAAATCCCTTGAGCAGGTAGGCCTACCTACCTAATTTGCAATTCAAGGATGATCTGTTTGAAAAAACTAATAGACTACCTATCTAACGATGTTTTCATTGACACCGAAATCTACCTGTTATAGTAGATTGGTACATACAAGATAAAGACATTCCTCCATTATGTAGGAGGAATCGAGATCAAAAATCCAAAAAAAAAATTTAAAAAGTCAATAATATAAAAAGAAAGGATTTGTTCGTTGCCCAGAACTTTTGGAGTGCTCCAAGGCGTCAAATTTCGCTAAAAATCGTGTTTTTTGATGTTTTTGGTTTAAATTACCTTCTTAAACATAGAATCATATTTATATAATACTATCCAGCTGACGACTGACTATTTCTAAGCACTGTGTTATCTTTGTAGTTGGGTTCCGTATTATATCAAATAAACAAATAAGAATTACCCACCAAATCGGTTAAAATTATTCTTTGAAAATTCGCTCTTCAATTCATGCTGCATGAATTTTTTTTTGCTCCAGAGCAGATTGATCCTATTGCGATGAATTTCCGAGGAAGCCTATATTAGCCTATATTATGTACCAACAATTTATTCATTAGCGCATTCAACGAACGCGCATATAACTAGGAACTATATAAATCGTAATTACCTGATGATGGTCCAGTAGCTCCCCCACCTTCGCCTTCCAACATGCGGTCTTTAGTTTTCAACGTCGTCCAATGCATTGACTGAAAAATCGGTTTGGTTTCATTTAAATAAATCCGCTGAGATTACACTGCGTATCCTTCTATGATCATTGGTTGATTAGTACCTATGTAGGTACTTACTGAAGGTATATAAGTAGATACCTACCTACCTAACCATTTTTGACCGAATTCAAGGTCTCCCTATATTAGAAACAGGGGTGATGCCGTATGAAGTAAACCCCTGAAATCCGTCTTCACGTTTGATGGTATTGAATAGAAACATTTTTGTGAAATTGAAATTACACAATTTACGATTTTTCATACGATTTCTATGGATTCAGCCCTACCACCAAGGAATATGGAGACTGGTAGCTAACTCAATATTCCGAGATTTCCCATATAATATGGAGGACATCGTTTGATGGCTTCGTCTATTCAAATAGTCGGAATTGTTGTTAATTAAAAAAAAGTACGAGTTGTAATGTCTTGGAGAATAACGTATGTACCTGATGGACGTGCTCTTTCATCCCAAGCCATTGTTTGTAGCTCATTGCAATTCCACTATTCTTCCATTTATCGTAGTTTTTCCTCTTCTCCGGGTCAGTCAACGTTTCTTTCGCTTCCTGTGGAAATTAATGTGTTATAGTAAATAAAGTATTAATGTGTTATAGTAGGTACAAAGATACATCAAAAGGTTCTTTGGCTTGCTTTATGATGGAGAAAAATCCCTCCAATTCATCAATTCGTTTCCAGATTTAGCATCACTGGTTTCCATAAGTTGATTTCCCCCTTTTAGGGAAGTAAAAGGTGTGCAAATTCAAGTTCTCTTCTGTTGCAATACATTTGTCTGACTTGCTTGGTTAGCTGTTTTTATTTATTCATCCTTATCAGGAACTTTCAATTATAAGTAGGTATGTACTTATTAATTTATTCTCGAGGTATGGAGGTTCCTAGTCAGGAGTTTATCTACGAGTAGCTCTGCGTCAATTCAGTGATTAGTCATAGTTGTTTTCTTCCTAGGTATATAACTAAGTACTTACTAACCTACCCCGTTTGGGATGAACAGGTGGGTCTAGATGTCCGGATGACATCTAGATGAACTCCTGACTATCTTATTGTATAGTTTAATGATGAAATAAGCCAAATCCTGAATAGGCTGACGAATAAAAACAGCGAAATTGGTTGGACGAATTGAAACAGAAGAGAGTAATAATTTGGTCCTCTACTTCACCTTCCGCTTCCAGTGTATATCAGAGCCATTCTTACGTTCAATTTTTGGAATTTCGCCTCCTTCTCTTTGTCGCCTTGATTCTTGTCCGGATGATATTGGAGCGCTCTCACCTTGAATTCCGCATTGATCTGCTCCACCTGAAACAAACAGCCTACTATATTCTTGATATAGACTATGAGGAGTGTCCTATCTGGTCAGGTAGTTACTTACTTGGTACCTTAGGTTTGTGTATATTTATATCTTGCTTTACAGAGATTTTTTAAACCCATTGTTTTCGGGAGTATTTTCACTTATAAGATTTGTTCGTATTTTCGACCTTTCACCATTAAAACGCCATAGTCCCTTAACCAATAGTGTAAAATTAAAAATAAGGACACCATTGGAGAGAGCGTTAAATTTTCTATCCTCCTAATCCATGGGAAGATGATTCCGGGGTCCGCGAGCTGCCATCGCAAAATGTTTCGTCAGGGATTTGACTTAGATACAGTCAGCAAAGCAATAGTTTTAGCAAGTTTCAAGTATATTTTTAATGAACAATGTAACTTGTAAAGTTTTTTAATGCAGATTGGGATTGTACGCCAAAGTGTATGAAAATATGGCCCCCTCACTCGAAAATTTGAATGCGTAAAAACGTGGGCAAATACGCTCCGAACGTGCCCTAAAAGCATGAAATCGAGTTTTTTGGGTGTCGTAAACTATCAAGTTAGCATCATAAATGATTGTAGTGTGTTTTTTTCACGCAGAATAACGTAGTGATATCAATTTTATGATTTGTAAACAAATTAACATCCCAGAAATTTCTTGAAAAATTGAAATTTCGAGGTTGAATCGAAAAATTAACATGAACACGTTATTCATCATTAACACGTTAAAATCATGTTTCATACTTGTAGTTTATTAGACGCAAAAACTTGATTTCTTGCTTTTAGTGCTCATTTGGAGCGTATGTTTGCTCACGTTTTTGATCACTCAAAATGTTGAGTGCGTAGAATCCGAATCTGCAATAAAAAAAATGGGGGCTCCTATTCGGCCACTGTGGCACGCGAAAATGTAATTTTTGAATGCTCCGCAAAAAATTAAGGGTGGTCACGATTTGAATTTTTTTCTAAATGGCTTTTTCAGCACGTTAAAAGGGAGGGGGCGGGGAAGGGGGGGGGGGGGGGGGGGGGGGGGGGGGGGGGGGGATCATTAGCTGAGACACTGCACATAGGGGGTCCTTGAAATTGTTGCGATTTGATTTTTTCAGGGATCCCTGAAAATTTTTTGTTGAGAAACCCTGCCCTAATCTATTACTATAACTTTTACGGTAGATTGAGCTTGAGGAAAAGTCGTGAAAGAAAATGTGGAAGATTCTCGCGTTATAATTACTAGTTAGGTACCTACCTACTTACTATATACAAGTAGGATCTTTACAGATGGGTAATCTATAAAGAAAATAAAAAACCGCTGTGTTCTAATTTGCAGTGTTATTGCTGAGATCTGGAACCTGTCGGTCAGGATATTTAGCATGATACTGGTGCTGTGCAGCAAGTGCATTTCCATCGCACAACCCGTACACGAAATGAATGACGGCGTACTCGCGGTTAGTGTACCGTGCCATTCCTAAAATCAATTGC
Source organism: Lygus lineolaris (assembly GCA_030264115.1). Lineage (NCBI taxonomy): Eukaryota > Metazoa > Arthropoda > Insecta > Hemiptera > Miridae > Lygus > Lygus lineolaris. Next base: position 27,130,219 of record JAEMON010000002.1, read on the forward strand.
ATTGGGAATAACTTTCCATCAACGTTGTTGTTTAAACAGGCGGGTACACGAATTCATTTACACTGTAATGCGTTAATCTTGAACCTTAGACCAGGTTCACTACTCCCTCTGATGACGAAAAAAAACGTCTGCCAA
>JAEMON010000002.1:27137761-27148516 GCA_030264115.1 Lygus lineolaris
AGGTTAAATTAAGTTAATCAAGAAGGACCCGTGTCACAAGTCAGGAAGAGTGTGGATATCGGTTGTTCTGCCTATAAGATCAGTTCAGTATATAAATAACCCAGGAAACCCCAACATTATAATGGTTATTTGTTGATGAATCAATTAGAGATGTGGCTACAAAACGGGCCTTTTTGTATACGGGGGATTTTAAAGAATACGCTTCAATATCTAAGTTATTCTAGTGTTTATCCGATCGGAATAAAAATGTTTCCCGATGAACTTGAGATTATAAGGAATAAGGAAGAGCGTTTTCCTCATAAACATCCCTAATAGCTATTTTGCTATTGCTATTTTATCTCTGCCTATTTTGAATGTGTTTATCCTTCAAATAGGCGTGATACAGGGGCGGCTCTGGAGGATCTAATAAGGTGAGGAAATTGGGAAAAGTGAACGGAATTAGGTGAAATTCAGTGATGAATGAAACAGCAAAGTTCTTAGAAAGCTTTTTACAATGCAAATATTCTCTCAATCTTGAGCAAGCACCTAGGAATTACAAAAGAGGGAGTGGATACTTTGGAGTACCTACCTAGGTACCTATATGGTTGGCAAGAAGAGAAGACGGTGGGACTGGCAATGGGGAGGAGGGCTATAATTAGCAGCCATTTAGGCAAGAGAGCTTCATCCTAGGTACCTGTCGTAAGTCCCTCTATTCCGTGAAGGTAGGGGGAAACCAGTGTCACTGAAGTATCCATGTTGTCGTATCGATACTAACCTGGGCTTAAAGTAATTACATAGTAGCCCCCCCCCCCCCCCCTTCCATTTTGCACCCCCAAGGGTCCATTTTGTCTATAGCGTATAGGCCGATCCTCAATATTATACGACAATTGGTCGCGACAGTGGTGCCTACTGGCAGGAGCCTACTTTGTAGTATAACAATTGTTGGACTTGACTCGATAAAATTGGAAATACGATGGCATAAAATCAGCTGTTTAGGCTGTTTGATTGGTGATTTGGTCCCTTTCATCGATTCAAAATCGTGTTTTTGCTCTTACCCCCGTTCAACCCTTCTGCGCTGATTTCTTTCATACTTACCTACGAGACTTGGAACAATCGAGATGGTAAAGGAATACGAAGGGCCACGATTTTCTGCAAAGGGAAACTAATTATAACACACGGTGATGGGCTGGTGCATTTAGTTAGGTACCAAAGCAAAAGTAAACTCGTAAACACGATATCGAATCTACATGATCCGCCAGGCTATTCTGGCCCTCTCTAAACACCCGCGAACATTCATCAAGCGATCGCGTTCTGGCTGCAGGTAGGTAGTCCAGTGTTTACCCGCGGGTTATTTGCCTTCCCAATTAGTCTCGTTTTGATGGACGATCAATTATTGGTGGGGGGCTTTAAACAAATTTCTCGCTGGCTTCTGGCCTCGATTTATATATTTTTGCATAGGTAGTGGGCTATTTCTGAATTCCAAAAGGATCTACCGACCGCTGCGTTGCAAAAGCCTGTAAGTTCAGAACCTGAAAGTTTCCAGGAGACAGAAAAAAAGCGGAGGCGAAATCCTGTAAGTTGAAAAAAAGATAACGCGGTAAGAGCTCGCTTTGGCACAGAAGAAAATCGGAGGATGTGAAAGAGAAAAGAAGTGAAAGATTGTTTTGGGCACGAAAAGACGAACGAATACAAGGAAAAAAACGTCTTCTACGCAGTAAAATTGGAAGAAGAGAAAATAACACATCGCTAGTTAGATTTGTGGGGGTGGTGTACCTATGTTGGAGATCACTCCAACTTGTTTATGATTATTATTCATATGTTTTGATTTGTGTGATTAGAAACCAATTTTCCTAAAAAATATTGTCATTACAGTTCAACCGAAAGCAGTGTCTCTTTCTGCTAATTATATTTTAGTAATAGTTACGTGTTGGAATAGGTGACACGTTACGCATCAGGGTGTAAAATCCTGTATGTTATCAACCGTTTTATTGCCCTTCTCATTTGTGTCGCAGCAACTTCCAGGGTTTTGCTCTGTGATGGAACTGACAGGTTATTTTACAAACAGGCATAGAGAAGAAATGGAACGTTCGATTCTGTTCTTACTAGCGTGTGCGCAAGGCCCAATTCACCAATAAAGCTCAAAACCTTATTTACCGGAAAAATTGTTCTTATAGGCTTTTGCAGCGTGGCTGTCGCTATGCTGCAATGGCTTACTTAGTAAAGGAAGAGAAGCGGGAAGAGTAAGTAGGGTCTATTATTACTTTAGTTCTAATCTTCTAAGCAATTTTGGAATGCTGTTCAGTTTCGGGAAAATAATTACTCCCATTCTGTTTCCAAAGGGGAAGCCCCCTCAAATGGACGGATAGCTAAACAACATTTTATTGTTCGTTCTAACTCTCTGAAACATGACGTGGGTTTACAGTATCAATTATCACAAAATATAAATATGTACTTAATCTAATTTCCAGGAACGTAGGTAGGTATCTGATATGGATGGGGCATGGGGTTGAATCTGACTAGTTACTTATCCAGTATTGAGAAATGAGAACTCTTTGAGTAATAAATAATTAGCATGCAGAGTTTCCTTACGATCCCGTGAACCTCAATAATCTTTGAAGCTACATTGTGGGTACCTAACTATATACTTCCGACTCTTTTGTAATTTGCGAACTTATGTACCTACCTACCTGCTAACTATTTTCAAACTTCGAAGAAGGTAACTAAAATAGAAGCCGGTTGAACTTTTCAGACTTATACCTCCTAATAGAAACTAAATACGGGATGTTTCCCCTAAAAGGTCGCGTCAATAAGCTGCTCATTCCCTCTTCTTCGCTGAGTGACGTTAGAAAATTAGCAGTATATGAACTTATTTAGTAGACAACTTAGGATAAACTTGACTATTCAAAGCTAGAATAACTCCTTGATGTGATTTTGCTCTTTGAAGTAGACTGTAGGTACTCCAAACTTATTCAATTTCAAGTTAATAAGAACCTTTACTTTGCAGCGAAGAATATTATTAGTGTTGAATATTACGGCCAAACGGAAATGATCTACCTTTTGCTGATAAAGACTGTACTTCATACCTACAGCACTGCTGAGGAGAATGGCCTACACCCTGACAAATAAAATTATAGATCAATGCATCATTTTGGAAAACTCTATTGAGGGTTCATTATATTCATGAGGTATACTCCCTGTTCTAATGTAAACATAAACATGTTGATAAAATGCCCTTAATTTTTTGCAATTTTTTAAATAGGAAAAACCTTTTTTCTGGCTAAGGTTGATAGGAACAGTGAAAAATGCTGAAGTTAACTCTTCATTAGGATGTATATTTGAAGTGTCCCCGTCATTTGTCTGGGAGGAACCAAATTGTTTATTATGTATACGCAGATGTGTTATTTTGCTCGAGTGTAGTAAAAATCACGGCCCTTACAGAAATAACTAAAATAAAAGTTCCATTCAAGCAGCATGAGGTGATGAACGAATTTTCAAAGAATAATTTTAACCGATTTGGTGGGTGATTCTTATAGGAAATTTCACGCTGATTCCGGAAATACCATATGTTCTTATGTTTAGATTGGTAATTCACACCAAATACCTCAAACAACACGTTTTTAGCGATTTGCGACTAAATTTTCAAAATTTGACCCATTGGAGTACTCCAACAATCCTGGCCATCGAAATCATCCTTCCTTTTGATATTATTGACATTTTAAATTTTTTTTTGATTTTTTATCTCGGTATTACATGTGAAAAAGTGTTACATTCCAGGAATTGTTTTAGAATGGTCTGAAACGGATTTCCATGAAGAAAATTTTCAAAAATTTGCACTACCAAAATTTTGATCCATTGCAATAGACAACACCACTCACGAAAATTGTTGTTGTGTTGTTGTTGTTCACTTCGAAAATTCGCTAGAAGTCCAATTTTCAGGCATGTATGAGGATGAACTAGCAAAAATACTGGCCCTCGAAGTTCATTTTTCACGGAGAGAATTTTAAATGAGTCATTTTCAAGATTTTTGGAGTATTTTTGTGAATCGCCTTTTTTACTAAACAACTTCCATTTTGATAAACCTACTTATTATTTATCAGCATTAAATTACGACTTCTTTAGTTTGACATTCAAATGTATCTACCTTCCATCATCATCATTCAATAATGAGTGAAACCTCTTCACACTGTCTCTGAATCAAGAGTCTTGCAGGCAAGTCCGATGCTCCAACTTCACTCTAATTGACGGATTAATTTAGAGTCTCCGAACACGGCTTGGATGCAAATCTCAACTTTAAACTAGGTTTACCGCTCTCAACTTAGTTACCTCAGGTTGAGGGGAACCTAAATTGGACCTCTGCACCCAATTATATTACTAACGCCTTCTCTAATTTATTGCTGTTACACAGAGGATAAGTGGTTGCATTTATTTGTATTAGATCAGGCCAACCCCATTAATTACACTTCGGATATAAGTACATCAGAAAAAATAGTTCACATCTTAAATCACTTCGGTCATAAGTACCTACATCTTAATTTATACAAAGAATAATACAGAATAACAAAGATAATAAATATTTAGATAGATGGATGAGTGATACTTAGAGAAAAGTGGAGAGTTGGATAAAACGATTCAATTATGTTGAAGGAGATCTAAAGATTAGGTAAGTTAATGAAGGAAATAAGCCCACCGGATTTTTCACTAATATAATTGCAATGTTGAGTAAATGGAAATAAGCCATTCAAACTCAAACTGATTTTTTGCAGTAAGCCTAGGCTGTTGGAAGATTTAGAGTCAAAAACGGCTAAAAAACTTGTTGACATGGATAGGTCTATTGGCTGGCCTACGTGAGTACGAAAATTTCTCCTACAAAAATGCAACGGTTTTTTTGTTTTTTTAAAATTGATTTTCACGTACAACCAATGCGTTGCTAGCGAAGTGTAACTCCCTTAGTTTTCATAGCAGGAAAAACGTTCGCCTCTTTTTGGAATGCTCTCTTTTTATCACAATATCTCATGATCCCTAAGCCATTGTAGTGTCAAGGAAAGCTGATTTATTACGCGAAGTTATAAACTAATATTGCTAAGCACTGGGTACATGGTAGGTATACTATTGAGTAGTATACAGTACAACAAAGGTAGGTACATGGTAGGTATACTAGGTATTGATTAGGATAGCTACATGTAAGCAGTAGGTACTAGACGATGCATAAGCCTCTGATCAGCTGAGGGGCTCTTGAGACGATTGAAATTAATGGCTCTTTCCAAATCAGCTGAGTGAGCGTTTTGGTTTGGTTGTTTGGCTTTAAAATTCGAAATTGATTTTGTAGCTATAATTGATAGCTCGTCGATATGTTTAGGTGTCATGTTTAGGTTGATGATTAGGCAGGTACCTACATAATTAAACGTTAGGTATAAGCGTATAGTCTAAGTAGTAATTGTTTATGAATAACATTGAAGCTCGATAAAGGGGGCGAAGTACCGTCAAAAGCGCCTGCGAGAAAGTTGTGTACTTTATCACCTATAATTATCCCCTTCAACCAATAGGCACCTCGGGCCCACATCATCATTATATTAAAATTGATATCTCTATGACCTTTCCATGAATCAAGTTTCATGTTGCCAACAACTTTTCGATTTTGTTAGATATTTTTGGGAACTCAATTCCGAAAGCATGAGTACGGATCACCAATCAAGAACATACTGGTACATTCATGGACCACATTTTAAAGTGATGGCACCTACTCAATCGAAACAGAATTTCATGCCCCCTAATTTTGGTTAGGATACAATTTTATGTGGGTACGACGAGACATAAGTAGGTAATGTAAAAACTGAAGAACGTGTTAATATTTCACGGTTTTTTGTTTCTCAAAAGTTGAACTCCCCATAGTACAATACCAATGGTGGAAAGATTACGTGGAATACATTTTGGACCACTCGAAATGTATTAGGTATAACGATTCCCCGACCTCTCGGAACATAACTGCGGGCAAACAATTCTGAAATAAAATAGGGTGCTCCTCTTTAAAATGAGGACTGATATATTGATTATCTGATAACTACGCGTTATATTGCGTCATGGTGCGCAAGAACAAGAACATGGTTTTTGATTCGACGAAAATATTAATTGGGGTTTCCATTATTTGAACTCTTAGAAATTAAATGACCTGAGTAGGTAAGTTAAGTGAGAAAACGCCAGGTTTACATTCATAGTTCATAGTTTTAACACTCTACTTTTAAAAATTTCAAAAATTATTTTATTTTTCCTTAATTGCCTTAGTAAGAAGTAAAGTGAGGATACACTCCAGTGTCAGTTGGGGCATCCTCGAATGATCATATTTTTCATGATATCGGTACCTACGTTTAGATTATGACCTGTGTTTTGGGGCGGAGGACCTGACGTAATTCGTTGTTCCCTTTTTTCTCAGCCAATTTTTGGCCGATTTTGATGCGGTTTGCGGCATTCTTCTTGTTATTCAATTCTCTAGGGGATGATCAGCTATCAATAATATTTTAATTTAGTAATTTTGAATTTTTCAGTTCCTTTTTAAAAATTAAAATTGGCATAAAGGCATCTCATCCTCCCAGAGAATGATAAAATAGGAAGAATGCCGCCAACAACATCAAAATCCGTTGAAAATTGGCTAAGAAAAATGAGAAAAACTTTGCAACGCTAAAATGGTTAGGTGGAGGTTTTCCGTGGTTTAAACGTATTGGTCCTAAGCAGTAATAATGTTATAGAAAGAGTTCCTATAAACTCTTCAGTAGCCGAGATTTAGACGTTTTTGAGGAAATTTTGGGCTCAGTCCCTTGCCCCCTTAACAGCAGCCTCCGGGAATAAATAATATGGTACTTTAAACGCGGAGAAAGTCACCAAAATAAAAATATATTCGAATCATATTGATTATACAATACTGACTTTACAAGTTGATTATAATATTGATTCATTATGATAGTTATAATATTATTTTAGAATTTTTTAATTTTGGAATTTTATTATTAAGTATTAGAATTGATTATACAATACCTAAATGGGATGTTATTTTTTTCCTTTTCCAAATCATAGGTGTTAGTGAGAAATTTCCGAAATGGTGCAACATGAGGGGTATCCGATGGGCAGAAAAGGGCCTTGAAAGTAATAAGGTTGACGTCACCGAAATTTCTCCAGCCTGGGGGAACCCAAATAATTCTGACGTTACGCGCTTCTTTCCAGCTATTATCTGGATTTTTCAATTGAAAATTGGCACTAGGGGTTCTTTGAGAGTGCTGAAGACATAAGTGCGAATTTCCGAACCATGCGCACACCCTATTGTAAACATGATCTAAATAATTATTTTAAACTATGTAATTCAAATAACTGTGTTGCGTAGTGCCTATATATCTGCACGTCTAAATTTGCTTCTCTGAAGCTTTCTATGGTTCTGTACGTTCAAGTGGGTCAGCACTGGAGTGATTGTAATGTATCTCCACTAGCAGGTCCCTGATGGGTGGGTAAAAGGGACTACCGAACCCTAAATAATCAGTACTATCAATATTCTGATATGCCAAAAATAGAATTTATTGTAACTTATCAATGGTTTGCTTTAATTATACTTCTTGCTGAGCGAGTGCCACAGCCAACCCACCCATTAAGGTCTGCGCGGTGTCTTGTTGACGTCCGATGAAGCTAGTCTCCCGCAAGACTCAGTTCGGGGAAAACACCTTCTATTCCAATGATTAGGCAGTTATCGATTAGCACTGTGAGAATCCGACCACCCCCTCCCACTCTTCACATCATTAAATCTCTGCTGGTGAAGATTCTTCCATGGAATTGTGTTACAAGGTAGAGGAGAAAACAACTGCATTTCTTGATTATTTTGAAGGAATGGCAACTGAGGTGTTCTTTTCCGCATTTACAGATCTTGAGAGAGAGGAACTAGGTAAGAATCGGTTGATGAAATTGACAATTGAATAATTATTTTTGGTTGTATTTTGCTTCATAGTTTGCGACATACGGTGGGAAATGAGTTTTTGGGTTTGCCGCGCAATGTTGAAAGATTGACAGTGAACGTTCCGTCCTTGGGACGATTGCATCAACAGTGGCATTCCTTAGAAATGATCAAGGTGAATTGGATGAAGTACCAACTGTCAAACTGTAATGACTCACGGTGGAATTTTCGTCGCAGCCGAGGACAGCGTAGAAGTCATCTTCCTCGGATTTCTGGTAGTTGAGGATCCCCTCAACATTTGTCATTGCTGGGCAGAGGTGCAGGGGTCGGTTCACGTCAGGTCTCGGCGTCCTCACTGGTCCGGTCTTCCCCAGCTTTCACCCGAGAGGTCGGAGGTAGCGCTCCTGGCGGGGTTCTCGGGAACCAAAACAACGATCCAGGTTGTCGGGGCTTGCCTCACACCACCTCATTTTCCCGTCGAGACCCGTCGAGGATATCCACCTTTTTCATACCTGGTTGGTCTGCAAAGTCGCGTAATTAGTAGCGGATACATTGTTTACAAAACTACAACCAGCAGGGGTTCTCCAGCTAAGATTAGGGAATAAAAAGAGAAAAATGAGTCAGCCTTTGTCTACCAGATTTCCAGGGACTCACATTACACAACCCGTATTTTTTCGGTGCTGAGTTCATTCTGTACTTGAATAGATCATCTTTGTTTTGGTCTTCATGCAAGTAGCTATCTGATTCATGGCTATCTGGATTTCATGGCTTTACCCAGTCCGTATGAGTGCATTTTAGCCAAAAATATCTTAGCAGAACGTACGTCGTGAGGCCCCTTTCGGCACGAGCGGTATCAATATTTATTTATCTCTTTGCCTGATGTTTTGCGCTACATGCCGAAATTTACATATATTAATATTTTGCTTCCAAGTCTATCAAGGTAGGGAAGCATTATGTTTACTTTTATGAGGAGACACATTTGTTTACTCCAAAATCTCAACTTCTACTCAGATTTCACGTTTTATACTTTTTTTTATTAGGTAGGTACTTTTACTATACTTTTACTTTACTTTATGTTTGTCTATCGGTCTGTGTCCGCAAATCCTTGCCACACGGATACCATTCTCAATTATTTTCTTTCGATTTTGACATAATTTTCTGGCATTAAGTGGGTTAGCTAGATTGTCCCCTAAAAATTGCGTTGCTAGTGGGTCATTGGCATCAACAGTTTGATTAGCTTACAGAACGGGTACCCCTGGGCAACTATAATAGTTTATCACATTACGGCGCACAGTGGGACGAAGTAGGTACCTAGTTTTTCTGGATAAGACGATGTTATGAACGATTCTTATAGGAGATTTTGCGCTGATTCCGAATATACCCCATGTTCCTATGCCTAAATAAAATAGCTAATTAGCACCACAAATCTCAAAAAACCTTGAAATTATAAGCACGTTTTTTTCCATTTGAGCCGCTCAAAGTGGTTTTCAAAGAGACGAGTTGAAGACCTGAGACTTATGCGTCGAATGAGACCAAAGCCAGCTCACCAATACAGTAACCATGATTTTTGGTGATTTTTCGAAGCTTTCCATTTTCTCGACTTGTCAGCAAATTTTAGAAGAAAATGAAGCTATTGCAATAGCTTCAACATTTTTTTAATGCAAATTTTTGACAATTGTCTTCATGGAAATCCGTTTCAGAATATTCTAAAACGATTCCTGAAATTTAACACTTTTTCATACGTATATATATTATTTATTATATATATTTATATAGTTCACTCATAGGCCTATGTGTCACTAAGTAATCAAACGTAACTACAATCAAAAGTAAGGATGAGTTCATTGGCCAGAATTTTTGGAGTGCTCCAAGGGGTCAAATTTTGAAAATTTAGTTTCAAAAATCGCTTAAAAAACGTGTTTTTTTTAGGTTTTTGGTGTGAAATACCATCCTAATCATAGGAACATATGGTATATTCGGAATCAGCGTGAAATTTCCTACAAGAATCACCCACAAAATCGGTTAAATTTATTCTTCAAAAATTCGCTCACCAACTCATGCTGCATGAATGGAACATTTTAGTATCGAACACGAAAAAAGTCGAGAAAATGTAAAACTGTGACAAATCAACAAAAATCATGGTTACTGTATTGGTGAGCTGACGTTAGTCTCATTCGACGCAGAAGTCTCAGGTCTTCAACTTTTCTCTCATACGAAAACATTGTTGAGCGATAAACAAGCCAAAAACGTGATTTTTCAATGTTTTTTATTTTAATTTTTTAATTTTGATGCTGATCAGCTATTTTAGGTTTAAAAACATGAGGTATATTCGGGATCAGCGAAATTTCTTATAAGAATCGTTCTTAACATCGTCATGTCCAGAAAAACCCCATTTCGTTCCACTGTGCGGCGCTGGGATACAACAGCCTTCAAGACTAGAAAGCTTTGCGGGTTCCTGGATTACATACTTCGGACGCCGCGCCGCCCCAGCTTGTGAATACCTACTGATTTATGCATGCTTGTGTGGATTTATCGCATAGAGAAATAAGGTGCGAGATGGAAAGCTTGGGCGGATTGACAGACCTAAGTCATGGCCCTATTACCTATGTAAACGTACAATTAGAAAAATTAGTTTACCACCGAATAATAGTTGTTCGTTCCCCCAGTCATGTCAATACTCCCTCATTATCATCCGTAACAAGGATTTCTGCAATCATCACGATAAAATTTGTAGGGAATCGTCAATAGATTAATCCTCAACCACCTTCAAGCATAATCGGACCATCAGGTACTTAACCCTTATCTTGGCAAGGTGTCACCAGTGACACCGTTTTTTTCTCGATTTTTTA
>JAEMON010000002.1:27156138-27167707 GCA_030264115.1 Lygus lineolaris
CCCCCCCCCCCCCCCCCCCCCGAGAATCACCCTCTGATTCGACCTAGAAACATATTCAAGCTTTCAGTTATATCCGTCAGGAGCGTTCCCGGGGCTTGGGCACCGAGTTATGTACTCTTCAGATACTTGTAGGGGTTGAGGGTGAAGAAATAAAAGGTGTAGCCTCTTCAGTTAGGTTGTCCGACTGGTTTCGCCTTGTATTTTGGCCTCATCATAGTGACTTTAATATTTCTATGATGCCACAGGGCTTGGGATATGGATTGAACATGCTTTAGCCTTGAGCTAACTACGCGAAAACGTTACGAAATTGTCACACTGTCGCGACCCAACTGTCACCATATAACTGTCACCACCTAACGCCACCATCTATAAAAAACGTGTTTTTTTTAAAGGTTTTTTTGGTATAAATTACTATCTTAAACATAGGAACATAATGGTACATTCGGAATCTGTGTGAAATTTCCTATAAGAATGGCCGATAAAATATTGAGAATTTTTATATTTCAAAAATATTGATAAAAATTGGTTTAGAAAATTACGTCAAAAATGCTAGAAATTACAGACCTATAATGCATTTTCTGTCACAAAAGGAGCGGCTAAAGCATGTTCCACGTTTCTTGAATTTTATTTGCCGAGTTTTTTGCTGTAAAAATACATCTTCCATTAATTTAAATATTCTTTCAATTTTGACTGGGCAGACTGAAAGGGAATGGAAATGCCACAGTCTAATTTTGACGATGAGTTATTGATCCGTCGCTTGAGCGGTTGGTAATCTGCTGGTATCGACGGGATGAGAGCGGATTCCTGCAAACAACCTCAGGCAGCGGTCGCCGTTCTGCGAGGGCGGCGCGGGGGCGGCGAGGAGGAGGCGGAATGCCGCGGATTCCCCCAGCAACAGGTGGAGCATCAACATTCAGAGGCGCTCGCCACAGCCCTTCCAACACCCCGAGAGTCCCGCTCCATGAATCTCATGTTCATGCATAACGACGTCTCCCCGACGCGGAAGAAATTCTTGTGTATCGATGATCACAAAACACCGCCACCTGTCGGCCATAATGGGAACGATTTTAGTTAGCTTGTAGGTAGCGGAGGTGAAACATTCATGAGATATTTGGTATGGAACCTTTGTGGTCATAAATGTTAATTTTTTGACAAATGATGTCCTATGATATCTATTCTCATAGCAAATTTCTCTGAAATTGCTTGAAATTCTCGTTTATGACCATCGGAACTGCCCGACATTGATTTTGCGTAAAATAAAAGTTGAAGAATTGCTAATAATTCTGCGTCGAATGATACCATTACCAGCTCGCCAACACCGTAGACACAATTTTTGGTGATTTCTCAATTTTTTCGTTTTCTCAATTTTTTAAGTACTTAGTGAACACGAAAAAATGGAAAAATTTGGAAAATCACAATATTACAGTGTTAGAGACCCGGCGTTGGTCTCATTCGACGCAGAATTTTCAGGGTTCCAGTTTTTTTTTCATACAAAAACATTATTATGGGTTCCAATGGTCACAAACGTATTGATTTTTTGATGATATCGCCGCTAATTTTAGTTACCTATAGGAACATGGAGTAATATTTGAAATTTTAAAGTAAACTAGTTCCCAGTACTTAAACAGAGATCTGCTACCACGACAGCAAGGTTGTCCAGACCAAAATAGTACCCAGAAATCCCCAAAATGGTATAGAAAATTAATAGTATGAATAATATCCATAATGGAATATGAAAATCAAAGTAACTTGGTATGAATAATACCCAAAATGGACGGACCACCCCCGCAATTTCTCAGAAAATAGATTACTTACATTATCGTTTCTCGAAAATTACAATTTATGCATTTAATTTAATACACATTTTCCTCCTCAAACTTCTAAAGGGTTTTCACACCATACTTCTTTCTTGTATAATTTGTCATTCTTATATTTTATTTTTTGCATATTTCGGCTCATTAGGGTCTTCCGATTCTGTGCTATAATAGTCACGTCACATTATATACCTAATCATCGTTGTTGGATTGGCCTTTGATGGCAAACTGACAAACGGAATCGGCCATCCAAAATCCTGGGGACATGTACAAAAATAATGCATACGCCAGACCCCAACTACCCTACGAGTTTGAGTCAAATCGGGCAATTAAATAAGGGGGGGGGGGGGGATTTTGTGGTAATGACTGAGGGTCCCCAATGCTCTCAGAGCGCCCCTGGTAGCGGGTAGCGATTTTCCATTATCTGAATATTATCACAGTTTACAGGGTTTCTTTTCTACAATATTAGGTACTTATTTAAAAGTGAATCAATTAATAATTTTCCAAATTAAATTAACTGTTTGAGCATTAACGATTAATTAAACGGTAGATTTTTTCCCCATGAATAGGTAATAACATTCTGAACGGAGGAAAATGCCATGGCATGAATTTCCTGGAAGCGCCACCCTAATTAGAAACGTCCCCGTCAGAGAAAATCGATGGTTCATTGAATAAGACGGGTTAATTGGGGCGATAAAGAAAATAGCAGAACTGAAAGGGGATAGAGAGGTCAGAGGTATTGTAGGCGGACGGAGGACGCAGGAAGCACCTGAGCCGGAGAGATAGGACCAATCAAAGGCTACAATGACTGAAGCACCCCCTCGACGAACAGGGGGAAACAGTTCTGAGAGGTAGTCGGGGGGTAGTTTTAATTACTGACCCCTTTTGACGAACACTACGGTAGGCCGGGATGGAAGCGAGTGGTTGTTGAGGGGAGACATTTTGAATTCATGAAGGGATGAATGATTGAAGACTACGGTCAGAGGCCGAACGGGAAATTTGTGACCAGGAACACAATTAATACGCAAACGATTTGTTAGTCCATCTCCACGGTTCACAATGTGGTACATGGACAAACTAGAGGGGGAAGCCCCCGAAGGTAAAGGGAATTTTTACCTTTTGAGAAAACCATAAGATCATTAATATGTCAACACAATATTGATGTCAAAATGATGACTACAATTCTCTATCAATTCTGTCAATTCTGTCTTCAATTCTGTATCTTCATCAAAAGCGCTGAAACTTGATTGCCCTGCTGAATAAAAAAAGCTCCAGTCATGCAGCATGAGTTAATGAGCGAATTTTCGAAGAATCATTTTAGCCTATTTGTTGGGTGATTCTATTGGGAAATTTCGAACTTAATCCGAATATACCATACGTGTTTTTGAGGTTTTTGGTGTGAAATACCATCTTAAACATAGGAACATTTGGTATACGAATATAATAATACGAATACGAATGTTTTTTATTTACAAAATTTGATACATCTTATTGTTAGATGCCCCAAGACCCGAAGGTCGCGTGGGGCATTATGGTATGTGTTTACATGAGTTATCTCATTGTGCTTAAATGGTAGATATGGCGAAAAATTATAAATGAACGTTCTCTTGTATAAATAAATACAGAAATAAATACGAAACGTGCTTCGTTACTATTGTTAAGTACAATTTCAGGAATAAATTGTTTATTGCCTTGTCGAGCAGAGGCAGTATGTTCTTCCTCCAATCATGTTGGTACATGGAGGATCATTGAGGAGAAGGAACTCTTTTATTTTTTTGTTCATTTGGGTCCTGGAGTTAGTTTTTTCGTAAACACACACACACACACACACACACACGAAATACTTTATTGGAAACACAATAGGTTTTTTCTTACAATACTGCACCCCCAAGACCTCATGGTCGAGCCAATGAACACACACACACACACACACACACACACACACGAATACGAACGAATGCGAATGTTTTTTATTTACAAAATTTCACACACACACACATGCATACATTTGTATAGTTGGTATACATTTTAGTATCTATCTACATAAATATTTATGTGGACTTATGGAACGAAGCCCACATCTACCTATTTTGTATGGGGCCGATTCATTCATCTCTATGACTGTAGTGTGTATTTGTATCTGCTGAGATGAATATATTCCATATCAGGTCGTTGACAGTGAAAGGTGATCGACTTTGTAGTATTCCTATCCATTATCATCTTCAAATACAACATAGACTAAAAACACATAAGGACGGCTATTGACAAGAAATCTACCTACCTTGAAACACGAAGATTGGAGTGCCGTTAGGAGAAAGGATGTTCATAGAATATCATGCATCTCCTCTCGGGTTCTCCCACAAATGCCATCTTCTAAATACATTCAGTCTTGTATGTATGGTAATGAATAGCCGACTATTCAGTAACACAATACCCTGGCGGAAAGAGGATTGCCGGGCAGGGAAACGGCGCTCGAGATGCGGGAAACCACATAAAACGATGTATCCGGGAAAGGCTCTCTCTCCTCTTCTCAGTATACACTAGGAAACACGGAAGCAGCGCGCTGATTCCTTCAAGGAAAACCTCAGAAGCTGAGTTTCCACCTCTGGAACACCGAAGAGAATCGCTGCCACCCCTTTTGTCGAGCTCGATTTCCAGCTTTTAGTATAATTGGATTCCTTATCCGTGGGGCCTCTTCCCGCCTTCACGCCCCTCGTTCGTCTTTGCGTCCAATTTTCAAGGCGCGGAGATCTCTGAAGGGGTTTTCGCTTGGTTAGACGTCCTTCTCCCGCCCACGATTCTCCAATTTTCCAAGGGATTCCGATAAAACTTTGTTTCACAAGAGCGGAAACAAAATCCCTTGCTTTTCTGTTCTTGTCGTGGACCCCTAAAGAATTCGAATTATCATCTTCTTCCACATTTCCCTCCTGTTGAATGTGATAAAGTCAACTGGAGGATCATGCTCAAATCTTTTTACTTCGGGCCTTATTCGATCGACTAGTAGGTACATTCGAAGGGAGACTGCTGAAGGTTTTGAATGCTGGAAGGAAATCAAAAGGGGTAACTTCATTGAATTGCATGGAAAACAGGGTGGATTGCTCAAAAATTACGGCCACCACTGACACTGCAAAAAATATTCCAAATCGAAGAGTGTTCGAAATTATTGGAGGAACGGATTTACTCTTCACTTTTGCATTTTTCGCAGAACCGAAAGTGAAAAGTCTTTTGTCCAGGAACACTCATTCTGTACTTTGCACTCGGCATTTCACACCGCGTTCCGCTCTGCCTCTTCACTCTGCCAGTAAAATTGGTAGAACGTAACGTGGCAAACGGGTGCGGAATTAATGAGTGCCAGAGTCGTTCGTGGAAACGCTCAGACGTTCAGTTTCAAGCTTGCAGCTGATAGTTCGGGAAAATTCTTTCAGGAAAATACCCTCCTTCGGGAAAATACCCATTCAGTTCGGTACTGCTTGTGATTTCATGATTATTGCATCGTTTCCAGGCTGCGCTCTTGGTTAACTCACTCGCCCGACGAAAATCATTCTCTCTGAAAATCTTTCACTTGTCCACCGCTGTGCCTCATCGCAGGATAGCTTAGTCATTTAGTTTAGCTTGTATGTGTGCTCCTGACTTTTATAGTGTTCAGATCGTAGTACTTACTTGTAAAAAATTCGAAATGTTTTGTGCTTTCTTATGTGATTAGAGGATTGTACGAAGATACAATGCGAATAGGCCATTGATGGCCTACTTATTTTATTCTTTAAATGTAACATAACACCTTTCAGCAGATAAGGTAGATAACTATTCCAAAGGCGTTCATTCAAAATGATTGGTAAATTTATAATGGCATGAAAGTGAATGTGGACGAGTCAAATAATGAAGAAAATGACCAGTGGCCCTGGTGGGGTTCGAGTAATCAACTTCGGAATTCCAGCCCGATATTTCCTCCATTGCGCTCAGGAGCCACTGGTGAACCTGCTGCTGACAGCCTCAAGGTTTCAGTTCTGATTTCTTTGCCTCTTCGACCTCAGCAAATTGTTTGTCCTGAAATCTTGTTGTTGAGAGATCAGTGAATGACAGTGAAACTCAGAGAATAAGCTTTGGTCGGCGGAAAGATGAATGCTCATTTTCTATACTCGAGTTGAGGGTGGATGAGAGTATGACTTGGAACTTCCAAGGTGCTTTCGTGGGGATTGGTTGGAATTCTTCACTTGAGGAGGCTGGCCTTGGTGGCGTCGGTTGACGATCTCTTGGAACATACCGAGCATTCTTCGAGTCTTGTCTTCGGTATGGTACGAATGTTCTGTTGTGGAGCACGTCTGACAGAATCTTCCGGCAGAAAAAATAGGCTTTGAGCGTCATTCTGTTGGACGAACAATCTTCAGCACTGTCGCCCACTGTTCCAGAGACTAGCACTCCTGACGCTGTCAGCACTTCTGGGCCTTGTTATGGTTCTGCGAGTCAAGAAGCCGCTCTGAGTCATCACGGCGATCGGAACCCCATGACTAGGTTTGTAACAAGGAACAAGGACAGGTTTGCATCATCACTCCATCGCTTAGCATTCGTGAGGACTATCAAGGGGTAAAGTTGTTTATCCAACTTCCTGAAGTAATCACGGAGTTACCAGTGTGCGGATTTCATGCAAGTGTAAAATCATGGCCACATACTCATTCGAGGAAATCTTTAAGCACAGTTTTCACTCTTGAATCAAGTAGGTACCTTCCTGCTCGGTATGTTTACATATATGTGTATATGTATGTATTAATTATCGTAAAACTATTTCACTATTTTTATTGTACACTTGTACTATTTGACGTGTGCTACGTACTAATTTCAGCAAAATTTCAGAAATAAAATTCAACAAATGAAGAAGTAATGAAATCGCACTCATCCACCTTTCTCCTATATTATTACCTACTTGATTTAAGAGTGCTCCTATTGGCTTTTGAGACAATGCAGATAATGGGAAGAAGTCAATCTTGGGTTGATCGCAGCTGCTTTTAATGTAGGGAGCATTGGACCGAAGGTTGTGAGTTCGAGTCCCACCAGGGCTCTCACCATTTAAATATTCTCAAATCTCATTACGAATTCTTTGTAAAGTTGTCTGCATCTGAAACTAATATTATTGAATTGAAAAAGTCCTCTAAGTTTCAGTGTTTCCAGAGATTACTCTTTTCACATCACATAAATTTCCCAACAATGCTGGCACGTTCAAGAAGTAGGAACCCATTTCTCGAGTCCCTCGAACAGGAAGTGAATGCTGCGCATATTCTTGCATACTTATACCAAATTGATATGAAATTAAGGATAATATTTATCTTGTCCCAGGAAAAGAAGTTAGGATGTTGTTACTATGCATCCCAAAACGCTCATGCGAGCATGCTCACTGCGAAAATAATCAATCCTGAGGTAGTAGGGCAAGGTTAAAGAAGAAACCCAAAAGAAAAGGTCGCGGTTATTGGATGGGACCCAGGTCAGCCGCCACTTCCCAAACTAATGCAATATCCACACCAATTTATGTAGATTGTTCGGCGGGTCTATCAATAAGATCGTGTTCCTGGGACGGCGGATGGGCCCTTGCTCGTCCCATGAGAGCCCCAGGAGGCAATCTAGATCACGAGATGGAATAAAGATGACGTTGACGTCGACCCTACACCTATTTCGTTCGATAATCCATATATAGACCATCCATGAAAATGTCTATGAGGTGAATATAATTACTATTGAATCGAATTTATAATATTATTATTATTCTTGTTCGTATCTTGGGGCTCTTGTATCCAAGGACGCTGCCGATTTCTCCTATTATATTGCTATGCCGATAAAAAAAAATTTCCAACTTCTGAAACCGTTATCTAGCCATGGAACGCAAATATTGGTTGTTAGGTGTGTGGTAGTTCTTGCACATGCTGAGTAAGAGTTTATTTTATTTTATTTTCGATTAAAATTGAAGGTAAGTCCTGGGCTCTGGCTAAAACACCTCTGTCATGATACAAAAGTTCCAGTCATGCAGCATGAGTTGAAGAGCGAGTTTTCAAAGAACCGTTTGACCGATGTTTTAGGTAATTCTTGTCGGAAATTCCACGCTGATTCCAAATATACCTACTATAAATTTATGTTCCTATGTTTAAGATGGTAATTTACATCAAAAACCTCAAAACACACGTTTGTTGACCCTTATTTTTCAAAATGTGACCCCTTGGAGTACTCCAAAAATTCTGGCCAACGAACTCATCCTTTCTTTTGTTATTATTGACATTTTGAAGATTTTTTTGGATTTTTAGATCGAATTCAGGGTTAGATATCGTCTGTATCGACACATAAATAAATAAATTCAATAAATAAATAATCATATAAATATAAAAAAGTATCAAATTTCAGAAATTGTTTTAGAATGGTCTAAAACAAATTCCCACGAAGAAAATTTTCAAAATTTTGCATTATTAAATATTGAAGCTATGGCAATTGCTGAATTTTCTTAACAAATTCGCTGAAATGGATGAATAAAACTCCTAAACGACTGTTGGAACAGTCCTAGTCGACTGTTGGGATTGGATGGAAAGTGTAAATACTGGGTTTCACAGCCATCTTTCCCCATGCATGATTCAAAAAAGAAGAGTATATTTGAAAAAGTATGAAAAAGATAGGAAGCATGATTGGTGCCCTCTCCATACTTTGAAATAGTTCAGTACATTGGTACCTATATCAAATAAATTCGTTCATGTGTTACATTTTACTGCATGACTGGAACTTTTTTGTCTTTTAGTCTCTTTCTATATTTGTCTTTTAGTCAGGGGTATATTTTCGCTGTCTTGCTTTCTAAGAGCGGTAACTTTTAACAAGCGTCCCTTTCACGCGCCATTTACAGGTTCTCTCGCTTCCTTTAGTGTGAAAATCCCTTCTAGGTTTCATACCCTTGTTGAAACTCTCAGCCCTTAAGTACCCATTATACTTTTTTTTTTTTTTATAACGGAGACACTTTTACGTAAGACCCGTTTCTTTCCTGAGAAGGGGAGAGATCTTCAAATAAATACCTACTATCTTCCCTCACGTTCTTTTTGAGGGAAAAGTTAAACCACCCCACCTATGAAAATCGATTGGTTCTTGATAATTTGAAAGTCAAGCTGATTTGGAACTAATGCTGTTATCTGGTTGAAGCCATGAGAAACCCGGATTTGGCAAGGATAACTAAAATTGAAATCGAGCATTGAAATTGGAATTCATAAGGTCTACGAGTCGCATCCGTGTGAATCTGCTACAAGTATTTACACACATCCGTCTAGAACGTGAAGATCATGGTTTCAGTTTGGGTATAAAATATAATTTTTCCTATTGAAATTCATAAGTTTCCAAACCAAGTTCTGAATTTTCCAAACCAAATTCAGAATATTCCTAACTGAATTAAAGATTTCCCATTTAAAATTCAGATTTTTTCAATATTTACGTATTTGGAAAACTCTGAATTTGACTTGGAAAACTTATATACAACTAGGCTGAGTTTTAGATTGTTTAGGCTGATTGTAATACTTTTCTTTACTCTTCAGGTCAAAAGTAAATATTATGGCCTAGATTATGGAAAGATCTGAGGTGACCATGCTCATCAGATAAATGAGCGCAATTCATAAGCACATCTGCCTTGAACAGTGTTTCGTGCTTAAGAAACTATTAGCATTCAGGCAGCTAGATTGAAATAGACTTATCACTCATAATATTTGAGTCTGTATGCCTGTTACATTATATGCATTTTAATGAGCCCACACAGCTTGTTTGTTTGAGACGAAGAAACCGAATAGCACGTGCTTCAGAATGATGGAGTTTGAAAGCGTCATCACTTCTATGTGTTCGAATGGTCGATCAAAATTGAAGTGCTTCATAACTGAGGTTCAACCAGTTTCAATTTCCACCAGTTTCCCGAAACTGTTTTTTACCTACACCTCTTTTCCTGGTGAAAATTGCATGCCATCTCTCAGAAGAAGGAATTTTTTTCCTTCCTTTCTTCCTGGAATTTTTTCCTTCCTTTCTTCCTGGATTTTTTCCCTTCATGTTACTTCACATTCGACAATCAATATGTCATGTCGATTTAGTTGAAGTTAGGGTTTTTCGTTCGATTCACTTATCAGGCTTTACAGACATCATCAGCTGTCCTGAAAAGGGAGGATCAGAACTTGATACGATGATTTTGCTCAAAGCTACTTATTATTTCGCCCCCTTGGGCTGAAAGGGGTTCGCCGTACAGAAGCGTGAAAAGTTCTTGGACGGGAGGTCCTTACCTGATGGTCGGTTACCCATCCAAGTAATCAGCACTCTTGGCGTTACTTATTACGTGATATTTCGAGAATGGGTATAACGCTACGCTCAACCCGTACTAATATTATATCGTTTTATAGTCAGTCTATTTATAATTTCTCGTGTAGTTAAAATCATTAAAAACTCGTTGAAAACACCTTAGTTGACAAATATGGGAGAAGGGCCATATTTGTCAACTGCCGGCTCCTTACAATGCAAGCGAAAGATTTGCTTTTCGCTCTTTTCTTTGTGAAGAGTTCGAATATATATGCGGTCTTGTACGATGTGATAATTCACTGTACATCGGGCAGTAGGGAAATCAATTGATGTACTGAACAGCTCTCCAATAATATACTACTATGGCTTCCATTGTGCTATATATGTTTGATCAGTAGGGATCCAATTAACGGAGCCGTTCTATTCATTCGGTCCACCCTGGGCCATAACTTGATTAGTCGCGAAGGCCCTTTCGTACTTGACGGAAATGGTTTCAACATTCGGTACATCACGTTGTAAACAGTTGTAACTTTAGTTGTACCTATTGTTGTTAGTAATGACGTATCTGCTGGCGACCTTCACATAAATACCTATCAGTTCGGAAATTTAACCTCGAAATACAACTTGAGAAGCCTGGTCAAAAATTGGCAGGTACCAATAATACAACAAAGTTGGGTCGTTTGTACCCAACCCCCTCTTTCCAGGTGCAATAATTAGTTTTCAATATTGTAAAAAGCCCAATTTCGGGTCTAGAAGACCCACACGTTGTAGACCCCCTGGTATGGAGCCAACTCTCAGCGAAAAATTCCTTTTGGTCATCTCAAAGAAAAAAAAAAGATATACCTTCCCAATAGGAATGTACAAAGTGAATGTTTACACTTCAAAAATATAACTTCATTTTAAAAATTAGTAAAGTTTCATCCTCTGCTCCTTGAAAATTTCCTTTCATTCACCAATTTAAAAAAAAAACAAAAAAAAAAAAAACACGTCTTCATTAAGATAAAATAATGTAGGTAAACATAATTTATTTTTGTCAATGAAGGATTATTTATAGAACAGGCTTATCCTCTGTGAATAATTTTCGGAAACGAGATCTTTGTACAGAAAAAATATCTCAACGATACGATTGCCTTTGTCAGTTTTCCATTCTCGTTAAACACATTTTCATCACACTTATTTTTGCACCCATCTGAATTGAATCCTCCTTGAAACTGGTCTTCATTGCGTTACCATTATTTTGATGAATTTCTCAATGAAGGAAGAGGTTTGTCTGAGGACTCGTGCTTAAGATAGTTTTAGAAGCTTCTCCATGGGCTTAGAACTTCACCTCAAGTTGATACAAAAATAATGGAACGCACCATGATCTCTAGTGACCGACGTATTTACCCAGGACGAGAGTACTCCCCTATATTCCTGGCCTATCTATGACCTCTCTAACCTGGCCAGGAACTTAGCCATCATTAGAGAGTTTG
>JAEMON010000002.1:27167717-27194898 GCA_030264115.1 Lygus lineolaris
CAAACTCTCTATTTTGAAAAGGCCCATTCATGCGACAAGAGTTGATGAGCTGATTTCCGAAGAATTTAGGAAATTTCGTGATGATTCCGTACATACCATAATAATGTTCCTACGTTTAAGATGGTAATTCACACCAAAAACCCGAATTTTGACTATTAATTTTCAAAATTTGGCACCTTGGAGTACTCCAAAAATTCTGACCAACGTACTCATCCTTTTCTTTTTTTATTATTGACATTTTGAAATTTTTTTTCGGAACTCTTGAGATCGATCCCGTGGTCAGATATCGTCTGAAGTAAACATATATAAATAAATATAATTATATATTATAGTATGAAAAATGGTCAACATTCAGGAATCGTTTTAGAATGTTCCAAAACGGATTTCCATGGAAAACATTTTTAAAATTCGGCATAACTAAAATTTTGAAGCCATTGCAATGTAGTCGTTCGAGCGTGATTGAGTAATAGACAAACAAACATACCTACTTGACAATTATTAATAATATGCGTGTGTAATGTAGTTAAGTGTTAAATTACCCTTGTTCCTTGAAGATCGGGGGCGTAAACACCAAGTGACGCATGCCTTGTCCTTCATAAATATATGGATTCCAAAAACGCAGCAAATAATTCACCCATAACGGTTTATTATTTTCCTATAACCCGTAAGCTTAGATCACATGTAGTAGGATGCCAAGTGGCTATTCTTTACGATAAAAAATAACAAATGATTTCGTTTATAGTTTAGTTTGTTTTCACATTCGTGCATGGGATACAAATTTTGCTCCTCCAAAATCGAAATGTTCACATGCATTTTACGTTTTAGTCCTATCGGAATACATTTTTGGTTCCATGTCTGATTGTTTGTGACAGCAAATCCTTGCACGGTACTAACTTCCACAGTTTTCAGTTTTGAGCTACTTGATGGCAATTGACATTCCTTCACCTCAAAATCGGGTCGCGCTTTGAAATAACCAGCAACTGAGTGCCGAATTGAGTTGGCCTGAATATTGATTGCCGAGAGAAATGAATTATTTGGAAATCAAGCTCTCATATATTATTTGTTCCAATTATGATCAAACTCTGGATACGTTTTGACCTTTGTTTGTTTGAAATTACCAACACTTCGCATAGTTACCAAACTAATTTCGATGGTTAATGCTAACATAACACTAACAGTACACTGCGTAATACTATGTTGGTAACGAAATATTTGCTAGGTACTTTTGACTTCATGTCCTAAAAACTGCTGTGCAAGTACCTACCTAAAAAGCCTGCGATTATTTTTTGACGAATTATTTCTATTTTGAACTTGATAATTATCATAACGGAACTGTACCTTGCGTAATACTATGCAGGTAACGAAATATTAGTTACTTTCTATGTGACTTCATGTCATTAGAGCTGCTATACTGAGTAACATGGGGACTAGAGTCCAAAACAAACAAAAAATCTGAGTCTTAAATTAAATAATAAAATCCCCCCCAGGTTATAATAAAAGTAAAAATCCAGGGTAAAAATCGAAAAAACTAAACAGCCTAAGATTATTTTTTGACGAATTACTTTTATTTTAAACTTTAATTTGAAATTTTTGAGTGAAGAGAGCGCTAAAGATTTTGTACGAATCATCTTCACAAATCGTTGTGGGGATTAGCGCGAAAAAGCCGAGACTGAGAGTTTACAAACTGTCTGAGACGTTATTGGACGGGTCCTTGTCGATAGCGAGGTCGTTCTGGACAGTCGACCGGGATCAATTTAGCAATCAGAGCTACGCAGCCTGATTCTCCTACACTGATCCTGTAGCCCCATTCCCCGTCTGGAAGGGCACAACGCTAGACCCTCTCCATACCTAATAAAAACCTAATAAAATAATATTATGTGCGATTTTGGAATTTGAATTATGTTGTAATTGGGATGACAAAAATATTGAAACATCGTATCGATGTTTTCAAACTCGGGTGGCAACCATCGATGATGGCAATACATCGGAACCAAAACATCGATGGAAAAACATTGTTGCCATCCCTCTCGATGAATATTGATGAAAATTTATCATTGGTAGGTACGTCATTAGCCAGTCGTAATTATTCAGGTTTGCAGTATTTCACTGTCTTGCTTGCATCAGATGCTCCTCAAAAATTTGATTAAAAAGACCATTCTTAACGAATCCTATGGCAAATAAAATCGAAACAACGGAATATCGATATTTCGAAACATCGATATAGTAATGTTTTGAAATATCGATAGTCAACCACCAATGGCACAAATATATCGACCCATAAATATCGATGGAGAAACATCGCTGTATCGTTGCCATTCCTACTTGAAACTAAGGCATTTGAGCTGTGTGGACTGGAGGCTTGTTACATGTTTTTAGGTTTTCCTAAGGGTTAATAAGAATAGGTAGTTTTGTATTCGTTGATGTGAATATGTACCATTCCCTTTTTTAGTTCCTGGTACCCAGTCATTCCAGTTGCGTTTACGATTGCCAAACGCGAGGGACTCTCCATGCATGGCTATTTCTTACCATATGAAACGCATGAAATATTTATAGTAAATAAGCTAAGGTGCATTAGGAAAATCTTGGGGAGAGGTGGAGCTGCACTATTATGGATGGATTGAATTGCAGTTAAAGTAATGAGGTTTTCTACGTAATGAATAGATGGAAACGAGCTGACTTCCTTATGGTTTTCAAAGAATGAATTCAAAAATTAAGAATACTATGCCAAGAATTAACAATTAAGCCAAGAATAGGTATGTCAAGAATGAAGAATAATATTATATTAATATTAAGAATAATATTAAGAATAATAAAATGTAGTATAGGTACCTAATATATGAATATGCCTACACGAAACATTTATCTGCAACCTCATTTTCGGGAGCCAGCTAAAGGATTCTCCAAATTTTCTCACGCTTCGCAATTCAATAAGGACTTGTCCTGTGTTCGGTTCGACTAAAAAATAGGATTTCTCACAAAAATAGTGGAAAAGGATGCAGCTCTTTAGTTTCGTTCATCGACACCCGCTGCGATTTTGGTCCCTGAAAGCACCCCTTCGTGTGAAAATCGGTCCATTGTGCCATTCGCGCTTTTATTTTCGGAAATGGGGCTCCACCCCCTCGTTCGCCCGTGCGTTTCCGATTCCCAGATGTGAGGTCCCTCAGAGGGCCGTCCTGCCCCCTCCCCCACTCCTCGAGGTTTCGAGTCTGAGACTTCTGGGGTTCTCAACCTAACGTCGTCCCCGCGCCAGTACTCTTCGACTACGACTACCAGTGCGTGCGCTAGGATATCTCATTGTCAAGGTACCGCTTCTACGTCTATTAATACCGTACTAATCCTCAGATTTCCTGAACTATAATTTATAATCCATGGAATGGTTATGACTCACACATCATGCAAAACAAATCTATCAATAACTAAGCTAAATATCACAATATCGCATCATTAATCTGAAATATCTCAACGTTTGTTTACACTGACCTTTTATGTCGTCTGAATTATTTATTCAGGATTTTATTTTTTCTTGTTATTCACATGTTATCCTTTTTGCTTCTTGCTATTCACAACACTGTTTGCTTCTTAGATTGGACAGTAAAAGAAAAAAAAATAGAAAACACGTTGTTGAAATAGGGAGAATATTCACCCAGCCACGCGATTCATCCTCACTCGATAGGCGTTTACAAAATACTTCCACTGATTCTCTTTAATATTTCGACATAATTCATCCCATCTGACGTCATGTTGTGGATGATAGATTGTGATAATTATGTACTCCTATCGACAGATATACGAGTGTAACTAACATCACCAGTGTGTGCACTAGGATTTCTCATGATTAAGGACTGATGCCGTCTAATAATCCCGTTTTAATCCTCGAGTTTCCTAACCTCTAGTTTATAAGCCTAGTTTATAAACCTCACATAAAAAATCTACAAATACTAAAGAATCTCATCTGAAATAATTCTTTATTATAAATTTTCTTTACCCTGACCTATCATGTGGTCAATGATTTATGCAGGATTTGCTTTGTTTCTTGTTGTTCAATTCAAACGTTTTCGAATGTTAGATTGCATGGTAGAAATAGAATATAACACGACTGTGGTAGACCATCTGTAAAGTACTGAATGTCTCTACGTGACGTTTCATACTCCAACACAATACCACATGGAGTGAACTCCTACCACCATACTGTTCTCGTGAATCATAAACATTTTGAAATTTTGTTTATCGAACCATTATTGCAGAATTGATAAGTTTCTAATATTTTCGCTGATTCTCTCAAATATCTTGAGATATTTCATGTGACTTGACGTCGATGTAAATACATATAAAAATAATTGAGACTAGTTTGAATACTAGGGTATCTCATTGCCAAGGTAAAGCCTTATGTATGGGTTGGTAGTGCACGATAACGTCACACCACAGATGACCACGTTTGTCAATAGTAAATACCATAAAATCGCTTCAATAATCTGCATCATTCCATCGTTCGTTCATCTGACCTTTTATGTGGTCTGCATTATCATCGTCTAGTGTTCGTGGATGATTGCGGGTGAAATGCACCTACAGATATTATCATCTGTTGACACCAATGTCATAAAAAATCTCATTCCCGCAAGGTATGGATTCTGCGTCCATAAATCTCAAATTAATCGTTCAAACTATACCGTAATCCGTACGTTAATCCATCATGAAATGGTTACGACTCTCCGCACAATAACCAATGACCACCAATATTGTTCCACTGTTCTCTATCGTATAATATATTGGTAGATGTCTGTCGGCCTGTCTGCCTGTTTATCGCTCCATCCCCAAAACTGAAGTGTTGATTGCGATGAAGACGGTCTCATAATGATCAGCGAGTTCCAGAAAGGTACAAAAGCCATGGTAGAGTCCCCAGACCTCCTCTTTCATCGTGATCGAAGCTATTCCTAACGACGGCTCATTGTTTACAACGCCTCTAGGTAGGGAGGACATTGATTTTTCGTCAGTTGAATGTCAAACACATCGGGAATGGGTTTCAAGTGTTTTATTTTGTGAGGAAAGAACGGATTGTTTTGGTTGCTATAGTGCCCTTTGCATTCATTACACTTTCTGCTAGTTTTTTATATCCCATTTTTCGTTCGCCAAACTATCAAAATACCTGCATAGAAACTTAGTGTCATGCCCTGTATGATAAGAGAGCTTGAATCGCATTTGTTTCACTTCTTTTGTTTGCGTTCGTTGGATTGATATAATATACAGGGTGTCCGAGAATGATACAACTAATTTCCAACAAAAAGTGTCTCCGAGAGTTTTTTTCGAAACCCCTAATTTCTAGAGTTTTTTCAATGTTAAGACTTTTTTCGTGTGTTCGACCCTGCCTCACTAAATAGCCATAACTTCCCTAATTGATTGTGTAAAGTAAAAATTGAGGGTATCGTTGGAAAGTGCGTTAAATTTCCCATCAGATTTCACTCGATTTTCTTCAACTACACTCGGTTTTCTGCATTTTAACGCATATTTCTCCAAAATTAAATTAAAATTAATAAGTAAATTCAAATTTGATTATATCATTGGAAAGCCGAGAGTTTGAGGGTGTTTCCCACCAAGTTTGGAACGATTTTCCTCCACAGAAAATATGCGAAAATTTCTTAAGAATTTCGTCAAAAAACACTAAAAATGACCAAGTTCGAAGTTTGGGCTAGAAAAAAGCTAACTACATACGGGTTTGAAAATGTGTTTGGTAGAATATCTGATGGGAAATTTAATGCTCTTTCTAAGGGTATCCTCAATTTTACAACAGTCAATTAGGGAAGTTGTGGACATTTTAATGAGGCAAGGTCGAACACACGAAAAAAATCATAAAAAATGAAAAAAAACTCAAGAAAAAAGAGGTTTTGTTGGAAATTAATTGTAGAATCAACCCCTGAAGTTTGGCTGTATCTTTCTAGGACACCCTGTATACTCCAAGGTGTTGTTTTTTTTTTTTACAAAATCAACAACGTGGTCTTAATTCGCTAAGGGTGATATTACATGTCCACTCATCCTTTGTAATATTTTGACTTATACCTCGTTCGTGTAATACTTACCTTTCAAGCCAATTCTTGAGGTGTTTGCTTCTATGGAGATTCCCAGATTCCAGACACTGCACTGGTGTGGTGTGGGCATCCAGCTAAGTAATCCGATCTAATATTCAGATTATCATAATTCCCATGTTAATACATCATGACTTACTAATTTATCAGGGCCGTCAATACCTATGTGATTAGGTACATGGAAAACGATAGCGTTTCCATATTGACATTAATTTATTATCCATTTCAATGTTAATTTTGTTGACCAAAATATTCATGTGGTGACTGTATTGCCAATATTTCCAGTGTTATTACCTTCTAAGTTCATTTGTATACTTATACCGTTTCCAATGTTGCATACTTACCATTAGCGTAAAAACAATGGTTTGAGTGTTAGTATGAAGCTTCCATATATAGATGCAAATTCACTGCTCTTGAGAACATTAATCCTTTAGTTTATTCGCTCTTCATCATTGACGCCATTCCTCTCAGCATTTTGGAAACATTTGACAGTAACACCTTCATGTTTGAGTCCTTGAAATAGAAAATATGAGATTATGTAATGTTACATTATTCAGAACTAAAAGTTTTAGAAGAATTTGTTATTGTATATTCAGGAGGTGAAGGTAATCATCCGGTCGAAATCATTGTTGTTCCTTTGATCACTGATATACCGTTTAGATTCGATACTCGATTAGCAGTCTTCCCACTTAGGGCTTTTATGTGTTCAATCCTGCCAAACCACAACATATGCCGCGTTCCCATGGTCGAGGGACTAAGATTTTTGTTGGTGTTTTGTTAAGTTTTAGTTTGACGCCTATTGCCCCCTAGCTAACCCCCAGTTACTTACTACAATACAAAATTTCGTTGAATGAAAAACCACAACATATTGGATGATTATGGTATTAGCTGTATCGATGGGTATTCTTGATAAAAAGAAAGCGGAGTTAATAAAGCGGTATTCTTGGTGAAGTAGGTAACATCTATAAAGGATTTGAAAAGGGACTAAACAGGTACCTACTTGTTTGTTTACGAACATTTGTCACTTCATTTGGACTGCCGATTAATTATGGGTGATGATTTTTAGGCAAAATGCCGGCGTGCCTACTCACTTCAAAAGTACCTAAGTGAGCCACTGATCGTTTTCTTACAGGAGTATCTCCGAGAAGAATACTTGAAATTGTTTTATTGTCAAAGTTTAATGTCGTATTCGAGATAAGTGTGGGTACCTTACACTAGGTACATTGTACATATTTTGTCATGAATGGAGAATATAAAAAACGCCTGCTAAGTTGGCTGAGCAGTATAGCTGAAGAAGCAAAATGTAGTTAATCTTAATTTTAATTTTAAAGGCTTAATTATTGTGTTTCAATACGTGCGCTGCACAAATCATACCAAAGGAAAATCAAAATATTCTGTGGCGAGTAATATCTTGTGGTCCACTACGTTGTATTTGGGAATTGAATAATGAAGAAACGAATGTCAGACTGATATATGGGTTCGGAGGTCGCGATCCTCAGTATAATCAGCCAGTTGACAACCGGTTATCAACGTTTTAATAGCTTGTTTTTGACGTATGGTGAACAAAATTTCAAGATTTGTGTGACAAAGAACAACATTAATTAGTGGTAGGTACCTATTTATCTTCAGTATGGGGTACTCCGATGAATATTCGAGCAGAATTGATTCGAAATTGAATTATGGGAGAAGATGGCCTCATTTGAACTGTCACATTGATGGAATATTGTGAGCTTTGATAAATCAAAGTAAACGTCGTAAACTCTATTGCCTGTTAGTCCACTCCAGGAAGTCGGTCGATAATCAACTCCAACATAGTGAACATGAATTCCGGGGTAGACCGCTGAACTTGAAAATGCCACAATATTGTACATAAGTTTCATACCTACAAACCTGAATATGTCTGAAACGAACGTTTAATGAAAGAACGTGGTACATTACCAGGCTGAAATGCAGACATTTCTTTACTGGTTACTGGTCAAGCCTGTCATTAACCCCTTCGGCCTTCCATCTTCCGGATTGGTTGAGGGCAGAATGAAGAGTCGCACTTCAGTCAACTTATCTTCAATTATTCTCTCCAAAAAATATCACGACCATCCTTTGAAAGTACCTATAAAAAACCGTATTCTAACGAGACGGGTTTAAAAAAAATCTGAACACGTAGCGACCCAAGACAGAGGCGCTATTGCTACTGAATGGCTTACGACTTTTTACTACGAGCTCGAGACGGTTGAGTCATTCAACAGTATTTTCTTTCTTTTTCAACTCTTTCTTCAGTCGTTCTCGGAAAGATTCGACGATCCTCCGCTCAGACGATGTTCCTAGAAAATAACGACGGACCTCGACGCCGGAAATACATCGTCGGCTCCGGACCTCGACTGAAGAAATTATGACTGTAGAATACTCAAACCGCGCGGGCGTTGATTTGGTGATTTTTGAAGTAATTAGGTATGTTATCGGAATTATCACCAAATTAATGTTTGCTAAGGAGTTGGTGGTAAAGCTTCCTCAGATCTTCATGATATTCTGCCAAAAGTTTCGAGTAATATTATTTAGGGCGATAATATTTTACTGGTGTGTGTTTCAGTTGGTAATGTAAAACATTGAATGCCTTGTAGAGCATTGAAAATGCCAATTCAGTACGTGAAATGAGGTAGATAAAGATAGATTTGAGGTACTAAAAGAAGAGTGAATCTCACAAAATCTATCTATTAGTGTGGAATTTTTGTAATATCAGGGCGAAGTTCCTGTCTAGGTTGTAGTCGGTATAAGGTTGTTCGTACACATTGTGAGGTATATTGACGTTGATTATGAACATAAATTAAGTACCTACCATGATTACGAAGGTCTTTGAACAATCTTTAGTCGTCTTTTTTTCATTTTTCAGCGTGTTTGGCCCCTCATCCTGATCCTTTGTGACAAAAGTTCCAATAATGCAACATGAGTTGATGGGCGAATTTTCAAAGAATCATTTTAAACGATTTTGTCATAGGAAATTTTGCACTGATACCGAATATACCGTAGGTATATTATGTCCCTATTTTTAAAATGGTAATTTGCATCAAAAACACGTTTTTTGACCCTTAATTTTCAAAATTTTGACTCCTTGAAGTACTCCAAAAATGCAGGCCAACGAACTCATCCTTTCTTTTGTTATTATTGACATTATGAAATTTGTTATTCATGTTTTAGATCGGTCTTAGAGCCAGATATCGTCTTAAGTGAAACATGAATAAATAAATAACTATACATAATTTTAGAATGGTCTGAAACGGATTTCTATGGAGACAAATTTTCAAAATTTTTCATAGGCAACAAAAATTTGTGAACCATTACAATAGCTGAATTTTTTTCGAAAATATCGGTCTCGCCTTATACAAAATAGAGGTATAATCATTTTAGCTGATACGCCCGAACGGTCATGTACTTGTATTTATACCTCAAAGTCTTCACGGATGATTTGGGAAACGTAAATCTGTCTTTTGGAGATGACAAAAATTACTTTTCGTCACTTGATCATGAATGGTCGCTTGTTACAATCGTCAACCTCCTTGGGTGTAATAGTGTCTATCGGAGATCTCACTTTCAGAACTGTCTGTAACACGCATGTTAATATTTTACTATTATCGACGGGTAGTTTTTTTATTTTTATTGGAGGGGTGGATTTCTGGATCGTACGTCATATCCTAAGAACTTGAAACACCAAGAGCAAAAGAGCAAAGCTCTCGGAGGAAGTTTATGTAGCGTGTTTAGGTTGAGAATGGCGTCTAGAGTTTATATTGGAGCTCAAGTGATCTCAGGTATTCGCGGAATCAACCCACCTCTCGACTGTTTCCGAGAATCTACGAGAGGTGGATGCTGCCAGAATAATATTGCACCCCTTGCATTACCCATCTGGTGTGAGGCTACTCACTTCTTCCTCACCCTAAGAAACCGGGAAATAGCCATTTTTTGTGGGTTCCAACGCTGATTTCGCCCTCAGGATATTTTCCTGGAGATAAGGAGTATTGGAAGTACATCCTTATAGATTTATTTGTCCAAAACCTGAAGAACGTTGATTAGAACTCGATCAGAACCATTCTAAGGAGCTGTTCCAGAAATTGGGTTCCTGCTGATTGCAAATACCTACTTTCATTTCTCTTTTGTGTTCTGAGGAAAGTAAACATATTCGTCGAGCACGTTGTACAACAACTGATCCGATATGTACGATGATGTTTGAAGATACTAAATTTTCAACCAAAGGTTGACCCAAATGTTATTTTTGTTGTGTTCTCTAACTCTGACATTTGTTCAAAGTCATCAAAAAGTTAGTCACAGAAATTGTTCTGATCTCGTTGAGTTCACCACAAGAGTTCCTTTTCTCTGGATTATTCCATCACGACCTGGGAAGTTCTATAAAATTATATTTATACGAACTTTGCTTACAATCATCGTCACAAAGCGAAGAGGATGCACGACATTCATCCTAGCTGGAAAGTTCGCCATCGTTCTGCAAAACAGGCTTTGCTGTTCTAGTGTTGTATTGAGGGACAGGAATGTAGTGTTACATAGTACATATATAAGACATACAGGTGACGAATTGATATTCATGACCTAGTAAATTAATATCCGTGAAAAATTATCGTATAATTTACTATACACCGAGTGCTTGTGGTTTGGCTTAGAAGTCGAAAGTGATTCATGACCATTAGTTATATTGATTTGGTTTCCAATTTCTTCCTTTGAATGGATTTCATCAATACAATTGCCAGAGTCTCTAATTTAATTTTCGCTGACGGAAACGATTGAATGCGTGGGACATCAAAGGAGAAAATTAGGAACGCTTCATATACTTACGATTGAAATATTGGAGGGAATAGATTTACAGGATATTTCCCCCTTTCTCCCTCTGTATTTCCCTTACGAAGCCGTTTCAGGAATATCTGCGAAGTTGAGTGGGAATCAGTAAGTATAGCTTCCTCACTCTTGTAACATGGACGTATAGAATCAGTTAGAGGAAATTTCACAGGAATTGGTAGAATATTCCCGGAGTTATTGTCAATGACCGGAGGAAATTTCTCGTTTGCGCATGCGCACATGCTACTAATGGTTCAAGTGCGGTTAAATTAATAGGAAGCCGTCGGGAGGCTAACCCGCACAATGCCTGAGAATTGCATCGAAATCGGACCGTAATTCATCACCGACAGTTATGTCCGGGTCAAGGAATTGCCGCAGACAGGCCGATAGAAAGAACGACGGACAGACAGACAGATACGGAAATAAAATTGTTCAGAAAGCTTTGAAACTCAAAATTCATGTCGAAATTTTGATTTTTGTGGACAGCATTTTTTTAACATTCTTGCACGAATACATAGCTTCCTACACCTTCGGAAGTATTCATATTCAAAAACCTACCTATTTGGAGAGGGTTAACCCCATGACGTTCCCCTATAAATTTTATTGCCTTTGGGAAACTAGCAGCGTGTGCGCATTCTCAAACATGAATTTCCTGAAACTACGATTTTTTAGTTCCTACTGGACCGGTTTCGCTCAAATTCGGGAGGTGGTGGGGGCTGACTTCAAAACGATTACCTAAGAATTTCGTCACTATTGAAAAGGTAGGTAATAGTTGCTGCGGATGCGGATGCGGATGCGCGAACCTGAACATTTTCCAGGGATTGTACGGGTTAGCCCCTAGACAGTCCCCTAACAGCTTCATCGCCGTTGGACCACTAGAAGCGTGTGCCCGCGCGCAAAACGTGAATTTCCTGAAACTACGATTTCTCAGTAAGCTAGCAGGAAGCTATTATACTGACCACCCCTTTGGCAGACGTTTTTTCCAATACGCATGATTTTAAGGTAGCTTCGAAATGACAGTAACTCAGACATATCCTTAGGTATTCTTCAGAATAGTGGAAAAAGGATACGGCCTGATTGTGTGTGAGTGACCTTGCCCTGATTTGTGGTAGGAAAGTAGAACTTCTCGAGTAGAACGTGGTGACAGTACGTTCGTCACTGTTCCTCAACGCGGGTGCAAACGTGGGACCTTGCCCTGAGCCACGTATTTGCAGAACCGCCCAATCGCTGCCACCAGATGAAAATGTAAAAATAGGGCAGACGCTCCGGTTCCTTAAAGTCAATTTATAATGATTACGTAGCTAGGTATAAATATTCGGGTGCAAAGTCGCTTTTATGGAAGAATTCCAACTTGAGAAGTTCTTTGCACCTCCTCTTCCGCAACGAACGCCCATGTATTACATACGTAGGTAAAAGCAAAGATGGACTCCCACTAACACACGTCTGCAAATGATTGGGCAATAAATTATAGATTCATAGCTAGTTCCGTGTGTGTAGTATAGTTTTAGAAATTGGCTTGCCCGCCTTGGCCATCACAGATCTGAAGCCAATGCTATTCACGAGGAACAATCTCATTTAGGACCAGCCGAAATCCACGAAAATTGAACTTGCGGGGATGGAATAACGCGCAATTGTTAGGGGTCTCTCGATTTTTTGAATTTTTTCCCGTTCTCAGTAGGTACCTATATTACACCAGTACATACCTGCTGCAAAAATCAAGTGACATCGTGATGTTTTCCCTAATTCCTTTGGTAATGTGAAAAATTACTCGTTTCGGGAATAAAGGCCAACCATTTTGTTGAGGATATGATTTCTGGAATTAGGCAGGTACCTACTCAATATTATTTTTTCTCCTGATCAACATACTAAAAAAAAAAAAAAAAAAAAAAAAAAAATCGTGTTCAATACCCCTGTGTCAGGACTGACTAAAAAAAACCTGTGTTTACTCATCGGCTGATATAAACCCTACTCAATCATCTGGCTCAGAGCATTTGGCTCGGCGAACAACATTAATAATTACTGCTCAGGATAATTTAGCCGATCAACTGATACTGATCGGCATGTTAGCAATGAAACCTCGATGTTATGAGAATTCCTAGTAGCAACGAACGGTAAAACCTGGCGATTTAGCAAGCCGAGAGGCTGACGGTGGGTTTGAGTTGGGGAGTCGGCCCAAGAATAGACGACGAGTTCGCAGCCTTGCATTGTTAGCATCTCCCTAGCTTGGCAAACGCCCCCTGCGTCCCACCCAACTAACTTTCTCTGTTCGGAGTTTTCAAATTTGTCGCTTGTCATCGGGGAAGTTGTGTTTCCCCAACAATTCTAAACGACTACAACGACCGTTTCGTTGTTCCAATTAGAATTGAATCCGTAGATACTTTGGAGGGTTTTGCATGAGTTCTGAACGAGCACTTAATTTTCTCTGTAAAATTTTGTTATATGTGACCCATATAGCGCTTGGGGGCTACGGAATAGACCTCCCCACATGTACTCAGCCGTTTTACTGCCAATGATGTATAAATGTACTCCAACGAGGGAAATTTCGACGTCTACTTTAGAGTCCTACATTCCAGTGGTATCTACCATAGAAACATTTGCGGACTATTAATGTATTTTGACTGCTAAGGGCTCTGTAGAAGAATAAAATAAAGAAACATCAGGAAAACACGAACGCAGTTGATACCTATTAAATAAACTAAGAAATGGAGACTCAAACTGAACGAAACCAATTCCGCGTTATATGAACTTTACTTATACTAAAAATAACGCAATCCTGGAAATTCAGTTAATATCTGGGTAAATAATACCCTGGATGCTAAGCTATATCTATGGATTGACCACGAGAAGAACAAAAAGAAAGGGCAGACAAACAAGTACAGTACCTATTAGGCTGTATTGGCTGGTAGACCGGCGCAATCGCATCTCAACTATTACAGTAAGAGGAACATTGCTAATGCCCATTTGGGCATTAATTTATAGTATATAGGTATAGCTATGGGGCAGCACAGCAAAAACTAACCTACTCTAGAATCTACGAGCAGAGGATCTCGTTCATGCAAATCCGAGAGCCATCCAGTTTCTTGACTACTCCCACAAGTAACTCGGTGTCTGAAAAGGACCAGCCCTTGCAATGATAAGGTCGACGTGGAATTCTAGTGTGGTGCTTATTAATGAATGGGCTTTCATCGTGACAATCATAAAACGTGAGAAATGAATAAAACTAGATAGTGACTTGTAATAACAGATCATGTAAGGTGTAAATTGTAAGTTGTTATGAATGGAATAAACCTTCAACTGAGTAGAGAGCAGGGAGAGGGGAGGAAAACGGCTGTCCTCATTTAGGTAATGGTTATAGCTCTTACCACAACCCAGAATGTAAAGAAGAAGAATTTATTATAACCATCACCTAAATGAGGACAGCCGTTTTCCTCCCCCTCACCTTACCTATCGATGCAAGATAAGGCACCAACAATCATGAGTAAAGAGTGTTCTCCGAGACTCATGTTCAAATGAATTTCTCATGCACTCTTTTCAATAGGCACTCTACCAGTATTTTCCTATCGAATTAATCTTTTTTGTACATTGAATTAATTAATTTATCACACTGAAATCAACCTATTTCCACTTCAATGTTGAGCGATGAATGCTTATAATATATCACCATGAAGAATATTGAATATTTTCATCTGCAAAATGAATATTACTTTCCTCAACTTAGGTAATCCTTCTCCATCTCATTAAAATGATCCGCTTCCACATCTCGCAAGAACTTTAATTCATTTTCTTGAAAAGCAGCTAAAAAGGAACAAAAGGCAGGACTTTGTTAAGAAAGAACGGGGAAAGATCACACCATTATTAATTAAACCCTTTGGAACCTTTTCCGACGTAATTAGCAGATACCAAGTTCCTTCTCTCTCATGCATAATATTCAGAAGGAGGGACTATCCGGGATCACGGATGCAGATTTCGTTGGAAAAAAATTAAAAAAAAGTGAAAGATGAGAGTAATGAAAAAATAATGAAAGCTCTTATCATGAAGCCGTAGAGTGGCAGCGAACACTTGGGCTTACTTTTTTAGTGGTTGGAACACTGGTGAACTTTTGGCAATTTGACACACTGCTTTCTTTGGACGGTAGGTTGTAGGTACCCTGTATTTTCCTAACTCGTATACGAGTGGGCGGGATTCAACTGTCACTGAGATAACTACTAGGATAGGTATATCATATGGTAGAAGTAGGTAGTTAGCTTGGAAGTGTAGAGAAATCAAGCTCCTTGAAAAGTTCATCCTGAGCAAATAGTGAGGGTGACTGTTCACTGAAATAGGTCAGGTTTCCTCGCCTGAAGCCTATTTCCCCCCTTGTAGCTGTGCAGCGAGTCGTTCGAAGAGGGAGTTCCCCTGTTTGCTTAGTTCACACCTCATCTACTGTTTATAACTCAAGGAAATAGCTACTTATCGATTCCTCTCTTTTCTCAATATTCCAATGGAGAGTTTGAGAGGAGCCCAATAGTTTCTCAAGTCGTCATCTAAATTCGACCGCTGTAACGAACGAGCAGAAAGAAAGAAACGTCAGCCATGAGGTTGTGGCAGATCGCTTCCTCTATCCGGCAGAGCTGAAATTTATGGGAGACCGTACAGGGCTTAATCCGCATGATTCCTGAAAATTTCTTCGAATTGGATGAAAACTGTGGAAGAAGAAGAAAACAGAGAGATAGACGTACACGAAACCAAATTTGTTAAGGAAGGTCTAAAAAAAAAAAAAAAAACGTAAAATGGCAGTGTAAACCCCATTTTGCTGGAAAATAAGATCGCCTTACTTTTGGTAGATTCGAATGCAACATTGAGGCCGAACTGCCAGCACGATTGGCTTTGAATCGACCAACTCTGGTCTCCTCACGTTGCAATCGTCCAACCTATAAATGAGAGGAAGAACATGGGATCACCCTGAGGGCCGACCGGCAAACAAAATGTTATTTGAGCCCCCGGTTACAAAAGCAATATTGTGATAGTCGTAACCGTGAGAGCATCTGTTGCGGTCATTCCACAATGAAATTTGTATGACAGATGCCATCATGTCATCTACCTACATATGATTGGTTTGCAGTAGGTACTGTCGTAGATACTATCAGTTTGACGGGGTTTACAGTAGTTGTATCCCACCAGGTACAATGGTTCATAAGAACACCGTCACTAACCTGTCGTCATTCCTAATACGGAAGAAGACTTACGTATATTACGGATATTACGTAATTTTTGGTATCCAAATATGAATAATATTCTACTCTGAACTTCTTTTTACTTTGTTTCTCACTCTCGAATACTTGAATACTCCCCAAAATGCTTCTAGCCTTACCAGAATTTCCCAGGTAAGGCGAGAAGCATTTTGGGGAGTCTGCCTCACTCCATGTGCCTAATTGAATGACTCCATCAATTAATTCAGGTTGCTTTTCCCTCTTTGCGAGCTGTAATACGACCTAAAGATCCCCACGATCATTACTCTTCATCAAGGTCCCGGCAAAAAGCCGTTTTCACGGTTGGAGTTCACGTTTGATCGTCAATTTCCAACCTAAACCCATCGTAGGAAGGAGGATTCTTTGAAGAAACACATTACCTCACCACTGTGGAAGGGTTTTATTTATACACGCTGGGCTTCATGTTACGATATCCTAAATTAAAATGTACATCTCATGGAGCCTCCAAAATAATTGTTTACATTTCTAGCATCGAATATTACATTCCTAAAATGTACTAAAACTTACGGGTCCTATGTACCTATATTTGACCTGCTTAATATTACTACTAGGCACCTACCTAAGTACCAGAAGCCTCTCAGAGTGCCTAGTACCTGCTGCGTTGGTGCTAGGCACTAGAAACCTAGTACCTACCTAGGTACTGTTATATTAGTTACTATCGACACCTATACCTAGGTACTAGGTAGACCTACTATTAATAAGTAAAGCACCACAAGATTCCTAGCAAACCAGGTGCAGCTATCTAAAAATCATATTATAATCACCCTCTCACTTTCTCTATCTCCATTATCAGGAGGGTTAGAAAAAACCACAAGCGGGATCTCCTCTTAAGTTTGTAAGAGGAGATTAATTTTTTTCACACTTAATTTTTTTTCACACACAGACTGACAGATAGATAGACGAGGAATCAAAGCTTTGAAACCCCAAAAAGTATGTGGAAATTCAGATTTCTTAGGACATCATTCCCAACCTTCGGCAGTGAGAAAGCAAAATTTTCGTACCGGATGATATACACTTTTGTTCCTCCATAAAAAATTTAAAACTTTATTAACATTTAGTGAGGAGGCTATTTAATTTTCAACGTCGAAATTACTGACGGTGTCTGCCATTGGGAATTAGACCACCTCCACTTCAGATACAGCCTCAGGATTCCTGTAAATTAATATCCGGGCCATCCTTCCTCCCTCTGCCCTGAAAATAATTAGTTTCCCTTCCGTAGCCGGACCTTCGGCGAAACTAAGTTTTAACCGCTATATTTGGTCGGGAAATTTGTAGCTAATTCGATTGACCGTCGGAATGGGGGTCGGCCGTCTGTAATGGGGATCATTAAAACCTGGATCAATCATGCAAGAACGTCCGCTTGCATCATTAAGGTCTATCCAAAAAAATTTCTTCCGGAATTAAAAGGTGTGAAAAATGTGGAAAATTTTGGAGGTTTGCATCAGGAATGTCGAATTTTTGGAACATTTATAACCATTTAATATATCCCCTATGTATCCCCCTTGGAACAACCCCTACTATAACTGCTAGAGTATAATACATTTAGTGTGCCTTTACATTGAAAGGTTGATATCTCACCTTGATGTAGTGCAGCTCACTTAACAAAAAGTCTGCCAAGTTGGGTGGGCAGTTCTTTACATCGCGTATTATGGACATAAGAATTTACATTCGCGGACGCACAGTGGCTGCCATTGGTCAGATCCTAGCTAATAGACCTGATAGGCCTGACTACAGTTGTTCCAAATAGCCTGAAACAGTAGCTGTTTGTTTCAGTTCTTTGTTGACACAGAGAAGATTGGGATGAAGATGGGTTGAAAGATGAATATGGTAAATAGTTTTACAAATAAGAACATAGATAGTTTTCGTAGATGGTCAGAACATTCGTATATATATATATATATGTTGTTCTCGAATCTTTGTTTTATTGTGTAATTTAATATGGGCTTTTGGTTCATTATTTTCAGCCATCCGCGGCACTTTGCTTAGTTACCATGGACCGAAATTAATGATATTTGGTATACCACACCGACCCCGTTTGGGGTCTAGTTGTTCCTCGACGTTACCGTTACGTTAGTCTTCTCTATGGGTCTGAAACTAGTGGATGAAATTTTCAAAACGCCCTAGCTCGAAAACTTCAAGTAGGATGGTATTTATATTTTTAAATAGATCACAATTTTTAGAGTCGAACGAGACCTCGCGGACCGAATCGTCGCGTCGGAGGGTTAAAGAAAGAAGGGCAGTAACACGAGTGTGAATCACAAATCTTCCCGAGCAGGCCAAATTCCCTTCCAAACGTGAGCTGATCAAAAATGCTTCTTTTTAGCATGTTTTTTCCCTTTTTTCCCCGATTCTAGTTTCTTGTTTACTTTTTTAAGCCCTTAGTTACTGGTTTCTGTTATGAAGGATCTACAACTCTCGGATAACAATATGTAATTATTTACGGGTAGGTACAAAAGAAATAATGATTGTGAACCTCGTGATATAGTTGAAGAGCCCAGGGGAGAAAGGGGCTAAATGCCACTTTTTGCAAGCTGATGTTTCAGGGATCAAAAGGGTGATGTGTCAGGGGAAGAAGGGCTAATTGCAATTTTTTGCAAGGTGATGTTTCAAACTTTCAAATCCGCTTTCCTCGAGATAAGAAAATTGGTTGTGAGCCCCTTTTTTCCCTAGGCCCTTAATTATTATTGTGGTAGGTACTTAGTTTAAAATCATCGATCTCTATAACCGGAAAGTGTGATAAGCTATTAGTTTATGACGAATACATTTATCAAGGGGATTATCATTTACCGAAAAATAATAAACGACTGTGTAATTATTTGCAGCGTGTGTGTTAATGGTTGTTTATGTTATTACACAAGTAGTACTCCACTTAAGCTGGAGGTATTTGCATTAAATTTAATGTGACTAGAAATGGGATGTCAGGCCCATATAACATAATATAATAACATGGACGAAAGCAACTCATTTCGTGTCAAGAGGATAAGAGGAACGGGATGAGAAACTTCGGTTAGCCGCAAAGGACATGAGCTGGATATTGTTTTTGGTGAGCCAGTGCTTGTTTTAGAAACTCACCTTCTCTGTTGTATGAGACCTCAAGGCTTGGATTATTGCCGCGTACGGCCCTCGTGTTTCAAGAGTTTACTCGTATTTTTCGAGGGGAAAGAGTGACAAAAGGGTATTAACTTTGCGGGATAACGTATGGGCCACCTTGGCGTCTCTGGAAATCGATTGTCATTTGCCCTTTGCTGTGACACATTGCTTCCTTCCTCCGGTCTAATAAAGTTCCCTCTCGCAGGAATCCTCCCTCACAAATACGACTATATACTCGTACATCGGTATATTACGAGGTCCGTAAGAAAATAATTTACCCAAAAGTGGCGTGAGCTGTATACTGTTCTAGTATTTGGAAATAAATACCCTACCCACTCTTTAGACAAAGAGAAAGACATAATAACATCCTCTGTGAGTCACGATTATACAAGGTGATCTTTCCCTACAATTTGTAAAAGGTGTTCGTGTGATCAGCCAAAAACATAATAAATCGCTCAGCAGTACATAGCTAACTAAGATAGTTGTTGGGTAAATGACTCAGCCATTACTTCACTTTCGTGTAGGTAGGTATATAGACGTAAATCAAGTAGTAGGCACTTCGGACGCATGGGTATTCTTTCCGAATGATCAATTTATTGATTAAAAAATTATCGATTTGGTACAAAATTTATTATTCCTTGATGGCTTCTAGTCTTGAACTTTTTCCGGCGAAAAAGTTGTTAACAGTATTGCGAATCATCGATTCCTAAAGGATATTTTTGAGGCTTTGAAAAAAAGAAACGACGAATCAGGACTAATATCAATTTTTCTATTCTTCACAAATCAACCTGTGTAATGTAAAATGAAGAAGAAGGTTAACCTGGCCCTTTCACTGGTCCACATTTCATGATCTTTGGGAGGACATGTCGAACAAGTAGGTAAGTGCAAAAAGAAAGTTCACTTGATGAAAGAAAAAAAACTCGCCACCTCAACAAATTCCGT
This sequence comes from Lygus lineolaris, assembly GCA_030264115.1. Taxonomy (NCBI): domain Eukaryota; kingdom Metazoa; phylum Arthropoda; class Insecta; order Hemiptera; family Miridae; genus Lygus; species Lygus lineolaris. Next base: position 27,187,909 of record JAEMON010000002.1, read on the forward strand.
CACGCTAGAATGAACAGGAAAGGCGGGTATCCAGCTGATTTAATTTTCTTTCAGTCTAATGCAAGTGCTAATAAAGCAAACAAAGCTAACAAAGAAAATTACTATTTGTAAACAATTGTATAAATAAATAATTGTTATTTAGATTATCATTGAAACCAACTTACGCTTTCGCAGAGGTAATCCAGGGTGAAGAAGACCCCATTTTATATTTGGCGAGGGTATATTGGTTTTGTGGTCGATTATACGTATTAGGGTGTCAAATTTTTCAAGACGGGACTTTTCAATCTGAATGATTAGAACTCCATGAACAAGTCGTCTGTAGCTGCATCCACAGTAATTTCTCTACTGATGAGGGCCGAGGCTAACTCTTGGCTTAGGCCAAAAAATTGTATGATTCCATAATAAATAATGCCCTGCTTTATGGTGCGGAGATTTGGGGTCTGCTTTATTTGGATGACCTTAAGAAGGTGCTTGTCCTCTTCCTCCCTTCCTATATCATTACCCAGGGCCACTCCTGACTTCGCGTTACGCTTGGAGTATGGTCTGGATAGTGTTGGTGGCAGAGTCATCGGGTTGGCTTTGAGTTGGCTGGAGAAGCTGGTGGCCCGTGGATGATGGCAGGTATCCAAAGGTTTGTTTTGCCAGGCTATGTTTATTGGACGATGGAAGGCAGAATTATCCTGAGCGCAACTGGGCTACACAGTTGCGTCAGCTGTTGAGTGGGTTAGGTTTTGGCGAGCTGTGGGCTAGTAAGAATGTGGGATTGGTTGAGACTGGTGCGATTATGGAGGCGTAAGGCTGAGACAAGCAGATCTCGAAAGAGCAAATGCTAGCCAATTTAGTGTTTTCTTTGTCCGACTCTCCGAAAGCCGTCCATTGGAGCCAATACTTGGTGAAGAATGGCTTCTTTTCAATAGCCAGATTGATGTCACAGCTATACTCTCTAGCAGGTATGTCTTGAAGGCCACTGTGAATTCGATTATTGATGGAATATCATTGAAACCAACTTCATCAGTATCTTTAATCCAGCAATGGGAACACGTGATCTTAACCATCAACCAATGCGCCTGACAATCAACTGGGAAACCAATTATAGTTATTCAATTATTATTGTTACGATGTTTTTAATCATACAAATTTATTAATGTAAATTTAACTATCTTTTCCGATTAATGCAATCTGAACTTGAAAACTATTATATACAGATAATTCTCTGATGAAGAACTTTCTGAATGTCATCACTGCTCGTACTTGACCCCCAAAGCGGTCGAAAACGAATAATTTGACACTTCTGGGGATACGGAGAGTGGGGGAGGACGTCAAGAGGTGACATCCTGTATCCTTTCCTTCCTGGCCACCCTCGGAACTGGGACGCGCGCCAAATCTCGTTGTCTCGAAATCCAGGCGACAACCTCTGGAAAACGATTAGAAATCTTTTTTACCCTCTAGACAGGTTAATAACGAGATGTTGACTTCCGGTTGAACTGTCAAGACAATTTCGGTGAAGGCAGACGATCGGTTTTTCGTAAGAGGAAGTAATGCTTCACTTTCAACTGCCTTCGATCGTCTAGAGAAGCCTTCATCCCTATTCTTACTCCTCACCTTTACAATGGTTATTACTACATGTATATAGTTCCATTATTTCTTACAACAGACGCTCAGCCCCGACAAATATTTTTTTGAAGAGTGTATTTTTGAAGCCTGGTTGTTCTTTCACCCTAGGCTCACGTAACAACGAGGGAAGTTAGTATTTCTAAAGCGAGTCACAACCCTCTCCAAAAACAGTGTAGTACACCCTTCCTGTTTCCGGTTCATAGAACTATTTGAACATCCCCGGCACGTCCTCACCCCTTATTCTCTAGAAATACGCTAAAAGGCTCACATTTACCCGAAAAAATATCAAAATATTGCAATTATTCGAGTTTGTCCCGAACACTGGGTTCGGAATGTAGTGTGGTCCAACGATTTGTTTATCTTCCAAACTAGGACGAAAGAAATCGATAAATGCAACAGATGAGCCTAAACCAACTACCTCAACAGGAAGAGAAGATATCCTGAGATTGGCTTTTGCGGCGAAGTCGAAGAGACGTCTGTCTAAACTATTGGAAAGACGTCATCTCGAGTTGAGGACTCTCCAAACAGTCTTTGTCTGAAACTTGCGACTGTTAATTGTTATCAAGTTACGCTAGCTATCATTCGCCTCTACCGACAACATTGTTTTGCACTACTACAGCACACTGAGTAGTCAACCGTGCGATGAGATAAGCGGTATCGGTGATGTAGGAAATGAGGAGCTCATTTAGCGTGATGCGTGTGTTGACTATAATGCTGTAAGTTTACGAACATCATACATGTGGCATATCGACGGCTTAGAACCAGCATGACATAACTCAATATCCCTAACTTTTCAGGAGAGGGAAAAAACTGATTCCCTGAATATTCACATAATGAAAAATTTAAAAGTATATAGGTGAATAGTAGACAATACTTAAGACATTTTTTAATGAACGAATTATTTATTTTTAACGTGAAAAACTACTTAAAAAGTCCCAACGTAGAAGAACTTCCCCTATATAATAAATGTTATCACACGTGCATACCCCCACTACTGAGTGATATCGAAACAACGATCAGATTACACGTTATTGTTCATCTCACGCTGTTTATGACTTACGATTTGATCATGAATAACCTTGATAGGAGTAATGTTCTGTAGCCCATGATATCAACTACTACCCTTGAAGCATCTTGTGTTGGTGGATTAAGGTCAGTCCACCAGGGCCAAAGGTTTGCAAGCGAATCACGAAATTGAGTCATAAATCCAGCTTATATTACCTGGTGTTGCTCGGCCGGCAGACACCTCCATACTTTATGGGCAACCTACGCTTTATGGTCATTTCCATGGTATACTACTCTGAGTACTGTGCGTTGATTTTACAATGGTAAAGTTGATAAAAGCAGAATCCAAAAATCCTCACGAAAATTCAGATGGTTCAATATAGATATAGATTTTTCCCGTACATACCTATCTAGAATGGCTCTATTCAACACGCAAAGAATTTGTAAATACAAATAGGTGGGTGTATCATGAGGAGTCTTGAGAGTGTCAATGTAACCCCCTCTCCTCAAAGCACCACTCGACCGGCACCGGGCACCACCCACCATGGCGGCTTCCCAGACCCGGCAACCGACAATGGAAGGAGCTGATGGAAATGCATCAGCTTCCCCCACCGCAAGAACTCAGGCATTTATTCGGCTGCTGTAATATTATTCTAGGGTCTACCTCCTACGCAATTCATAACAAATTCATCAAAATCGGATGCAAGTTATGGAAGTTATGCGCGTAAAGAGGATTCGCAAGTAAATTTACAAGTCTGGAAGGTGTGAAATATTAATGCCTATTCACAGATAGTTATCTGGCTGAATGACTTACCCTATAAGTCCATTATGGTGAGGTTAACACTTCTCTCCCTGTTTATTGTTACCGACTTCCAGAGCTTCAGACTCAAAACACGCTTGTGGTTTGCGAGAAACGATTGATTAAATTTTTTTTGAAGTAGACGCATTGAGCGGTGATGAAAATTGGCCGTTGGGGCCACCAGCGGTTATCTTTTTTTTTAAACCCCTTCATAATCCAAACACTACCTGTGTTCCAAACACAGTAGGGGTAGAGTGGCCCCTCTATGAATATCAATGTTAACATCAGGTGTCGGTGACATTTATGAGCCTTGTAACTCTTCACCCCGCTTACCCTTCTTGTCTTTTGTTTACAGGGAACATTGTGATGCAGCACGGAAGAGGAGGTTCGTGATTCGAGAACCCAACGCCTGAACAATGGAAGCACTCGGTGAGAATACACGCCTTTTGATTTATTTCAGTTTTGCCTCTTTTTTCCTAGATTTCTCACGCCCATTCATTTCGACAACTAGGTAGGAAATATTTTTTAACAACCTGAAAAGAAGGATATGTATCTTTCAATTCGGTTTGAAAAGGGATGACCTAGGCTGGTGTTGCTGATAACGTGATCATGAATCCTTCCTGATTTTTCACAGCTATGAAATTATTTTTCGACATTGTTATGATGCTGAAAATTTACTTACTGGAGCAACAATGGTACCATAGGGAGTATTATGTAGTTGAAATATGGGCTAATGTAGTGGCGTAAGATCCAATTAATACTTTTGATTTGAATATCATTCTGCAAGTGCAACTCCATGCTTCGACACGTTCTCGCTGAGAGTACCTATCTATTTTAAGTCCACAGTTATTATTACAAATTACATATTCCGATGTCGCAAATGGGAAATCGTGTGAAATAATTTGCTGTTATACTTTCGTAGGTCAGTAAAATAGTTTATTCTCGGTACAAACGAGAGCTACGAATAATAAGCAGAACAATATGTAGCAATAATATGTAGAACACTCACTGGCAGATGCCTTCTGAACCAGCAGTATAAACGTGGTTGTTGAATAAACGTCCGTCCCCGTTTCAGAGGAGTTCAGGGCTTATCCGTGATGTCCCCTAATTTTCTCTAGGACTCTTAATCAGGCGTGCGGCTGCCACTCAATCGCGCGACTTCCTTCGTAATCAACGTTCACCCGCCGTCCGCTTTACTTTCTTGACTTTCCTCGAGTAAGATGATGTGGAACACGAAATGGACAGAGGAGAGAACGTGAACGTATAACATACTTAAAATTCAAGTGAAGCACAATACAGTCGCGAATAAGGTACAAAATGTCAGCCAAGGCTTAGCATCATTGGATTAGTAGAAATTACAATCGTTATAATTCAATCCATTCATAACATGATGACTCTAGATGCAGTTGTTACTGAAATACTATAACTATACTAATGGGAGACAGTTGTAGTAGATACATACATTCCAAAATTCTCTCGATACTTCTTAAAAAACTTAACTCCTTTCCAAAGAATCCTTTCAAGATCAAGAAAGATTGTGACACGTCAGTCTGCCGGCTCACACTATATTGGTGAAGTATGACAATATTCTACTCCTCATACATCAAGAGAATATTTACCATCAACCTCATATTCCATTAATTTCCGTGCACCCTTCATTGTACAGATGTTTGTTGAAATATTGACTGCTCCTCAAGAATCTGTATTATGAACTGTATAACTGTATTATGAAAGTGCCGCACCGGCAAATTTGGATAAAAACATTTCTGCAGTTTTGTCCAACTATAGAGAGGGGTGCACCTATTCCCCTGGTGTGACGATAGCTGTTCAAATAAGAGGAACATCATTGAACGACTCTCTACGATCGCACAGAAAAGTTAGTGGGTGGTACGCCTACTTATTGTTACAGCTTTTACAAAACGCTTGGCCATTGTATATGTGTGGTTTGAGGCTCAATGAGTGCGCATAATCAGGAAAACGCTTTATAGTAGTTAGAAAGAGAGGCATTTCTCGGTTGAATGGACTGTGTCTAGTATTGAGAATACTTGCTCTTTAATCATATTATATGAGGCTGCCAAAGGCGTTTCCAAGTAATGTAGGGAGGCGGAAGTATATTACTTACTTCCCCCAACCGTACTTTATGAAGCTCAGATAGACGATTTATTTGATCCTGTGGGTTTAATACCGAAAACATTTATTGCATCTCCCCCTTCCACTTTTTTATTGCACTCCACTTGCACTCCTGAAGAGTAAAAACTTGGTACCATCAAGATGATGACTTTCCTCGTAGAGTACTAAATCAGTGTCTACCCAGATATTTACCTCCCTAGTTCCATAGTTGGGAGTTTGATGGGAAGGAAAAGGGCATAGCAGCCCCCGCAGGATGTAAATCTTCCGTGCTATTATGATAAGAAAAGTTATGAAGAATGAGGGACGGCTTCTAGTCTGAGGGAAGAAGTTAGCGTTGCACGTGCCCAGGCTCCCTGAGATGGTCCTCCGAGATCATCTCGCAGCACCTGTTCTAGCTCCGGTGTATTTTTATAGGTTCATTTTTGTGATCGCAGAGTCCTTTTGATTGTTATCCAACTGTTGTATCGGAACTGTTCGGGTTCACAGCGTTTAAAAACTGTGAAATGGTTGCCAAGAAGGGTGAAAATACGGCTGCGGTGCTAACGGCCGTCGACCTACAGAAATCATCCTTCTAAAGAAAGAACCTCCGTTCGAATAATATATTAAAATTATAGTCCTCCCCCCATTCCGTACTCCTTTCGTTTTTGCATCCATGCTTGTAGCGGGTGTAATTACAATCAGTATACCTAATTACAATCTCAGGATTAAAATTATGAAGAACTAAGCAGTTGTTTATCATAGTATATCATGAATAAGAACATCAGAGATAGTGACCGCACTCTTGCTTCGAACCAACCTGGAATTTGCATTGAAATGAGGCCAGAAACAGTTAACATATTTCACTGATAATTATTCCGTAGGAATGAAAAAATTTGAGATATTCTGACTTTTTTAAGCTTGGGAAAATGCAAAAGACGCAAAGCCTCTAGCTACAATTTAAGTAATAGGGACATAAAACTTCATTTTTGAGTTTTCACTGGTATCATTAATAGAGGAATATAAACCTAATAAATATGGTGATTTACGTACTGGCACATAACGATATTAACGTGTGAAATAATATCATAATATTATTTTATTACTTTTGGTGGATAGTCTGTTTTGCCGAAATATTGGTTTGAGTTACATTAGGTATAGGTAGTTGTTCTTTGCGTGACTTCCCATTTTTACTTATTTCATATTTTTTAAAAACGTCCCTTATGTACCTAATCATAATAACTTACTGATTATGGATTTTATTGATTGACTGATAGTGATGCATAAAATACACTCTTTTATTTCCATTGGCGCGATGGATTCTCATTGGGCTCGTATCGGGACCTTGGCAGTTCCAAGTCACCAGAAAATGGGAGAGAGAAACCGCGATATTGGCTCTTTCCCAAACGTTCCATGAAGAATATCACCAAGCGGGTCACGTGGCCCCTTTACCTACAACCTACATA
>JAEMON010000002.1:27209161-27223396 GCA_030264115.1 Lygus lineolaris
CCCCCCCCCCCCCCCCCTCCCCATCAAGCACCAAACCAACTTCCACCTGTCTGGTTGTTTCAAAGTCCCAAACCACGTTCCCGAATACTTCTTTGGCTGAATTAACGAAAAAGAGTTCTTCAATAGTTATTTTCAGGGAATAAACTTCTGCTTAAAACTCCTTTTCTTTTGCTTTTTTTTGTATTTTTTACTGAGCACAGTCGTTTTCCATCCTTTCGAAATCCGAACACAAGTTTTCGCCATTGTATTCAACGTCTTTTTATCTAAGCTGAAAAAAGGGCTGTCAGAGTAAGACGTGCTTCCTTTTCGGTGGAAGAATTTTTCGCCTGGGTTTTTTTTAGAGAATGGTTGGAAAGTTGGAGGGAGCGAAATGACAGTAGGTAGGGTAAAATGGTGACGATAAGCTTGGTTTGGCTTATAGAGTCAAGACCGCCCAAGGGCTTGATGAAAATGTAATTTTGTCACGGGCTCCTCAGACTTTTTTTCTCATTTACCGCGTCTACCAGTATTTGCTGAGGATAGTAGTTCCGTTTTGACAATAAGCCCGAAATTGTGTTAGTTGCTGGTTGAAATAGAAGGTGTGCCTTTCTGGGTTAACTTCCGTTTATAAGGTTGGGTGGAAATAGAAAGTAATGGTTTGGATTTTAAATCGGTAAACGATACAGCAGTCAATGAATCTCTCAGAAGTTCCGAATGGAGTTGTGAAAATTTGCTACTACAGCTGATATCATCGACCTTGAGTTAACATTTGGAATAATCACTGCATTCATCTATCCGGTGCAATGAAATAGTGAAATAGTGTAATGGATTTCTTGGAATATGGAGAATGGTTCACAAAAAAGAAACATGCTTGTGAGATCCGGTTTTTGTGGAAGTTCTCTGATGCGGTAGGTACTAGGGTGAAGACCATTGAGTCTACGAGGTTTAGTTGGGACAATGCTACTTGGATGTGCTGGAATGGAGAACCTTTCCTTTATTACTTAGCTACATAAATCGTGGAAGAGTGGTTGGTTGCCAACATATTATCCACCACTCAAATAGAGGGACTCATCACTCGAATGGAGTCAAACAATGGGAATACTCATAGCCTATTTGAAGGATTCTTGACTTGATCCTACAACCTTTGAGAGAGTCTCTTCGAACTTACAGATGGGTGAGGGCGGTTCATAGCTAAGGTGCTGACAAAATCTTAGCGCGAATCTCGCGTCCGTTTCCTGGAAGGTGCCCTCCGGCGTCGGGTCAACGAAATGGGGCCCATTCTATGCAAATCAGGCGTATAGTATCAACTTCCTGAGCCGACGGATCGTCAGCTGCATAGTGATGCAGTGCCGGCTTCAGCACATGGGTCGATTCTACAATTAATCCACAGGGAGGATGGAGTGTTGCTACAGCCTCCCTAATGAAATATTCCGACCACCATAGCCCTGTCAGAGCTCCTCCGGAGTGAGATCGGGCATAGAAATGAGCCATGGAGTCTTCCAAACACGCGCGGCGTAAGAAACAGCACACCATTTCAACACCAAACACTTTTGATGAAGGGATTTCAACCATGATATATGAATTACATATTCATTATTGTACTCAGCCAGATGACAAGCTAACAATTCATTTTTTGGTTTATCATTTTCAATAATGAACCTTTGAAATCGAGCACGAAAAACAAATTTTAACCCCCCTCAAATTTTGAGGTTTTACGTTTCAAGATACGTAGAATCCAAAAATCAAAAAAAAAAAAAAAAAAAAAAAAAAAAAAAAAAAAAAAAAAAAAAATTAAAAAAAATCCGTCCGTCCGTCCGATTAGATAACCCCAAAAATTAATATCATAATACTTTCCCGCCTATTACAACACGTTTTGAGAAATTTCTATTACCTATCGATGGCTATTAGTCATCCTTTCAGTGAGCGGCCCATGCATGAATATACGCCTCACAAATTCACGGGAATCATTCCCCGAGTTGGAAGCCAAAACATTTTTTGTTTGACCACCCAAACTGTTCGAATTGCTTCATCTCTCATATCTCTCTACATTAAATTAGAACTGTTTTTCTTCCGTGTTTTGGGTTCTAAAAATGTTAGCCGCCAGCAAAATATCTCATCCGTATCCATCCAATGAGTGGAAATTTTTAGTAGGTAGAAGGGTATATAGCTTTTATTCATTTTTTTAAATCGTCGAGGTTAATGTTTGTAACAACATTCCAGAAAGTCGGCATCTTCCCAACGAACTTCACGGGATTTTCCTCTTTTACGACGCAGGATACGGAGTCTAAACAATTGGAAATAGTGACAAAAACCTTATTTTCTTGTCAACGAATTACCTACTTGAACGATTCTTCGCTTGTGCATACGTATAGGTTTAAAGGACAGCCGATCATGTCAGTCACGACGTTGGCCAATTCAGTCGGACGTAAAAACTCGAATTATTGCTAATAACTGACTTTACTTCAAGATGCGAAAAGTAGGTACACGTTTGATTTTCACAGTGGTGATAAATGGCCTACCAACTATATACGTTAAGCCACATCATCTTTGAAATGTGTATTCGACGCGATACGTCTAACCCTATATTACTCCGAAAAAACAAAAAACATATATAATCCCCTATTCCTCCCGTGACATTGAACTTGGGGAAAAACAGGACATCACGATTCTGGTTTATCCTTTCTAAAAGATGGTGCTGAGTCGGTTATATATAATTTATTATTCTCACGGGTTAATGAAGTGGAGTGATGCCCTACAAAGGCTGACGGTAAAATAAAAAAATCCTTCCGTAAATCTCGTGTAAAATGTATTTCGCGAACAAAACGAGCGAGAAAAGAGGGGGAGACCAGAGGAGTGCACCCTTTTTGAAAGCTGCCTCTGTGTTGCCAGGCAACAGGAATTAAAAATAGAGCACGTATAAACCCCCCTAATATTAGCAACCTTGGTGTCAGTTTATAGAACAGAACGGGGCGGGTGGGGATGGACGTTAAAAAACTACCGTGGGGTCGATAGGTATTACAGGCCTATATAATAGTGTTCGGGAGATTGACACATGACAACAAACTAGTAGAGAACGCATCTGAAACAAACATTGTGCAATTTAGACTGGGTATGCTGCACTAAGTGCTGAACCCAAGCCGCGGCGACTATCTCAAACCTTTTGGGCATGATGATCCGTAAAACTTCATTTGGGCCACATTGAAGTCAAAACATCATATTTCAAAACATCCTTCACACTACTTTTTTCGCCCACTGAAACCCAAAAAATGACTATTTTTGCGCGATTCAATTCTGATTTCGGCTCTCAGGATAATTTCCTGGAGAGGAGGGGTATTGTTATTTGTTTTTACTTTTGTTCACTCCTGTGAATTCCATCAAAATCCTTGGAGAGATTTCGGGGGGAAAACTCAGAAATTTGATGAAAACTGTGTTTCACCTATTTTGCATAGTTTCTCCCCCAAATAATTGACCCGAGTTTTGCTAATACCAACAGCGATTCAATGGTTTTTGGCTCGAGTACCAACTGCAACCCGCCGATTTTCAGACTAGCTACCATAACTGCAATCCATTATGTTTTCTCTGTGGTGCCATCAGCGACCGATCATTGGTCTTACAATGCGTGGTGAGGTCTTTGAAAACATAATTATGTATGAGGAGGCCTGTATGTTATGGTAGTAAGTGGAAAGCCAAGGGCAAATTAGCACCATCCCGAGAAGTGTGAACCGTGAAAAGTTGGGTGAAAAGAGTGGAACTATCAAATGATCCATCAACAAAGATTTAGTTACTTCCAGCCAAGAACCTTATATTCCTCTCCAGACTGCCTCTGGTCCCGACAATATGGTATTATGAGGAACATTTAGGTTCATACGATAAGGAACAGTCAGTGACAGCGTCGGATCGCACTTGGTAGTCGATATTTGCTTGAGGATCGCGGATGGCTAACACCCAAATGATCTGGTCTGGAGGGCTGAAATTCTTGCTGCTTCGTCCTCAAACATGTAGAATACACAACTTCACTTCCACCATAAATATCATACGTCAAATTTCGAGTTATGCTACTTTCCAGAAAAGCCGCGCTATGATCGCCTCAACTTGAGCTACTTAACTACTTAGGTATTACCTTAATGAAATTGATGCGGGTAAACGGGTAGTATGTAATGGACAATATAAAACGGATTGGTTATTAGGAGGGAGCTTCTTATTATACGTACCGGAAGGAAAAGGTTTTGAGTGAGCAATATAGGAAATATGACGAATAAAGGAAGAATAATGGTATTATACGTAATAGTGTGTTTCTTCCGCGGAAATTGGGATGGAAGGAGGTCAGCGGCATCGAAAAAAGGCAGATTGATCAGACCAGAGAAGACTCTTACACTATAAAAATGCCCCTCACGTCGAAAAATCGGTCCGTAATTACACTGGTATAGGCACCGTTGTAATTTGCATAACTAATATCTTTTTTTAATCTTCAATCGTTTATCACAGCTAAGTACATGTTGAACAAAAAGATAGATAATTGAGGCGAAAGGTCATTATGAGCGAATTTCCAAAGTATCATTTTAACCGATTTGGTGGGTGATTCTTATAGGAAATTTTGAGCCGATTCCGAATACATCATAATTTTTTTATGTCTAAGATGATAATTTACACCAAAACCCTCAAGAAACACGTACTTATTTGGAAGCCGCACGTTTTTAAAAACACGTTTTTGGCAGCAACAATTTTGAGGCCATAACATTTGCTCAATTTTCCTCGAAGATCCGCTAAAGATCGTGTGTCGCTCTACGGTTTGAATTCGAGTTGTGAAAATACCTATATATATTTCTGGGATAGTGTTCCTTCCAAAAACCACCCTCGAGCATCTTCGCAAATATCGAAGTTTGAACTTAAGCAGCTGCACTTACAGCCTTCGTTTTCACGATCTGTGAACCAGCTTTTACTCCAACAGAGGAGCAGTAGCATAGAATATAGGTAGGTACTCTGATCAGGTTCAGGATCTGGATGACCAATGTTTCCGAAAACTCTTTCCAAAAGCTTATGACCTTAGTTTTAGAAATTGAAACGATAGGACTCATGATTAATCAATTCAGGTGACTGGATAGCTCAGAAAGTTCGATTTTAGTGAAGTACGGGGTTCAAATCCCAGGAGCATGGGGCTGCTGGGTTACGTCTCAAACAATGACACCTCGTAGTTTTATTACTGAGTTAGTTTTTATACCTGTATTTAACAGAGCACTTTCGAACGCTAATTAGGGAACTAAGACCTCAGGACAGAGAGGCTTAGTACAGGACAGGCACGGCACAAGCTCCCAGCTTAAAGTGCCCTCGTACAACTAACAGACCTACCTCGTTATCAAGGCATACCTAATGTAAGCAGGTATTTCATTGGTAATATTAAATGCGTTCCTAGATTCCCTTTTCCTTAAACAATTAGCCTATCAAGGCTAATTTTGAATCGAAGGTACCTACCTAATTCAGAAAAACTGTGAACTCATCACGGTCACGAGATCACCAATCGAGTTCCATCCGTACAGTGAAAATGGATGAATTAGGAAAGAGATTCTTCAGTTGGAAATGGAAAATAACAAACTTCGGGAAGGCGTCGACGGCTTCGAAGGAAGCGAACGAGGCGGCAAACTGTGTAAATAGCGAAACTGAACAGCTTTACAAGCTCGCTTATAATCTCTTTCCACTCTAAAAGTTTTGGGACGGAATTCACCATAAAATATTTCAAATTCACTGAGCTGGGAGGAATCTCTCTTTCAGAAGTTTTCGTTTTAATTTATCCAAGGATTGGCAGCTCGGCTTGGAAAATTCATTATCCTCTGTTATCAGCGAGGATAGCTTTTCCATTACCTAACCAGCTTTCCGAATAATCGAAAACTTAAGGGGGATATCCGATTAAAGTTCAATGGTAAATTGAATTATGATATACACAAGAAAACAAAACGCAGAAAATCATCATAATGTTGATTTCTTTTATCCTTTTGAGTGGATCACAGTTCTCCTAGTAAAAAAATACCAAACTACAATTTGGTGTATTTTATAATCTTGTTTCTTCCGTAAAAGTCAATTCGATTTATAATGAAGTAGGTACCAACACTGAATTTAAAATATGCGTGATTTGCTTGGCGTGCATTTCGAACCCTGGAAAATATGAGTTCGAATATATCGGACTCCTCGGTTCAAATCCGAGATCTGAAAGAAAAGGTCGAGTTCGAATTATGTCTAGGTAAGGTATAATAAACATAATTTATTGACTTTGCATTTCTCTACAGGTAATTAATACATTATTTTTTAACCCATTACTGCCATTTAACCATTTTTTCATAATTCGGTACCTATGTCTAAACTACACTAATTTTATACCTACAGTACGGCTTTAGGAGACCGGAAATGTGAGAGATCTATGATAGCTTTTTGAAATTTCATTATTAAAAAAAAACCCTAAGAATTGTGAAAAAGTGTCATTATCTCGTAAGAAGGTCAGATAATGACACTTTTTCACAATTCTTAGGGTTTTTTGAATAATGAAATTTCGAAAATATGTATTATTCGCATCTTGAACATCTATCGGATCATCCTGCAAGGAAGGACAAGAGGACGGGTCCAGAATCCCATTAGTCATATTATTAAACTAACGTCTTCCTACTGAAACCCAGACTCGAAAAACCGTAAGAGTCGTTCAAAAGGGTCTCGGGCCATTGAGCCTCAGTGAGCCCTTATCAACTCTGATTAGCCCACAATGTGCCCTATTTTGTTGGAAGTCCCTTTCCTCCTGGTATCCGCTCTGTGGATTGTTACCAGGTCTTACCGCAGCTCGTTTCCCTTTGATAGGACGCCCAGTTCTCTGAAAGCCTAATCTGCCCTTTATTCTCGGTAAATGAAATTTGTCTTGACCAGAGATTCACCGCACCATGAACGGTCTAATTTAGCCTGAATTATTTACGACGTTATAAAGCGAATGCCTTTCCGATTGAACATCATGACTCTCTGAAGAACAGGAAGATACGACTTCCTACTGTGTTGGCTAAGCAAACACTAATCATGTTACTCACATAATCGGTTTGATGTAGAATGATAGAGTGAACTGCATAAAACTAGATACCTACCATTTGGGAAGATCCGTCCGAATAGAGAACATAGAAAACTCGGCACTGCCCCTGCACCTGCAACCCCGATTAGTTTTACTTAAGCCCTACCGGCTAAAATTAAAAAACAAGTAACATGTTTCTACAAGCGTGCTTCATATGTTGTGAAGGTACCTACTTTTCATAATGCTAAACTGAAAACTCCAACCAACATTATTTTTTCACCTACTTACCAGTAGTTCTCCGAAGGATGTGGAAGGAGGTAAATGGCAGCATGAGAAGGGGTGTGATGTGTAATAAATTCAGAGCTTTCCAAAGAGTGGTGAACGATTTTAGTGGGGTGGAACACGAAGTTATATTTCCCCTAATACAATCGATTGGTTGTACGTGAAAAGCATAAGAAGAACAAGTGTTAATTTAGGGTGGCATTTTCGTGACTTTTAGGGCAGTTACTTAGGTCATTTCTAAAGCATGTGCCATGCTAAAATATTGACGTAAATTTCCCTGAATTTCATCACGGAATAATTTATGTCACATTGGTTTACATGCATGCCACAACACCATTTGAACCGCTTCAGGGCCTCCACAGCTTCAGTTCAGTTAATTTTGTTTTTTGCTTGATCCTCGAAGATTCTTCCGCCTCCGATTCGCAAACTTCACAATGGTACAACATAAATGCAGCAGATTGAACTAATTTAATTGCATTTCTCCCGTTTACTTTTCTTATGGGGCAGGGGACATCCATATCAGGCCGTCCAGAGAGTAGGTATCTACTGAAGTTGGTAAATTGCATCACCCGTAATGGGAGTGAGATAGCTGGTAACACCGAATCCTCACTCTATCCCCCAAAACTCCCTCTTCAGCTCAGATTTGAAAAATTCTATATAACTGCCTACATTTCAAATAAGACGAATTCTTGAAAAATATTCCCTTCTCACATCAATTCATTATTGTGAAACCAATTTGCTCCACAGCCTGGTTCTTCTTCAAACTTCTTGATTTTCGTATATTTCAATAACTTAGGGTTGTAGAAAGTGATCCCATGGTTGATATAAAATTGTTTCCTTGTTTCCATTCATATTGCCGAAATCTCGAGTGGTCATCAGGGATTTCCTTGATGTTCTCCAGAAACTGCTGCTTGATTCAGAGACCTGCGAAGGAAATGGTGATAGGTGGAATTGACATTAGGGAGTCCTCTCGAACGATATTATCATTTTACTTGACATCCATACCAGTGAATACCTCATTTTCAAGAAGAGCTTGCTCGAGCTCATGATTTTTGTCTAAGATTTGATTGCAGGAATAGTGGCCGCGCTCTCTTCTTCAACGTTGGAGTATTGATGCTTTGGTTCTTTATTGGATTTAATAAGCGTTCGAAATACCCCCATCAATGTGTTTAGATTCTGGCGTCGTTGAACCTAAAATGAAATTGTACCTGATGAATAATGGTACATGGAAAATACTTTAAACATACTGATTGATCGGTAAACAGACAAATATATTTACGATTTTTATTAGTGTGTGTAGTATCTATTTAGATACTAGACACTTAGACCTGTGCCTAAGTTACCAGTCAAAGGAGCTCTGGCACATGATGGATTGAACATCAACATCAACTTCCCTACAAAGAAGTTCCCGTTCATTATGCGATATACTCGCACGAGTAGGGCGAAATAAACCTGTTTTCACTCTAGGGAAACTCCTCTATTTCATCCGCCCAAAGTAGGTTCCCTGTGTAGTTTTCCAGTCTCGCGCTACGCATATGATTCCTTTGAGAACACGTGGAGTGCGCAAACAAATACATCCAGTTTACTTCTTGTATGCCAACGCCAAGGGATTTCTTGCCATGATTTGTTTCCCTACTTGCGCTGTTATTGTGTTTGAAGCAAAATCAAGCAGTTTCTCTTCTCCCTTCAGCTGGAAGACAAAATAATCTAAGCGAGCGATCTGTGAAAGAGTTTGTTCTAAGAGATTTTCGCTTCAACTACCTCATTATATTTTGTTCCTTTGTGCAGTATTTAAGTCGGGAATCACTGCATTCATTTCCAACTTTGATCTTGTTGACTAGTAGAAAGGAATACATAAGATTCGTCCATGGTAGATATTACTTAGGTTCATGTAAAATTGAGTGAACTTCATTCTTCGCAGTGTGCCTATTTACTTTTGTGTAACTCATTGTTAATGACGGGTTTCTTAAGTTTTTCTTCTTAAGGTTTCTTAAGTTTTGTTTAAAATGAGTCAATTAAGCTGTTCAATATAAAATAAAGGATAAGTAGCCATGATTGCAGAGGATATCGTCAACACCTGCTATCTCATTTTTTGCCAAAATGAGTAACGCATGGATCTTGTTTCAAAATTTGGCGCCGAATCTAGCAGCGAGGTTATTTTCGAGATCTATGCAGTACGAACCGAACAAAACGCTGTTTTGATAACACATGCTTTCTAAAGAATTGTTTCAACACCAGCTATCTAAAGTGATTCTTCCGTCATTTTTCCTTCATTCTAATAATTTAGGTTATTTTGAAAGTTTCTCTGCATCCACGACAATTTAATGAACATGGTGACACCCAAACATGGTAATGTGGCGTGAGCTCATGAATGGGTTCCTTGGCCCTCTTGAAAAGTAAGGAAAATTGATATAGCAGGTGTTGCCGATTCTGCGATGATATTATGAGTGTGATTGAAAGACCCAACTACCCTCTTATTAAATGAGTAAGTAGCTCGGTGTCCCCTTTTAAGCTCAAAAATTTGTGGTCACTCTACGTATAGCACGAAGCTGATCAGTTCATCCGGTTGGAAAAAATTATACATAATTTTAGATAATTGAGAAGCGCTCTTTACATTTGAATATGAGATAAAAAGTAATAAAGAATTTTCCTCAGTGCCTAGTCAAGTTTGAACCCATATTATTATTAACTTTCATGGTCTAAAATAATGAAAAATCTCCTCAGGATAAATCTACATGAAGGTATAATTCACTAACAACACATGGAATGGTATCCGTTCTTGGGTTAGTGGTGAAACGAGAGTACTAATACGCCAGACCACATCTACCCTTAAGTAACATATGTTTAAAAGTAGGAACATCGAAACATGGTACACTACTATATGGAAGACTGTAATTCTGTAACGTGTTTACTTCAATTATTATTGTAATGCCAACCAGAAACATAATGAGATGGACAATTTCCAGTGGGTACCTACTAAAATGATTTTGTTTTGTTTTTCACTCCTCTAAGCGTTGGGTTTTCTTTTGTTACAGGTAATGCTGAGTACTATTAATTACGAGTAAGTAACTGTCTCTACTCGTAAGTAAGTGTGTCTACGTTATAGCGTTATACTATACGTTTTAATTAAAACATTTTCGACCAGGATTGAAAGATAGAAGTCATTTGGAGTCAGTTCGTAATCTGGAAGGTTTTCAAAAAAGGCGACGGAGATTAGTTCAATAAGTACTCATCTAATTGAAGCATGGGTATTGCAGAGTGATGTAGAAGACAAGGGATAACGACGGAAAAATATGATGAAATGGTTCATATTTGTGGTAAAATGTTAAATTTTAAAGGTTTAAGATTGCTAAAAATTGATACTTTTTAGGTCTGTGGGGAAAATATTGCGGAATAACCATTAGCGAATTTTCAAACAAAATTCAGCTATTGAAATAGCTTCAAAATTTGAATAATGCAGAATTTTAAAATTTTTCTCCATGGAAATCCGTTGCAGACCATTCTAATACGGTTCCTGGAGTTTAACCCTTCATATTATGTATATAAAAAGGTATATAATTATATGTGTCACTCTAGACGATATCTGACCCTGGAACCGATCTAAAAAATCCAAAACTAATTTTAAAATGTCAAAAATAACAAACGAAAGGATGAGTTCGTTGGCTAGAATTTTTCGGGTATGCCAAGGGGTCAAATTTTGAGAATTAAGTGTCAAAAAACGTGTTTTTGAGGTTTTTGGTATAAATTATCGTCTTGAACATAGGAACACATATGGTACATTCTGAATCAGCGCGGAATTTCCTATAATAACCATCCACAAAATCGGTCAAAATGAGTCTTTGAAAATTCGCTCTTCAACTCATGCTGCATGAACGGAACTTTCGACTTTTTTGAGTTCCAACCTACTCGTATTAATAATAATTGCTACTTTAGACAATAGCTACAGCTTTATTGAACTGGACAGCACGGTCAAAAAGTGATGTAACTTCAGTTTTTAAGAAATTACGGTGACCCAACAAAAAGTTTCAACTCAAGGACTCAACTCAAGTGCCCAATGGCGATGTTGGGATTCCGCGCGTTTGCAGTTGGATCGTAATTTACTATCTACCCGAACTAGAAAGTGAAGAACGAAGACGTGCTGAGGGTCTTTCATGAAAACACGTCTCAGAGCCGTTTTTGAAGGACTGGTAACCGTTTGAAGACGTCCGTCGTAAAAGGGGCCATGTGGCGCGTATGGCTACCCACGAAAAACTCCTCTCGTAAAGGCGCCCTGAGTGCCCCATACGAAAAACCCAGTAACCCTGGACCCGACCCCTTCGAATAACCATTTTTAAACTAGAAGTTAAGTTTAACTCAGACAATAAAAGGGGTAGACGAATAAGATGAAAACCACCTAGGTATAACAGTTTGTCACGGTGTTTTTTGTTGGGAAAAGACAGAAATACGCGTAGAAATACGTATCAACATGGGTAGTAAAAACTTGAACGGAGTTGTGGGAGCCAAATTTAGACGTGAGGAGTCGGCAGTGCGGAGAATTTCGTTACACGGGATGATGTGGGAAGTTGGTGTATCGGGAACCGTGTAATGTGGTTAGGCGGTTTCCCGACTTCACAATGGGAGTGATGAGCGTGGTGTTTGCTTCCTCGGTTGATCATGAAAGGAGAACGTTCGGTGAGGAATCTTGAAGTAGGTAGGTACCCTATAGAGTTTAAAAAAATTAGAATAGGTACTTACCTACACATTGAGTTACCTCTATAGAGTTTAAAAAAATTAGAATAGGTACTTACCTACACATTGATAAAGCAACAATGAGTTATCTACTATACCAAAAAAAAAAATTATCCACGCAACAGGACAAAAAACACAGGTAACAAATGAAGAAAAACGCTTGCATACGAGTCTGCAACACATTGGGACATTTCATGTCCTTATTCATTGAAACACCAGCTCAATGAAATCATCAGAAATTAACAAGCGGTTGCAGTCATGTTCACAATATCAATTATTGATGATGATCACAATTATTCAAATAACCATGCTCATAACTCAGCTTGTTGGCCACGCACTTCGCAGTAGTTAACACAATAATTATGGTTGGATAAATCGAGAGCTTTCGAACGAATGGTCAACGAATTTTGTGGGATGAAAAACGACAAAGTACCATTTCCCTAGCAACGACTAGGTTGTAAGCGGAGATCATCAAAAAACCAACCGCTTTTCTCAATGCTTTCTCTTAAGGGTGCGCGGACGCCCGGCTCGAGAACGGCCTCAACAATGCCCTGACGCAGCTCAAAATCCTTTTTATTATTGTTCACGTTTGTGATTTCGAAAATTAAACGATTTACGTATGTTGTACGATCATAATTTCATACTTTACGAAGTGAATCATAATTTTAAGTCTATTCCATCCAGAGAAAACTGAAAGAAACCTATGAAAAATCAGGTTTTCATCAGTTTCTTCCAGTTTTCTCTGGATGGAATAGACTTAAAATTATGATTCACTTCGTAAAGTATGTAATCATTATTGTATAACATACGCAAATCGATGAATTTTCGAAATCACAAACGTGAACAATAATAAAAAGGATTTTGAGCTGCGTCGGGGCATCGTTGAGGCGGTTCTCGAGCCGGGCGTCCGCGCACCCTTAATGCTTTTTCTTAACGCTTTTTGTTAACGCTTTTTTTCGTTTATGTGCCAAAGTAAAGACATAAAATGTCAAAAAACAAGAACTGCCAACAAATTGATCGAAACAAAGTGAAATTGTTTTGATGGAGACGTGCCAGGCGATTCCTTCTTAGAATTCTCTCGATTCTTAGAATTAAAGAAACTAGTACTAAATCAATTATCTATATATCTAATTCCGTAGTATCGGCGGAAATTGCGGGAGAACTGCAATTCTATTTGCATGTTTGATGGTTTGTTCTACGCGTCTCGACCTAAGGACGGTGGGAAAAATAGTATAGCGCCGAGGTGGCCTCTAGCCATCTGCGTTCAAAACCCTGAAATAACAGTTGTACGTGACAAAAATGAAGTCGCGGTCCTCCATAAAGTAAAAGTACGTGACGAATCAGCCGCTGTCAATTTGATAAGTTGTAATAAAACTATCAGCGTTCAGAAAAATGACGTTGTTAGAGCTACCATGATCAAGGTGAAAACATATAAAGGTATAATCGAGGGACTGCTGGATGAGGAAACCTCCATTGAGGTCAATCCAAACACACAGGACGTCGAGCCAATCAAATACTGGTTCTCATTGCAACAATATGAAGATTTACGCGACATTTTCTAGACAACCATCTACCAGGACCCCACGATCATTGCTGAAATAATTAAGGAAACCGAAGACACCAGAGCAAAGATAAACACTCTTTCAAAAAAAAAAAAAAAAGGGAAAAGACTTGAGCTTGAGCTGCAGTTTCACCGCAATCTGCCAGTAAAACGTTCTCGAGAAGAATGATTTTCTCATTAATTTTAACTCTTAATAATGTTTAAAACATTTTTTGCAATACTTTTACATTTTCATGAGTTACAAGCTGACCCGGCAAACGTTGTTTTGCCATATAAATCATTTCCTAGTAATTTCTAGAAATTAAAAATTTTGTCTAAAAAATAAAAAAAACTCCGGGGGCTTCTCCCCCTGTACCTAAATAAAAAAAAACTCGCCGCTCCGAGCCTCGGCGGGTCGTAGAAGGGTGAAAATCGAGGATTGTGTAAAAAAATTTTAGGGGTGGACTACCCAAAACATTTAGGGGGATGAAAAATAGATTATTATTAATAGGTTATTTTGTCTAAAAAATAAAAAAACAATTTAAAATTTTAGGGGTGGACTACCCCTAACATTTAGGGGGATGAAAAATAGATGTTGGCCGATTCTCATAGCTCATAACTAATTAAATGACGATTGATCAGTTTTCAACCGGAGAGGAAAAACACTGCA
>JAEMON010000002.1:27223406-27236490 GCA_030264115.1 Lygus lineolaris
TTTTATATATTAGATTGAACTTGAATCGAATAAATTCCAGGAAACTTTCAACAATAGAATTTTAAATAACAAACAAATTATTTCTCTCAGAACAATTAATACTTTTGTTGGGGCTTATGCCCCAATATGCCACTAGTTATAGTATAATAATATTTCTTCTCAATTACCTATATTCATGGTCTCTGCTAAGAGAATTTCTTCTTCGCAAGTATAAAATTTGATATTGAAATAATAAAACCAGAATTGATCGAGTCAGAAAGGAAAGTAGATACCTTAAGGATAGGTAGTAAGTAGGGTACTAGTAGGGGTAGGGGTAGTAGGGGTAGTAGGGTACTTCTCAAAAGTTTGTATGCTTTGGTGAAGTGAGGTGAGTGGTATGCGATAGTGGATTACGGAAAATGAAGACATTCTGAGAAAAATAAAGTTATTAGGGTGTCACAGTACCAAATGAAATTCAGATTTTTATGACATACTATTAGCAATATGGGTATGTTGATGTAACATTCTTTAAAAGTTGAGCATTACTTCACAATTGCCTAATTTTCCTGAATAGAGCTCGATCATTATTTTTTGATATAGGTCGATACTTCTGAGGAATCCGTTGGGTTCAATCTAATAATATTGCAAAGAGTTCCTCGTCGATAAAGTTCATACTTGCTTACCCAACTATGCCCTCGGCATTCCTCCTTCTTTATAGAAATATAGAAGCCAGTATAAACCCACCCTCGAGGGACCCCATCGATTCCCTGAGCCACATGTCCCCTTCGTTCCGACCTCTCTTTTCCCAATAGCTGTCTTTTTTTTCTCATACCAGGTCATTCATTACATTTTTGCCTGTATGAAAGACCAAGTTCTACCCCACAATACCTACTATACCCCGGACAGTTATGTCTTCCCTTCAGAATACTCACTTACACCCTCATTTCTCGGTATTTTCACATTTGTTCGTTGGAAGTCAATGTGCCCGGATCTACGAGCAGTTTTTCGTTCCCTTTTGTCTGTTTTTCCTCGTCTGCTCCTTCAACTCTTTTTGTCTTCTTTGTTAAAGGAGGTGAGTAGCTACTAATTTTCCGTTCTATTTCTATATTATGAGTAGGCATCCACTGTGAAGTAGGTGTTCACTATCATACTATCACAACTATCCTACTGTTTCACATCATCTACATGTACACCTGCGCATATGAATCATCTCCATTTGATGTATTTTTCTAAACCATATCTTAACATCTTCAACACGCAGTCACGACTACACACTGTGCGACATTTTGTCTCAGTTGGAGAGATTATTACAGTGTGGTTCAGTGTTTTACACTATCAATCGAATATTGGGTTAAGTGCGATTTTGGGTAAAATGAGATATCTGACTGGTTCGAAAATTCTCCCCTACAATTTGGTATAGGACGCTAAGAGCTACGATAATTAGGTGGGAAGCCGTTGAATTGGGTAGTTGGAGTTACAATGTTATAAGCGTAAAGGGAGTCATGTGCACATAACCATATTTGCACAAATATTGGATAAATTCATTGGGGGGAAAATGACTAAGTAAATGAACTTTTGTATGCAGATGTCCATTTCATTGCACTTATTCCGAAAAAGGGTCAAGTTCCGAGAACCCCGTTGCCATGCAAAGTGCCATCACATGCGTTTCAAAGCTTTCTGAACGGGTTCCGTGCATGCCTACTTCCTGTGGTAATTTCCTTGGTCCAATTTTGATGCAATTTTCAGGTATTGTGCGAGTTAGTCCCTAGACTGGCTCGAATTAACGTCATCGCCGTCTTAGCACTAGTAGCGTGTGCTCATCAATTTCATGAAACTAGGATTTCTAAGTTCCTAATGAACCGATTTCGCTCAAATTTGGAGGGTAGTTGGTGGCTGACTCCAAGACGTATCCTTATGAATTTCATCACAATGGATCAGTAATAACTACTGCGCATGCGCAAATTTGAAATTCGTCGACATCGGCCATTTGGAACTACTTGAACGATTTCGGGAATTATGGGATTGTGTGAGTTAGTCCCTAGACGGTCCCCAATGAATTTTATTGCCGTCGGACGACTGGTAGCGTGTGCGCATGCGCAATTGTTATTTTCCTGAAATTACGGTTTCTCAGTTCCTAATGGAAAGATTTTGCTCAATTTCGGGATGATGACACCAAGACGATTGTTGTCATAGGCTTAACTCCAAAACTACTCGACCGATTTTGGTGAAATTTCTGGGATAGTAGTGAATTTCATTGCCACGAGTAGCTTGTGGGCATGCGCAAACTAGAATTTCATGAAACTACGGTTGCTCAGTTTGTTCCTAATGGAATGATTTTGCTCAAATGGCAGACAGTTTTCGTCAGTGTAAAAGGAGTTTTCATTTCAATCATGGTGTCAAAGGAGTCAAGTGCAACCTTGTCTGATGAAGGTATGAATAACAATAGTAGGTAATTTGGAAAACAAATTTGAAAGTACTGTAGAAGTTACATTAGGTACTGAGGAACAGTTTCCACCAACAACATTTTTTTAAAATCCAAAATTCGATTTTGGAGACTCGAGCAGACTTAGAATTTAAATTTCCCAAAAATCAGCTTTTTGAGCATAACCCCCTTTACCTCAACGCGTGCCATCTTAAGGTCTTGGGTTTAATTTGCAATACCCAGGTATGTATGTTTACCATGAAGAATATTTGAGTGCGGTAAAACGTTTATAATACGCTCTAACACACTAAAAGTAAGAGATCAAGTTTTTTGGGGTTTGTTATAACTATGAAGTTTGTTTCATGATTTTAATAATTATGTTTTTTCACGCTGAGTAACGTGGTGATGTAAACGTTTCGATTCAAGCCTGAAAACTTCAGGGGATGGGGGAGGGGCAACGTCTCGTGGTACACCCCACGAGATATGTATAATATTCATGTAAATAATTTATTTACGTATGCATATTCATGAGTCACTCTACAATATTACATCCTATAAAAGTACGCTCTACCAAATCGAAAAAAAAATCAAAATGTCAATAATACCAAAAGAAAGGATGAGTTCATAGGCAAACTCTATTGGAGTAAGTACTCTTAGGGTCAAAATTTGAACGTTTTGAGCCAGAAAGCGCGAAAAACCAGTGTTTCTTTAGGAGAAGGTTTTAGTCACCATCTGAAACATGGCAACATAAATAGTATAGTAAATGGTATATTCAGAATCTGCGCAAAATTTTTCTTAAGAATGGCTCACCAAGTATAAAAAGTCCTCGTTGTTCAAAATGGCTAAAACTGGTTAAAGTGATCTTTAAAAATTTGCTCACTAACTCATGTTGAATGACTGGAACTTCTTGTGAATTAGGTAGGTAGCCAGATCTCGTAAAACAACCTGTGTAGTCAATAGTATTGTAGTGGAAAACCGCAGCTCACGGGGCGCCAGGGTGTTATTTGCGTGGATTCCAAAAGATCTTTCGTTCAAATCCTTCGTACACCCTGATATAGCTTCATCCAGTTTTTCCCGAATCGCTCGATCAATCGCTCGGTCAATATTATTAACAGATATAGTGATGCATAATAATGAGTCATTCCGGTATTATTGGGGTTCTAGTGCACTGTTAGAGCTTAGGTATCTAATAGTAGATCCTCAACAGTTGAATAATCGCGTTCGGGCCTATTCGAATTCCCAGCTAACTGCAATTGATTCGTGTCTATTGTTTGCGTCCTAGCGGTCTGCAACACGGAGATGGAAGCCCGTTGGCTGAAATATCTAACAATAATTCCACCGTTAGGGCCGGTTTTAGCAATGGTTAGCAACAGGATTTCATCGGTCCTGTCCAATTATCCAGCGAACCCCAAATACCGAGTGGTCGGTGCAAGTCGTAAATCCCCTCATAGTTCATCAGAGCGTTAAGCCTCTACGGACTCTGTTACGCGGAGGCGTTTTCCGACCTCAGTTACCTCTGGCTACATTAATACAGGCGGCAACAGCTGGCAACTGATTTAACCGAGCGCTGTGCTTGGAACCCATTACACGGTTCATTGCTATTATTAATCAATGTAGGCACTGGATTCGCTTTCTGGTTTTTTTGGTCGTGAGAAGTAACACCTATTAGGTGCGAGGGCATTGGTTTCCTTGTTGATTGTCAAGCACACTAATCGATAGGATCACTTAGGAACTCTCTAACTGTCTTAGCAATTCCCTAATTATTGATAGGATGGACTTTGATGGGCCGATTCGCTAATATCATATATATATTATTAAGGCGAACATCAACAAAAATGTCCATTTGATCTATCTATGAAGCGCGTTTTCCTCCGTGCAACCGAGCGATTGAGCCGCCGGTTATGTAGTTGAACACTATTATTGACCACGGACCACAAAGAAGACATTGTTTTAAGTGTTCCGTGCTATTGATGCATCACAATCGTCAGTCACGCAGAGCCATGCCACTCCATAGGGAATACTAGATGAATATAGCCGGGGTTCGGCCACACAAAAAGTAGGTAAGGGAGCACATAACTTTATTCACGACGTTTCGGGTCGGACCAGACCCATCTTCAGGCGAAACCTTGCGTGTAAGCAGAAATGCAGTCAAAAAGAAAAATAACACACAGACCGATCCAAAGCGAAAACATGCTAAAGTAGAAAGGAAGTAGAGAAATTTGTATTTGTGTGTATTAGCATATATCCGGGAATTTCAGGGATTTTTAGAATTAGGGTTAAGGTTACCTATAGGGATTTAGGCAGTCTCCTGTGAATTTCATCGCGATTGAATCAGTGATTGCCGAAGAGATTTTAATGGGATTTGCCGTCTTGGAGGTTCTCATCGCTGTCGGATTAGCGGTAGCTGAAAATGCGCACGGGTAGTTGATACAACTTGTTTTCTCACGACCAACCTATAATTGATCCGATGTTGCTCAAATTCTGGCGGTAGTAGTTTACTGACCCACATTAGAGCTGTTGTTCGCTACACAGAAGTTCTGTATCCCGTCATTCATACTTAATTTCATTGATGTTAACCATTAAAGAATAGGTTCTAAACTGATTATGTCGAGTTATAACCGTAACGAAATATAACCACGGGAACGAATACAACGTCGAACATCATTCGAGGACGTGTAGGGATGAGTCGTCTCATGAGACTCCAAATCGGACAGGGGGATCAGATGGGCCAGGGTGCATGGCTAATGGCCGTCCCTCACATCTTGCCCCACGTAAAAATAAACGGCTGCCATTAAGAACACAAACATTTCCTCTTCCTGTCACCAGGCAAAGAAACCTTTCCTATCTGACGCAGCCTCCACCTAATTAATAAAGGGTACCTATGCCTGATATGATCTTAATTATTCCGTTGTAGCACAATTTATCCATATGAGACTCACCATCTATGGAGAAATTATGCTAACTCTCACCATCCATGCAAATTTCATCGGAATTAATGAAAATTACGGAAGTTATAAGTAAGTGTGGCAACGGTTCCACGTTTGCGCAATTGCAAGACATTCTGCTCATCTGACGGCGATGAAATCATGGGTGACCATTACACACATGCATACCGTACATTACCTTACCATTAAACATTGGCATCGACCACAAATTCACAAAAATCAGCATAAAACTTGTCGAGATTATGTGCGCGATAATGATTCGTGGACACGCATGCATGAACGATCTCCCTCAATAAATCACTGATGAGCACAACGAATATTCTCTTCTTCCCCAAGAGGATTTTTTAACGACAGTCGTTACCAACTGAAGAGGTAAAATAAATAAAAATTAACTGTTACGCTAGTATATGCCAATATTCTATTCACTCTCCGCCCAGCAATAAGCATTATACTCGTAGCTACAGAGGCCTGAAGATGCAGGAATATTTTATGGTTTCTTCCGAAAAGAAGTCCTCGACCCTGTCAGTAATGAGGTCTATCGGATATCGGTCGCCAGGCCGTTCCATCAGTCACCTACACGTTGACAGGGGCTGAGCCCAGGGATCGGAGGCAGATTGGGTTCATATGGAGAAAAGTCGGTTCATGTGGACTGCACAGGTGGCTCCGACTGCCCTTCAACCCAAACCACATGATCCCATTCTTTTAACGACTTCGTAGGGTTCCTTGAGTTCCCTAGGGGACGTCCTACATAAAAACGACCGTTTAACGAACAGTAGTCCGAGGGAAAAGCTTTTTTCGATTCACCATATTCGAATGAAAATGTTCCCAAATATTATTATTATATTCAATTTCATTCCCCAGGTTACATCTATTATAGCAGCGCATCTCAACCTAGAGTAGAACTTAGCTTCGCCAACAGTTTTCATAGTCTGTTGCGATTTTCAAGAGTCATGGGTATTTTTCGTTATGGTCCGACGATCGCAAATTGTGGACTTTGCAACAAAAAATATCTTAGTTATATTACAACCAATTGAACATAGGAAAAAACGGTATCTAATTAAGTGTAAAGTGAGGTCAACAATAATTCAGCAGAAAATATTATTATAATCAATTAATTCATGGACACTGTGAGCCAGGGAAACCCGTTGCAGCTTCAGAAAAATAAAAAATGACTTTTAGGACTTTTAGACCAATGTTGATGACATTTTCAGGGATTGATGGACAGTCTAATTTCATCGCCATCTGACCGACAGTCATTGCGCATGTGGAAACGTGCATTGTTCCGACCATATTACGCCATGTGAGAAAGCTTTATCGCCCACCCAACTTAGCAGACGTTTTTTACAATTTTTAGATGCATGTTTTTGTATGTACTTTGTTTGGGATGTACTCGTAGGTATGTGTTTTGGATGCATGTATGTTGTTATATATATGTGTTAGCTCGCATTTCTCTATTTGACCATCAATCGGCGTGATTCTTTTGCTTCCACCGATAAGGTAGGAATCTATAATAATTATATTCATGGAAAAAGTAAAAAAATTGTTTTCCAAAATCAAAATTTCTCCTTGATTTTTGCGTTTCAAAGCTTTCTGAACAATTTTGTTTCCGATCTGTCTATATCTGTACGAATTCCGACACAATTGGATCAATAATAAAGCTCCTGCGCATGCGCAAACTTGAAAGTGTTTTCGATAGGGTGGTGGAACTGAAGGTCTGCTTTCAGTTCCAACCAGCAGTGGTTTATTTTGGGGTTTTGAGGGGAGTGCAACGTTGTAACCCTTGGCCTTCCTGACTGTAGGTTTATTAAGTTAATCAAGAAGGAGCCGTGTCACAAGTCCGGAATAGTGTGGATATTGTTCTGCGTAGCAGATCAGCTCAGTAAATAAATAACCCTCAAAACTCCAAAATTGAAATTTGTTGTCGTAGGCATAATTCCAAAAGTACTCTAACAATTTCGATGAAATTTTCATGGATTGTGCGAGTTAGGCTCGAGAAGGTCCCCTTTGAATTTCATCGTCGTTAGATCAATGAAATTCGTGTACGCATGCACATACCTAAAATTTGTGATCATACGCATAACTCCGGAACTATTCTACTAATTTCGGTGAAATGTTCAGCACTAACCGATTCGATATCCATGTTACAAAATTGAGTAAGCTATACTGCCCACCCAACTTGGCATACGTTTTCGCACTATGTTTCCGGTGATACCCGTCGTGCTCCCGTTTCAACCCAATTTCATTTAATCACATCCACATGTAGATATTAGTAGTGATGGAATTGTTGAGGGTCGATCAATGAAAGAAGTGGGTGCCAACGTTTCGGAGAATTTATTTCTCCATCTTCAGGGCCTTTAAAATCGAATAAAAATCATGACAATATTGATATTTGAACAATGTGATTGACACTTAAAGTAACCATAGAGAAGCTTGGATATTGGAATTTTGAATATAAAAAGAAGGTGTAGTTCAACAATTCCATCACTACTTTACTCTACGATCAACATAATTTAAAATTAATTGTAGATATTAGGTGTGATAATACGAAGGACACTTGTGTTACGGATTTTCCGTTACGGAATTTTGAAAGATCAGGACAAAAGCCAAAAACAGAAGTTGAAAATGACCATTCAGTTTTCATTATTTCGAGAAAATATGGGGTTCGTTAGAGATGATACTTTTTAATAAGCTCCATGTGTAACGAAACCGGAAGCCCCTCGTAACTCTGTAAGTCATAAAATATCAGAGAACTCACACGGACGCAGAAGTCAGGAGAACGCATACAGCACAGCTTCGGAAGCAATTGATTATCGGAGTGTGTGTGGGGTATGTGTTTGTGTGGGAGGATTGTGTGTGTATGTGGGGGGGGGGGGGGGGGGGGGGGGGGGGGGGGGGGGTTGGTGGTGTACATCGCCTGTAAATTGATGCGGTGCTTAGGAGGAGCTTGACCCCTTCAGTGCCCGATCAGAGTCTTCATAAGGCGATCGGGAATACATCAGCGCCCGCTTCCGTCCTCCGTGACCGGACGCGATGGGTTCCGGCTCTTCCCTTAATTGGACGTCCGGTTTTTCTAACCCCTCCTCATCCATTCTCTTTCTCTCGCCATCTCTCTCCCGCACGATTCTCACGATTTTTCTTCTCTCTCACGACCCTTTCTCCGCCCCTTCTTCACCATCCTTTGGCCGACCGTCTCCCACCTTCGGAACGACTTCTGACGAGGGGTCCCTCCGACTGCCTCCCTCCACCTACACCGGCCGTCGATCAGTGTGACAATACGGCACGCGCTGTTCTAACGAGTGATCGCTAACTTGTATGTCATGTGCTAATTTGTTGCCGATTTATCGTAACCCAGGTGAGTCCTCCGCGTATACTTTCTATAATCTATTGTCCTCCTGCTGTATAATTTGTTTCATCAGGTAATAAATTCCCTACCCGACTGCAGATTGCAGGAAAAAACAGGAAATGTAATCAGGAAAGCTGCTATACTCCTGCTTTCCCTACGATCAGGAGTATCCTTAACATTTCAGGAATAGGTACGTATTAAGAAGAAGTCCGCAAAAGCGCGTGTTTTCGTAGGGTGCTCCGTAACGTCCGTATTTACCTGAACTACGCGTAAATAAAACTACAAACTCACATAGTTATTGGAAATCGCCATTCCCGACGTTTTTAATATTGTTCAAAATTTCTCCAGTACTTAGATTTCACCTCTAGACTTATCGGACAATAGTTTTAGGATGATATAATTTACTGAACACGAATAAACGACAATAAACGATAAAACGACGAAACGACGACATGAACGACGATTATAAATTTAATGCTGAACGCACATAGTTTGAACCATTAATTTAAGAAAAACATTATATCAGCCTTATTTATTTATTTATTTATTTTAATTAAGGGCAAGCCCAATTACATGTGTAAATACAGCAGAACAGTGGTAAAGCGCCGGAACAACATGTCAGAACAACATATTAATTACTTAAGGAAAAGCCAGAGAAAAAAAAATAAATAAATAAAATAGAATATAACGGAAAAAGAAGAAATGAAGGCTGTAGGCACCAAGAATTTACACAGAAAATGGCTAATGAAATTTAACTGCGGTTAATTAAGGATTTGAGAGTGGTGTCAGGGTGGAAAAAAAAGTCAAATTCGGGGTGTTGTATGAGGAGAAGATTGGCGGAGCGTGGAAGGCGATGAATAGGTCGAACTTACTGTAGTTTTTCATAGATAATTCTGTGTAATTCAATACATAATAATATTGTGTACCTAATGGTACACCCACCAAATTAATAATATTTTTACCTACCTTGTATATAAATATAATAATCCAGTTCATTGTAAATAACCACCAGCTTCTGCTTGTTCTAGGATATTACCCTGATTTACTTTAATGGGTCACTGGAGAGGAACCAGGTTTTTTTTTGTGACTCACGTTTGGGCTCCACCCAAATATTCCATTTTCTTTAGTTCAAATACAACTCTCATGACTTGAATCCTGAATCACTCGTCCGCCTTCATGGAAAAACCAAACTGAGAGTTCCCGACTAAGCTGTGTTCTCTGAAACGATCTAAAAACACTCGTTACTACGGGCGATCAATCAAAACAGATCGTGAGAGTACCAACTGCGAAGTGAATCACTGCTTAGAAACTTCCATTTCAGCTGAGGGACCGTTCGCCCGGAACCGTTACAAAGTAAAATGAGGGCGACGGGATTTATGTGGGAGTTATTTGCCTTTGACGAAGACTCAAGTGCTGAAACTTCGTGGCTCGTCCTAATGGAGTTGGGAGATATGTGGTTTATTGATGATTCTCTTCCAAGACGGTTCATAACTCTGTTGACGGCAGAAACCAAATGCTTCATAACTCGGTTGACGGGAGAAACTATGAGCATGTGACCGAGCTGACTCAATTTGTATCATGTATAAAAGACAAATCTACAATTTAAACCGTCATCTTCACACTATCTATTTACTTTGGAAGAAACTAGCTGGGATGCCCGTGCATTACACAGGATAGTAGGTATATCCAGGGTTACCATATTATATAATATATATCCTTCTTTGTAAAGGGAGGCTATGTGAAAAACGAGGACATTGTAGTACATTCTCTTCCACGAGGAGGTCATTTTGATAGAAAAGAGAACATACATTTTCAGGAGTAACAACATTGGTAAGTTATTTTTATTATAATTTTATTGAGTCTTTATTTATTTTATTTGAAAGTTTGGAAGTTACATTAATGAACGAGTTATTTTATTTACGTATTTCATCAAATAATATATATTTTATTCTTATTTTCATAGTTATTTATTTTTTCAACCTTGGTAGTTATTTTTCCTCTGAATTTTAATCAATAGTCGATTTTTCTAAAAAGACACACACACCTGGAACAATGCACTGAGTTTATTCATTTTGAAGACAGCATTACGTACAAACCCTCAGGTAAGGAATTGAAAGAGAACTTAACTATTACACTCAGGAGCGAAAAATCTTGATTAGAACCTACTTTTGACAAGACTGAACAATGACTGACTGAAATGGTGAAAGTGTAAAGCTAATAAGAGTAAAATAAAATCAAGTGTCTTGCGCTGTGGCATCCTCTTGTTGAGGTTTGCTTTGCTCGGGAGGGTAGTGGTAGTATTCCTTTGCAGAAGATATTATTTTCTATAGGAGGCTAAGGGTTTACAGCAGATGCTGCGGTAAAAATCAGCACAAGTCATGTAGTGGAGAATATGATTTGGTTATGTAAACAAACCGAATAGACTTTGGGTTGGCGGTCAGTAGAAATTTGTGGAGGAGGCAACTGAGTCCTCGTCTTTGTTATACAATTTTTAACGATCTAACCCGATTAATGAAATCTGAACCGCTCAACTCCCTGAAATCGTTCTGGTGTCATTGAATTCGCCACAAAACGTTCTAGTCGCCAGTCTCTAGCAAGTCCATGCATCTATAGATTACATCCATTATCTACGGCCTATAATATACATAGTAGACGTCCTTCATCACCATGATGGCCAATGGATGTCTTGTTTAAAATCCAAGTTGCCATGTACCATGAAAAACTCCCCTTCCTGCCTAAATTTGGAAAATTAAAGGGCTATCTTTTCCAGTTCGACTCTCCTATTGTTCCATGTTATTATTCGTGGTGGCTGGAAGTCCAAATTTTTTACGCCCTACTTCTCCTCCAAAACTCTCCGTCCTGGTAAAACGCAGAATCTTTGAAATCGCCTAGCTTCCACGTTGGAGTAGTTCAAAGACTTTATTGCAGTGTCACACGAAATATATCACGTCCATGAAAAAATCCTCCACGGACCAATCAACCTGAATTTCTCGGCAAAACCGATATTGAATAACTTTGCTTACTGACTGCTATTAATTCGAACACGGAGACCGAACTGTAACGATGTGCAGGGACGTAGGGAGTCTGTAGTGTTTCTTCTTTATGGATATTAAAGAGGTCGGAAGGTGACACGAAGCTGTCAGCCGCCTACACTATAAATAACGGCTGGCACGCTCCCTGATTTGAGATGGTAATATTATTGTGACTGTTGTTTTGTGCGACGACACCTCCACTCCACCCTACTTCAACGAGTTTAAAAACCTTCTTAATGGAACCAGAAGGGAAAAACAGGAATAGCGTGCACGGAGAAGGTATACCAGCGGTTGAACATCTCCATCGGGAAGGAAAAGGTGCAACCGTCGGATCACGTGCTGATAGAACGGAACAGCGGGCGCACGTGGTATCTTCGAACCATCTGCGGACCCATTTCCTATACTCTAGCATCAAGAGGCTACTGAGATGAAGAATACACAACGAAGCTCTGAGGAAACTCTAATCCCTAAACATGTTCTTCATATTGAAAGATAAGTTCTGTATAGTGCAAAAGGAAAATGTTATTGTGGAAAACAGGGACCTCCAACCGGGGTGACGGTTCTGCTGGATTGCCTTGTCTACCTGCATGGACTCAGTTTCAAAATAAAAACGCTTTCTAATATTGACATCTGAAGAGATGGCATCAAAATTACAGTAACGTAAGGTCGTGAACAGCTTTTTATGAGTCAACTGCGATACTAAGTTCAAGGTAGAACCGAAAGTCTCATAAGTTTTGCTGTTGATTTGGAACTACTTGTGCAGCTGGCCTCACCCCACCAAACCATATTATTCACTCGCACTTCAGCTATCCTACGAAGATACGTGCGGAACGAACAAACGGATTCGGGAAGGAGTTTTGATGGCGTCGGCAACGCCGAAGCTCTCTTCTGGTGTGAGCTGGAACCCTGAACCTTGCTACAACAGAAGGAACACTTCATGAACAAATTTATTAGCAACTTTTGCAACTTCACGACAAATCCCGTACAGCTAGAGCATCAGTCTATGAAAATTATAGGGTGGAAGGAAAACTACGGGAAAATTGGCAACATTTTTCGGGGATGCTCGACGATTCTAGAATAATTTCTATATGGCAATAAAAACATGTTCAGTCCACTAATGACAAAATGGCATGTTTCTCAACAATATAGCTGCTGCATCGCTTGGTAAGTTCATGAAGTTTAGAAGCTGTCTCCTGCCGAATCCCCAAGACGAAGATTGGCACATTACCTCACTTTATTTTTAGCGAATTTTCGAAGAAAATGAAGCTATTGCAATGGCTTCAAAATTTTTGTGATGCAAATTTTTGACAGTTTTCTTCATTAAATTCCGTTTCAGACCATTCTAAAACGATTCCTGAAATTT
>JAEMON010000002.1:27241071-27251741 GCA_030264115.1 Lygus lineolaris
AACGCTATCTCATTATTTTACTTTCGAGTTATCCTTTACGTAGAACTAGGTCCACCTTACAGAAAGCATATAGGCACTGAAAGCTAAACAGCTACAATTTTGGCCGCATTGTGTCAGCAAGATGTGCGATATTCAAAAACTGGCCATTAGTAATCGGAGTGGAGAAATACCCGAAATTAGTGAGAGAAAAATAAATTTTTCACGGTAGGTACCTAATGCATATTTTTGGTTTTATTTGAATTTTTCGAATATAAGAATTCTGGTCCAGAGTAATCCTTTGGTTACATGGTTGGTTTATTTCACGTTTGCGCTGGTCCGAATGTTACGGAATTCATATCGAACCAAGAAGGGCCTTTCCCCCCGAACCACCCTAAAAATTTCAGTTTTTTTAATCACTAGTTCGTGTAGAAATGGCTGGTCACAGAAATGCGTACGCACGTACGCAAGCACCATTTTTAGCGGAAGGAGTTAAATTTTCTATTTTTTCTGTCGGATTCGCGTGTGAGATGATCGAAAATAGGGACATCTGTCGTTTTCATATTAGTAGAGTGAAGTTAGAGTGCGAGAACGAAAACATAAGGCCTGAATTTGTATAAAAAGCGTTTATCAGTCATTTAACAACTAATTAAAAAAAGTAGGTACCGATCTATTTTTTGTATGCTGTGGTTATACGGTTCATCAATTTTGAGTGACTTACGTTTCATCGCAACACCGGCGACTTCTTCAGCCTGTATTTGTCAAATGTTGCTAATCAGGAACATCAGCTTAGTACTCATCATAGATCACCGGAGCATCTCCACTAGGCTGAGTAGGTACTCTTGGTGTACCTGTTGTGTTTACTGGTTGTGGGTAGGTACGAATGATGCATGGTTCATAGGCATATTTGTAGTTAGGTAGGTATCCTTAAGTAGAGGTTGGTTCCTTCTTTCCAAACGTATTCTTTGGGTATGCACCTGGTATTGATAGTTACTGTGGTGTTCTTCAAGTTGCAACTCAGTAGTAAAAAGTACCTAAGTAATTGTAGCATATATATACCTATTCAGCTCTTTGTTCAGCTCGTGTTTCAATTATAATATATAGCATTTAACATCAATTACAATGAGAATTATTTGAAAAACACTTGAAATAAAGGCAAAATTTTTCCATAGAAGAGCTGATGACTGTATGGATTATAATTGTTTCCCGTAGGACAGTCATCAGCTCTTCTATGGCAAAACTTTTCTTATATTTCAAGTGTTTTTAACATAATTCTCATCGTAATTTATGTTAAATGCTACATTATCGGTTGACACACGAGCTGAATAGATAATTATATAAATGCTATAATAAATTATACTTCCTCTTGACATTTTATGTCTTTGCTCTGGCACATAACTCGAAAACCGTTAGAAAAAAGCGTTACCTAATTTGTTACAAAATAATTGTGATGATTTTCACTTACAACCAATACGTAGCTAGGGAAAAGTAACTTCAGCAATTTTCATCGCACACAAATCGTACACCACTCGTTGGAAAGCTCTCAATTGATCCCTAAATACCATGATGTTCATTTGTATGCACATTGACCCCCTTCTTTGTAGAGCACGTTAACATTCCGTCAGTTTGTTTACTAATATGTTTACTTTTATGATGAACCCTACAGTTAAAGTATAACAACTACGCTACTGGGGTAGGTGATGTAGCATTGTTCGAAGGCCCCTGAATCCCTTCTTTAAAGACATAAAATGTCCCAATGTGTTGCAGACTCGTATGCAAGCATTTTATGTCAATATCATTCCCGCCAAACCCAGTCAAAAGCCCACAGTAAGTTTTATATACGTATTTAGTACTGAGTTGCAACTTAAAGAACACCAGAGTAACTATCAACACAAGGTGAATACCCAAAGAATATGTTTGCAAAGAAGGAACCAACTTCAACTTAACCAGCCTAACTACAAACATGCCTATGTATACCATGCAGAATTTGTACCCACCTACAACCAGTACATACAACAGGTACACCAAGAGTACTCAACCTAATGGAGATGCTCCAGTGATCTATGATGAGTACTAAGCTAATGTTCCTGATTAGCAACATTTGACCAATACAGGCTGAAGAAGTCGTCGGTGTTGCGATGTAACGTACCTACAAGTGACTCCAAATTGAAGAAATTATCTTTTTTGCAGGATTCCAAACTACGGCAATCAGTCCAGCTTCAGTATCCACACAAACAACCTTTCTCAAAATACCGTAGATTAGACAGCAACGTTTTGGTTTTTTTTTGTCGAGATGATCAGACATAGATTTCAAGGACATAATTTCTGATCATGACATGATTTCGGATTAGGGCTTAGGTAAATTAAGTTGTGTCCATCTTCGCACATTGGGCATGAAAGCTTACTCCGGGTTATAAAATGTTAACCATCCCTATTACAAGCATTGTATGTCTTGTGTAGGAATATTAAGCCGATACAATTATAATCTACTAGCCGGTTACCCGTGCGTTTTACGGTTCCACAGCGGTTGGTTGTTCAGATCCCAAACGGTCGCTCCGCTCGCGTGGCAGTGGGACAGAGCACTTAGGTCGGATTAAAAATGTTCTCTTATAAAAACCTCTTCCTGACATTAATGAACACAAAAAAAAAGAATTATTCAATTTGGTGCACCCATTCTCAAGTTATTGCGGGTCATAGGGAAAGAGGGATTCATTTTTATATATTAATGATGTGTACAATAAGCTATAATATTGAAAAACATCATGATCTTGACATGTGTTCCAGATGGTATTCCTTAACACATACCTAATTCAGATTGACATTCCGGAAACTCATACATTATCTATGTTTAGTTTATAGTTATCTTCACCAACCCTACTATGATAAAAGTATAGAGTTTACCATTATCATTAGAACTCGTATGCCAACTAAGTAAAAGCCCATTGTAAAGATACAGAACAGGTGGTGATAACATCTCTCCTACCTGTCGGCACTCGACGTCAGTTGCAGGTGCTCTGATACCTGATCTTGCCTTTCAAGTAAAGGAGTGAACTAGTTCTACCTCGTAGTACTACGGCCATTCATTCTTTTGTAGCTTTCCTTCCATTCATAGGAGCCGTGAAGGTGATAATCGTTTCGGAAACTAGAGACCGTATAATAGCGTTTTTTACGTAGTCGTCTCTTCAAGAGCACCCGCTGTGTTCTTCTAGGAGTTGAGTTCAGGTAGGGAACATCCGGGAACTGAGGGGAGGACCTGGTAACATCTGGCGCCCACCAAACAAGGTACACGTGCGCTATGCGCCTCCCAACGTACTCAATGAAATGACGTTCTTTCTCTCTGACTGGATCAGTGAGTCTCTGTTCAACTCGAGCAGGACCAATTCTTCGAAACGGTTGGAGACTCACTTTTAGAAAAACATAGATCCATTAGGTACATCAAAAACGTGGTTATAGATATTTATGTGCTATCTTGATTGTCTCGCTTTGTAAACACAAAACACAATATTGGTGTTGGAAAATTGTCTTCCTCCGAATTCTGAATTTGGATTCTCATAACACATGTTTACCCCTGCTGAACGTATTTGGTCCCACCTCCACCTGTATGAAACTGACCCTATATATATCTGTTCTATATTGTTAACTTGAATTACCCATTATGGTGGAAATGTGCGATGCTGTGAAGGATCCTCCTGATATCCTCTGTGGTTGAAGGGAAAAAGTCAGAGCACGAGGAAGTATAGTCTGCGGTTACTGCAACCTCTTGGAAGATTTTCTTCAATTTCTACGAATTAGATACAACAAAATACCACAACTGCACCTAGTACCAAACAGCTAGGTAGGTAATAGATGGCGATCACCAAATCCGTAAGTCAGCTTTCCCTCGTCAACTGTCGCTCTGGCCGTCTATTTCGGTTTTGTCACCCGGTCGCGTCTCAACTACAAAAGGAAGACGGTCCTAGACCGTGAAACACCTCCGCAGCCCAAACGGCCCGTAACTGATCCACCGGTGAGAATCATTCACAGCCGTCACTGTCTATTTTCTTCCGCTTTCTGGTCGTCTGGTGTTTCCCTAATGAGAGGTGTCGTGGTGAGGAAGACTCCCTGAGGGATTGTGAGAGATTCTCAAGAAGTGCATAACAAATTTCTCTCAATTTAGAACCTCACACCTCCACTTCGGGAGGACAGGCCAAAACCATGTCCTGAGAGAAGAATGTCCTATTGAGAAAATACGGCTGGGCGAATCTGCGTTGTTCAAGAAAGATTATTTCGTGGCTCCACGACTTTCCATTGTCTCTTCTTTCCGTCATCTTTCTCTACTTGTTGTGGTCGAATAATTTGGCCGCGATCGCGTAATGTTAAGAATATTTATTCTCAGGAAGGGATCCCAAGTGGATAGGTATTGGAATAGTCGAGTCATTGGGTGACAGAACAACAATGATAAGTTAAATTCGCAAATTAACGGGGATAACAAACACAACACGTTACACGATTATAAATGCAGTTGAATAATCATCAATTCGTGTGAAGAGTAAACTTGAATAAATATTGTCCAAACACTCTGTTAGCAGCATTCTGCACAAACCCTGATGACATCGAGGGTCTAATTTCTGGCTCCTGTCGCAAGTTCACTTGGATAGTATGAAGTTTGATACGTTGGTGGGGATGTCGACTGAGTGATCCGACCAAACGACATAGTTTAACTTACCTATTTAAAATGCAAGTAATGGGTGTAAAGAGGCTGTGAACCTGACACGAGTCCACTTGTCCAAGTGTGCATACTCTTGAGACATGGCAGTCAATACTAGCTGTAGACTACTGCCAATTGCTCCTATAGTTTTCGCAAGGAGTGAATTTGTTATAATTATTGTTGCACCCTCTAATGATATTTTATTCCTATGACGTGTTTAAATCTAGCGAACTATCGACTAAGTGATCAGTGACCTAATTTATCGATTCAGGAACGGGTCGTAGGTATTCAAATCCGATGTTTGGTTCATAGGTTTTTGCATCCCTCGATGGAAAAATATTATTTCAAGCTCCCATGTTGAAGGGAGTCTCGTTAAAAATGAGGGATGGAGGAGGAGCTGCTCTTTAGGTAACTCGATAACCGCCGAGCGCGATAGTATTATAATTATTCCTCACTTCATTAGGAAGCCCTCGCCGTCAGTCGTCTCCCCTGAAATTTATGTGCATGATCAACGGCTCGCCGTGAAAATTACCTATGCTCCTCTCTGGAAATATGAGTAAATTAATTATTGTTTGCCATAATTAAAATAGGCACATGCATTCTCAATGTTTCATTGAATGATCTCAAATAAAGTTATTCACACAAGCTGGTCACAGAACACCGTTCGAGCCAAACATATTTCAATGATATCGTCCAGTGGCATAGCCAGAATAAAACAAATGATTTAGAGGATGCGCATTCATCATCTGTTTCATAGAATGGGAGTAGGTATCTACTTCTTGAAATGTTTAAATGGTGCTCCCTCAATGATTGAGGCCTTTCATATCAGGGGGGTTCTCCGTTGTTTCATACTAGTAGTCCCGTGAATCTTGAGATTATACGTGGAGTTATGTAACGACCGTGGCGAGGCGCCAGAATAGGTTTACTGGCCGTTATAAGAGACTTCAAGCATAATAGAACCATAAGGTCGCCACCGGAGCGGGGGCTTGAGCCCATCGCTATGTTTTTGGTGTCACGTTCTACGCAAGCTGCATGTTAGGTATGAGAGCTCCTCTTGTTTGGAAACATTTCACGTCCTGCGCTGGATTCATCAGAAGAACGCTGGCTTTCCAGGCTAGAGGTTTCATTCCTTCACTGTGGTAATTCATTTTTCAAATTCCATCGTAGGATTTCAGGCACGTGAAATTTTTATTAGTTTTGGAAACCGTCAATGCAGAAGTAACTCATGTGAGTTTCCAACCAACACAAATCCATACACGGATAACCAATGTAGGTATGCACCAAAATGGAAGTTGATGGTTTCTCCGTGATTCATCAATCAACTCCAACAATTACAACATGAGATCCGATGAGCTTGACAATCAACTAGTGGGAAACCACTGTTTCCGTTGAAAAACAAATAATTATCAAGTTTCAAGTTACCTACTATTAACGATCAATTCAACATAGTATCAAACCTCCTCTCAAGCGCTGCTTGTCTGTTTATGAACCAGGGAAGATGGAAGTAGGAAGAGAATCTATTCCTATTTCCATGTGTTATCAACGCACCTTTGCGTTTCTATTTCTAATGATGGAAATGAAATATAATTAAATCTAAATTAATATCAACTACCTACCTACACTTAATCGAATTTTTTTCAAAATTGCCAACCAAGGCGGAATTGAGTGTTCCTCTTTTGAAAAGTGAATCATGAATTGAGTTTAAATTTCCTCTTTTGAAAACCCCCCTACTTACCGATATTTTATTCTCACTTGAACGTTCTCATAAACATCTGGTGCGAGGCTTCACACTACTTTCCTCATCCGTAAAAATCTGAAAAATTACCATTTTTGCGGATTTTAACGCTGATTCGGGCCCTCAATTCATTTTTGTGGAGATGAAGGGTATTGGAACTTGTTTCTACTTGTCAGTAGTTCCAGGTAAAAATGCAATTATATCGAGATGCTAGTTATAAAAAGTCGATATTAATATAATTATAAACATTTCCGTGTGAAGTTCGATAATTAGAGCATTATTTGATTCAATGCATTTTGTTAAGGCCTCTCTTCTCATGGAAGGACAATATGATGCTTACCTACTTGAAAATAAACTATGAGGTTTACCCCGACCAAACTAATAACAACAGTAAGAAGAGTTTGATGTTGATCTTGAGGTTCCCATAATTATACCTACTGCATAGGATTCAATAGCGGAGGGTGCTCGGAAGGAATAAGGACATTGTTATGTAAAGTGTTTGAACTTAGCATGTCCTTTTAAGCTGGAATTTAGATGGTCTCTAAGGGTCTCCGCAGCTACTCCTCCGTCCATTTCCATCTGCTTTTACCCGAAATCCCTTTTAAACAACCAACTGTTATGCTAACGATGTTTACATATGAATATGGAATGGCTTTCCTTTGGTCTCTATCGTCCGTTTTTACTATGAAATGTTCCGGGAGAAATGGGAAACCAGCTTCCATGGTTGAAATCGTGAAATTATTACGGATGAAAAGTTCTGTGTTCCGGTGTGAAATCAAACATCTTTTTGCTTGTGCTCGAAGCCCAGCTTTCCTATTGCTAGCGCATTTCGAGTCCTGGTTCACCGTCTTCGTTTTTCTGGGCAGGTATTACTCGTTACTCGTAGTGCAAAATTGGTTTGGGACAACAAATTCCTCTAGGTGGATAAATATAGCATTTTATTGATTATTAATATAACCTTTTTTTAAAAAGATTTTTACGGTTGTTAGTGAACAAGCGAAAATCATACAACGGAGAGTTCGATGTCCTGTCACTTTTGAGCAAACCCACTACTCAAGTTTGATATGTTAGGTGAATGAACCGTCAAATTATTTCGCAACTAATTGGAGGACTTTCTAGTTCTTTCACTCAGAGGTCATTATGAGAACGTGGCGGAGAACTTCTCTAGAAAAGATAATTTTGAAATAATAATGCCCCTCAAGTCCTCCAGTTGTATTGTTTGGTCGTCCCGAGTCCCCAACATTGTAAACAAAAGACGTTTAAAAGAGAGAAAAAAAGTTTCAGCCGTCCAAGCGAACTGAAAGGCGCGAGAGGGAACGTGCGACGCGCTCTTCGTCCACAGGAATAGAATAATTTTCTAATTTTAGAGAAGCGCGGATTGTCTTATGACCCCCGCCGGCCCCTCGTCCTACGCAGTCCCCTTAAAAAACGAGCTAGGGCATTTATTTTGGACGGATTTGCCGAAAAAAGAAACGCATTCAGCCTTTTAACGGTTGTAACCCTGCAATCATTGTTTGAAAGAACGGTTTGTTGAAATTGTGGATAACTTGAAAATAATAGGTAGTTACTTACTTGGCGTCAAAAAATGCACTTGAAAAATTATGCATATTATCATTTATTTAATTATAATATAACTGTTTGCAATTTCTCTACCTTTCTGGTCAGGTCAACGTTTCTCCATACTCAACGTTAGTCCATCTATTTATATTCTACAGATAGTTACCGTTTTAAATATTCCAATATTACCATAAATTCATGTGAGTATGATTATGATTGAAAGTGATGGATTCACCGTCAAAAACATTGAAATTATAATGCTGCAAGTACGCCAAATTATTATTCAAAATGATTTTGCAAGATTGTTTGCAAGTTTAATTGTTCTGAGAAAATCAATGCAAATGAAAACACATTAACTTTGTTTTATAATATGAGATTGAGCAGAGAATAATCACAGTGGTGAGTTCAGACAAAACGGGTATATTATAATTATTTTGATTCTATTCGAGAACATTTTAGGAACACACAAATTAGGTAAATTTATAACTTGAAAACTTTTTCGCAATTAGTAACACATAACCAAAGTTCATCAACAGGTGATGTGTTACAAAGTTTATAATCACTTGAAGTGACCGACCAACACTTTGTAAGAAATAATATTTCGTTGAGTTTTTTATTGTAGCAGAATATTCATTTCGTGGAATTACATGACTAGGCGGTTGTTGGCTTCTGTTCTGTGACTATTTTAGAAAACAGTCATAGAACAGAAGCTTATTATCAACAAACTCATAGGTAATAATATTTCGTGTTTTAATGAATTTTCTTCGAAAATGAGGCTATTTCGATGATTCAAAATTTTAGTCATGCAAATTCTTCTAAATTTTCACCATGGAAATCCGTTTCAAATAATTCTAAAATGATTTCTGAAGTTTAACATTATTTTCATGATGTGATGGGAGTTTGAATACTTCAATATTGTATTGGGTAGGTTAATATTATTTAATGACCGAGCTAATCGTCTTCAGGAGGAGTTTATTTATGCAACGTTTCTGTCCTGGATCGCAGGACCCTAATAATGCACATCTGTAGAAACAACATAACAATAATAA
Organism: Lygus lineolaris; assembly: GCA_030264115.1. Lineage (NCBI taxonomy): Eukaryota > Metazoa > Arthropoda > Insecta > Hemiptera > Miridae > Lygus > Lygus lineolaris. Next base: position 27,250,076 of record JAEMON010000002.1, read on the forward strand.
GTAGAAATTAGTTTTAGAGTACAATAGGTGGGTATCTAACTAGCCTAAAAAAGACAAATACCTTGGTAGAAAATTAAATTAGGTGTAAATTACTTACACGGTTCTCCTTTATGGGATGCACAACAAGAATACTGGACTGGTGGATGGAAATATCCATTTGTGAGGATAAGAATGGGTGCTAGTGAGATAGAGAAGGTGGTGGTTATATGAGTAGCTATGGATTATGTTAAATGGTTTGAGATGTTATTAGAGTAAGGGGTGTCCGGTACAATGAGAAGGCGGGGCTTAAAGTAGGTAGGCAAACAAAAATGGCGAAAATGATGAACAAGCTCAAGGAAAAATATATATATATACCAATATAATATATACTTATATATTTATTTTAAAATGTCAATAATAACAAAAGAAAGGACTAGTTCGTTGGCCAAAATGTTTGGAGACTTGCAAAACGTGTTTTTTGAGATTTTTGGTGTAAAAAACGATCCTAAACATAGTATCATAATCATGGTATATTCGGAATCAGCGTAACATTGCCCATAAGAATCGGTTGAAATGATTATGATGAAATTCGTTCATCAACTGATGCTGCATGACTGGAACTTTTCCACTTCAATGCAAGTTTGTTGTAGAATTACAACTAGGTATTTGTTGAAGTTCCCAGCACTCACGGTACAATAGAGTTCTACATAATAACAACAACAAAACATCTAATTTCCTAACATATTTTAAATGATTTTTTTTTTTTTCATGCGTTCATTCATGCTAAGAGCTCTAAGAACAGTTACCTATAGTATACCTATACTACTACTTTATAACGTCATCGAAATATGCCCTGAGTAAAACTGCTGGTAGATTTGTGTAAAATTAGTTTACCGTCGTTCTTAGGCCTCTCGCAGTATACATGTTTAAATAATAAAATACTACTTATCGTTGAGAAAATAAAGTTTGAATTATGATCTGCAATCGTTAATTTACTGTAGACAGAGGTTTGTATTATCTTTCATGATTAGTACTCATGTTAACAGCATTGATCGATTAAGAATCAGTAACTCTTAATTAGAATCACAATGTAAGGATCAAGGTCATCTCATGAGAATAATTATACCCATCCTGGCACCGTTCACCCTCCTTCTGGTCCAGAATCAATGGCTCCAAAGATGTGACTCATCTAAAACAATTTTTTTCTTTTCACATTTCGGAGACCCAACACAGGAAGTCGCACAAAAAACGCCCAGTGTCGAAAAGCAAGAGTCGAAGAAACTGTGATGAAGAAACGCAATAATTCAAGAGGCAAGAGGAATTTCGTCCAGGCTATCTTTAGCCAACGTGTTATGCGTATGATACACTCACGTATGAGGAAGAATGAACTCGTTTTTCGGAAATTAAGATTGATAGCCTGAACAGATCATTCATATAAAACGCTGCGGAAATCCGGAAAAACCTACGGAAATTATAATTGGTTCACAATTGGACGAGTAGCTACAATGAGTATCATCTTTCATAACGTTATTGAGTAACTAAGAAAGCTTATAAAAGTAAACAAGAATCTTGACTCGGGGAAAAAAGTTACATTTTTGATCAGCTGACCTTTGAGCCTGAAATGGGCCTTCTCGGAGGATTTGCTATTCACACTCGTGTTTTTGCTCTTTTAGCGAATTTTCGAAGA
>JAEMON010000002.1:27260333-27279669 GCA_030264115.1 Lygus lineolaris
ACAATCTTATGTGTCGCTTCATTACCAGGGAAGTTAGATGGAAACTCATTCTGTGTTTCAATAATTTCATCCGAAGTATGTAAATAGAGGTAACCGGGGGTCCAGGGGGCTTACCCCCTGGCGAGGCGCGGAGCGCCGAGTTTTTAATTCGATTTTTGGATTCTACGTATCTTGAAACGTAAAACCTCAAATTTTGAGGGGTGGGGTTAAAATTTTTTATTTCGTGCTCGATTCCAAAGGTTCATTATTGAAAATAATAAAACAAAATAAATTGAATCGTGGCATAAGTCCATGTTGACTTTTATTTCTGTTTTGACAGAAACATGGGCAATGACACTCTCCTCTTCTAGGAGAGATGTAGATGTAGTAGCGTTTAAATTTATAATAGTTGAAATTTCAACCTGGATAAAAGGCCCCAGGTTTGGCCGCCCGCCCTATTCGGCTTATTTTAATCACTAAACCACATTGTTGACTGCTGGACAACTCAAACACCAAACAAAAACCAAATAAAACTTGTTGCCATTAGGAGTCTATAGAGAGGCTTTTAGAGGAGGAGTTCTCCCTAGAATAAAATGGGCAAAGTATTGCCACGAGCAGGTGATTTGTGACGCCCCAGAGGTGCGTTTAGGTGCCTCGAAAACACTTGAAGCTGAAGCAGTTGGCCTGAGTGATGGCACTGTGGGAGAAGGGTTGGGCCGAATGGGCTGGTGACAAGGTAGTAGATGGCCAACAACTGCTCTGAAAGTCATGTGCTCCACCCCCCATCGATCCTGCCTACTTTTCTTCGAGCGATATTCACTGTTATCTTTGGTGTGGAAGTGAAGGAGTTCGTTAGTATTTTATGAAAATATTGTCAACTAAGAAGCTCAAAAAAAAAAATAAATAAATAAATAAATAAATAAACACAATTTTAGCACTACTCATTTTTTGAGTTTAATACCTGGTACCACCTACCAGGCATTTTTGATTACCAATTTCTTCAAGTATGACCTTTACCTTGAAGGATAGCCGATGAAATGAAAGAATGTTTGTTTAGGTACATTATTCTAACGTTTCCCTTGATTGCAAGGTACAATGAAAATGGTTCCATTCATGCATTTGGTGAGTAAATTCTCAAAGAATAATTTTAACCGATTTTGTGGGTGATTCTTATAGGAAATTTCACGCTGATTCCGAATATACCATAACATGGTATATTATGTTCCTTTGTTTAGGATGGTATTTCACACCAAAAACCTCAAAAAACAGGGTTTTTTTTTTTAGCGATTTTTGAAACTAAATTTTCAAAATTTGACGGCTTGGAGTACTCCAAAAATTCTGGCCAACGAACTCATCCTTACTTTTGATAATATTGACATTTAAATTTTTTTTGGATTTTTTTGTCTCGATCCCTCGGGCAGATATCGTCTGGAGTGACACATTTAAATACAACTACATAAATATATAAATACATAGTATACACATATGAAAAAGTGTTACATTTCAGAAATCGTTTTAGAATGGTCTGAAACGGATTTCCATGAAGAAAATTGTCAAAAATTTGAATTACAAAAATTTTGAAGCCATTGCAGTAGCTTCATTTTCTTCGAAAATTCGCTAAAACCCAAGTCCGGTGAAGCCCTGAGGCTACATTTTAGTCAACAATAAAACGTCAACAGTAGGTATTTTGTGCATAACCACGTAAGTGATTATCTTCAATATACAAGTATAAATAATCTAAAACAGACGATATTCTCATGCATTAAATTATCTCCAACAACAACAATGAAGAAAAAATAAATAACCATCTTTACCTACTAATGAATAGGAATAAAAAAATACAATAAAACAAATAATAGACAACAGGTACAGACAATTAAGATAAAAACAGGAAATACTTCGTTCTCAAAAAATGCAGCAATACCTGATTTTACCTGATTTTTGCAGTGGTTTTTTAATTTTTTTTAAATGTTTTAACTTTGTATTTAGAGACACCTAACTAAGACTAGAGACCACAGATATTATTCAGGGTGGTTCACCAACAACCAGACTGAGGCCTTTGCTCAACACTACCAGATTCATCCCAGTACCTGGAAGAAGTCAGAGGATTTCGACTCAGTAGACAAAAATTAAGACAAACGATAAAGAGCAGACTTCCTCACTGTTTATTCATTTATCTGGTGGAGAAGAGATGGGCCAGAACTCTTGCGAAATTCGATGAAGGTACTTAGCGTTACGGTGGTACAATATTCCTCTCCTCGCCGTCCTCTTCAGCACATAAATTCAAACATAAATTCAATTATCACAAACCTTGTAAGTATATCTATTCCAGTATGACTAAATACACGAATGCCTGATACTGTGATGGAGAGCGACTTGCCTTGTAGAGAGGTTAGAAAACTAGTCCATGTATAGCGAGGAAATTGGTTTTTATTTTTAAATAAAGGATGAAGCATGTAGTGTAGCTGTAACTCTGTTGGGATGATCAATGCAACCACGCCGTAAAAGGGAGGTGACACGAGTGTACTGACGAGATACGTACAAAATGAAGGATAGCAATTGAACGATTTTTTTTCTCTTGGGTTTCATACCCTTTTTTACTCCGTTGATGCAATATGCACTGAAGCGTGGAAGTTGACGTTCACGTTCGCATGTCAGCTACTGCCCTGTAGACCCAACAAATTTAGGCCTCAACAATTTCATTTTAATAATGTCTTGACTAATTAGGTTGAATTGAAATTGACTTGACTCGTGGTACTAAATGAGGCTACTTGAATATAAAAATAATAATTTTCTGTTTTGTATCTACAATCTGCAAGGTCTCGAAAATCATTTTTGTCAAACCTTCATTGACAGTTTCCAATTATTCCTCTTAACTCCAAGATCAAATCAACACCAAAAATAAATTCAATTTGTTGGAGAACCAAGTTTATTTAGTGTAGTCTAAATAGCATGACAACATACCTACTTATTTTGGTTTCATCCGTTGTTTTGTTTCATCCGAGCTTTGAAGGTTGAAACATACATTTTTACCGCAAACATTTTCTTGACCCGAGGGGTTAGTATTGCAGTCGGTTTAGAAGATTGGTATGTCTCACTCTAAAAAATATTCTTGAGCCAGGAAATAGATTCTTACTCAAACTGAAAGTTATTTTTTCCCTATAAACGTCTCAGACATAATTATATCATGGATGTGTACCTATGTGGCCCGATTTTAAGGCTTGATTTATGTATTCAAAAGGAAACTCTATCATAAATTTAAGTTTTATGGTCGAAACAAGAAGGACACGTGGTAATACCAGAAATAACTGGCCGAAAAATGTCGTTTAAAGCGCTTAACTGACTTTATTTTCAAACAGTCTCGAATACTCGAATGATTGTTGCTTTAATTTCCATTTTGAAGTTCCACACCAGATATTTTTCTTGGCTATGTCCCAATGTATCAAGTCCGAAGGTACACTTCCCCCGACCTGTAAAACAGAAGCAATTTTTCTCAAACAATGAAATACAAAAAACACAGACAGAATATTCTCTCTTGAGCCTGAGAAAGAACACGAGGCTTCTGCCGTCGGAGTATTGCTATAATAGCAACAAACGATTTCTTTCTTGAAACACCAGGAACAATCGTAACAAGGAGTAGTCAGCCAGTAGGGCTGGTGAGGTTCGTACAAACGACGGGAAAGGAACAATCCGTTGTCTCCACGACACAAAGCAATTACTCAGGTGTTTGCCCCATTTGTTAAGACTTTACTACCGAGCACATACACGAGGAGGTGGTGAGAGTCAAAAAGGTGGGTTTCTAGCTTTGAACGCTTTCCAGAGCTCTTTACCGTTTCAACCTACGTTCAACTGAGGAACGAAGACGATAAATCGTCGAAGACAAATTGGCTTGGGTTTTGGGAATAGACATTCAGTGTGATGATTGCTTGTTGGATGATTAGTCAAAAGCCTTACCTACCTGCTACGAGATTGGAAAAACGTTCACCAAGTTAGTTCACCAAGGGAAACGTGTGCAGCTTATTCGTGGCACTGAAAAATCTTCATGACATGAGAATCTGCTAGTATTTCCAGGAAGCAAACGATTGAAATTAAGTTGCAGTTTACAACAATGCTGTTAGTTATTTGGCTCATACTATCGTCGTTGAAGATGCAACACGTGCTAACTGACATTTTGGGCAGAGTGAGATTATTATGCAGTCAGAAGCGCAATGTCGATCTATGCGCTCAAATCGCAAAAAAAATGATAACATGACATCTCATCATTTTTTGCGATTTGAGAGCATTCTATTGAGTTTTTGCTGAAACTAACTTCATGGACCGACGTGGCTCTACATTGCGCTTTGAGGAGGTGGCATCTTCCATGATCAGATATCACATTGTGATATCTGATAATGGAAGATGCAAACTATGCAACTCAGTTTTTTGTCGCTCATGGAAAGTTGCCAAAAGTCAGTACGAGTTGCATCTTCAACGACGATATGTGGAATGGCTGCTGAAAATACCGAAATTAGCGAAGTGTTAACTTCGTTAGAAAATGCTATTAGAAGCAAAGGCGAGAGAAAGCTCGATTATCTCTAACTAAAGCAACTAATTTCTACCCAACAATTTAACCCCGCGGGCCGTTCCACCCATTTATCTTGTGACACATACTTCGGAAAAGCTTACTCCTCAGGGGAATTAGACCTTAATCCCTTACTCCGCTGCTCCAGGAATAATTGAATTCCTCCGTTCTAAAAGCGAATTAATCCTAAAGACAAGCCTAAGCCAAATTCTGTAGCTTTTCACGGACCCCCCTCGGATAGGGTTTGATTGGTGTGGGCCAAAGCTTTCATTAATCATCAGGCTCAATACTGGCCCAATTAGTGCGTTGTGGAAGGGTTCAAGCTGGTGGGGGAAATTGGCACATGACAATTTCAAGCTCTTGCTGACAATTTAATTGGGTCCACCCTGAAGGCTGTGGACTTGAGGGGCCAAGAGAATACCTATTAATCGTTGAGACTCTATGAGATGAGATGAGAAAAAAATGTTTCGCAGAGGCGAAAAAAAATTGCCTGGAATAAAAGGGAGGACTTTTAATTCTTTCAAGAAAGACTGATTGAGTTAGCGTATTCCAGCAAGATATTAAAATTATCTTCATTGAGTTCCAAGTGCCCTCAGCTTATTTTCGTGATCGGGAGAGAGAGAGAGAATTCAAGTCGGGGTTTTCACGTAGGCTTGGGAAAAAAATGGTGAATTTATAGGCATGAATAAGTTTATTGGGAGCCCAATGAGGATAAAAAAGATTCTTTTAGAATGATTTAGATACTGTCGCTAGATTCGGCGATTTGATATAATTTTAATTAACTACAAAATTATTAAGATTCATTGTCATGTGTTCGGATTGTGCGGATCGTGCTTCCTTCAATAAAAAGTTGTGATATGGTGAAAAGTTTCAACAAAGAGTTTTTTTCTACGCGATAAAATATATTGAAGAGATAAAATAAAGTAAGTTGGAGTCCGAGTTGCGTAAACAGATATTGCATTCCTGTAACGGCGTCAACATACCTATCTACCTACATACGGACTCAAATACATTTGTCGAAAACGTGAAGACAGTGTTGAGCAGATGTCTATCAGAACCAATCTGAGGAGGTGTTCAAGAAATTGGGATTTTCGCTGACTTCAAAACTTTTTTTAATCATTCAGGTGGGTTGAGGAAAGTAAAAATACTGTTAGTGAAAAGAAATCATTCTTTTGTTTTTACGAAGCTTTTATCATCGTTTTCAATTGAATATTTTTTTATGGGTACATACAATTCCTACTGCGTCCCAAAAAAACCGCAATTTAAGTCTAACAGCACTACAGTTTTATAAATTATCCAACTGTGCATTATATTATTACCTATGTTTCGTAATTTGAAAATACTGCAGTAAACTATTCTATTCATATTGGTTTCTGACCATCTAGAGTCGAAACCAATATTCAGCTCAATTTTAAATTTCGTTTTTTTTTTTCTTCGTTACTGGTGACAGATTCTATCAGAGCTAATTAACAACTCCATTTCTTTATAAGTTCGGATAGTTTAATTCTATTATAACACTTGCAAATATGTTCAATTCCCCCCTCAACATGTTTTATACGTATGGGGCCCCCCTGAACTTGCTCTCAAAGTTTCCTAACTGGAAGTTCAAGGTGGCTAACTTTACTGTTACTTGTTAGGTATCAGTCGATGTAGCGTGTTAACGTTACAAACTTCGGAAGCTTCATGTATGGGCTCCTGCACACGTCTATAGGAAAATTCACGAGAGAAGTTTCTACGAAAAGGACAGAATGAAAGTTCTCAACTTCACTGATTAAGGTCTTTCGAAAAACGAGTTATTAAAAGTTTGTTTGTACTTTCTATCGAGGAAGGAGTTTTAATTCAACTTCATATTTTTCCTAAATCACCTGTTAAAAGATACTATATAAATCATAATTTTCCGCCCGACGTGACTCTCTTGAAACTGGTCGACATGACCACTGGGTGACAAACCTGTTAATTAATGTTTGTTAATGACTTAAAAGTGCTGGACAAGCACCTTCTCAAAACTGAGCGACTGGAATAAACCTTGACAGTCCATTCTCGATCAACAGACGTTGAAAATGTTCGCCTCCACTTAAAACTGACCGACAAGTAAATAATTAGCTAAAACGGTCAGTCGTACAGTCCTCCGGAGGTCTGTCCGTTTTATATTAAAAACCTTAAGAAAAGCAATAATATACAAATCTATGTGAGTTTTCGAGAATTTTTTTTTTGAAAATTTTATCCCCTGTTTTCTTCCCCTTATCGAAGATGACACACAGTAACCTCTCCAGGCGCACTTATCTTACTAATCGTAACTCACGTTTCGTACCTACTTGGTACTTCAATACATACATCCACCAATCGATATTTTATTAAAACGCGAACTGCATATTTTACTCACTCAAATATTGGATTAATGGGTTATTTTCCCAATAAATGGTATGGTAAGACGTGAAATTCCAATCTGTAAAGAGAACTGAAAGGTCCCTAAAATCAAAAAAGTCGTGGGTAGCTCAAAAAATAGCATGCACGCAATATTGAATCCTTGTTCAGTTTTTGGCCCATTGGTTTGAATGTTCTGTAACCATGTGTAGGGTAATTAAGATTTATGACCATACCTAGATATTGAATTGGGTTAAATAAGTGAAGAACCTCATCAGTAAAAAGACACCACCTTTTTTCCTAGAGAAAAACAAACTCGAATGGAAGATGTTCAAACCGCCATCAAAGGGAACTGAACGCAACCAGACTCGTCCCTTCGTTCCTTCTTTAGCTGAAAAACGCTCGAATCGTTCCAAAGATCAATAAGTAATTCTCTCTGAGAAGAGTCATGTTTACCAAATAACTTTTCCAGTTAGTTCTGAGTCAACAAACTCGACAGACCCTGAACTTCAATAGGCCAAGTCTGGCAGTCTGATTCCTCGTGATTGCCTGACAGAAAGGAGCGTCAAAGGAACGAGGTTTGTACGTAGACATCTGCGGTAACTTCTGGTGAACATTCCAAGCCAAACAAAACCTCTCAAACATCTTATCAATTAAATATTATTAATAATTTCGAAATGGTATCGAAGTAAAGTGCCACGGACGGCATATTTTTCTTAATTCGATCATCATTTTCTGCGTATCTCACAGTTAACCATCAAACGTACATAGTCAAATTTTGGGTTAAAGGAAATTTCGTGTTCGATTCCATAGGTTCATTATTGAAGATAATAAACTAAAATTACGGAAATTTATATCATTTATATTTTTCATCCAAACCCGTTTTAGTCGTGGAAAATGAATTATTCTTTGATTTGATAAGCTTTTCTTTATTTCAACATTTTTCCGGTTTAGACATAATATCTTGCAAGAGAGAATCCAAGAGAATCTAACTTACCCGTTTTCACATCAACCTCAACAAGAAGATGCATTTATTTTGGGAAAATCGCAAGTGATACGACTATCTGTGCTCCCCGTTGGAGGTGACCTAAAAACTACGACTTACATAACATAATAATATCAACTGAATGTGAATATTAAAGCTGCCGAAGTATGCAGGGAACCCGAACAGGAAAAGGCCCGGATCTATTATTGATGTTACATTTCCAGGTGATACAACTATCTGTTCTCTCTGTTGGAGATGACGTGTATGGAAACGGTGACTTACAAAACAAATGGCTAAGTGGACTAAATGCTGGGAATAAGTTTGGGTACAGAAATTATTATTATTGCATTTTACATTTTAGAAATTATGATGTCTAGGTTATTTTGAAATAGTTGAGAATTGAACCACTATCGATCCAATTCGGTACTTTGTAATCCATCGATGGACCTAGGTTTTTTATTCCCAATCCGCCTCACAGTAACCCGCAGCGTTACAACGTCGAGCTTTCGTTCCTGATCGCTTCTTTGTTTGTTGTTGGGATCAATCCTACCCCTGGGAGACCTCGCCCCACAAAGTTCATCCACGTTTCTCATTTATTCCGCTTCGCATTTCGAAATGGAAGATCCCATCCCATCGGGTGCGGGTCGGATAAATAAGGTGCTCTTGAAATGAAGTTCCGATGTTTGCAAGGCACAAGTGAGTTTCCCACTCAAAAGGGTTTTTATTCCTCGCAATACAGAGAAATGAGAAGCCAGTTGGTAACAAAGTTTCCTCTTTTCCAGCCTCTATTTTTATATGTGCAGTGATTGGAGGATCGAATTCAGTTTAAAAAATAGAACTTTTTGCGCCTCATTGCTCTGACACTAAGCAGTTACGAAACATAGGAAACAAACAAACACTCTAATCACCAAGTTTACCCTTCTTAAGTTGGCCTACAGGTTGATGTGAAACCCTCGCTTTTCCACGGAAATTTAACGAAGGAACCACGGAACGGTCCCTGCCTGGACCTGGCAGTTTTGCCTCGCTAATATTGTGGAGAATTGCGTAACAAAAATCTGCGTTGCGCAACGCCTTTTCCAATTAATTAATACGCCAAGAGTAAGGGAGTCGTCGGAACCCACACCGGAATTCCGGCGCCTGCTTATTGGAATAATAAATTGAACGAACGTGCTCGAGCAGAAAAAAGCGAAACCTATATGAATGAACAGAAGATAATCGTTCTGTCGGCGGAAGAAAAGTTCGGGGGTCACATTATTTTTAGTTCACGTGTCAAATAGGAACAACTTGTATTTCCGAGAGCAGTCCAATTGAAACGTGATGCTGGAGCTTGTTTCCGGTTCGCGTCTGGAGGAAAGTTTTTAAATCCTTCTTTTTTCAAATACCTAGCGTATTTGTGACTGAAATAGAATTGAACTTCCTGAAGGTGTGATTAGTAACTAATAATAGATGTTGAGCTGTCACGTCACCGTTGGGTTTCTGTCATCATCGTTTCTTCTTCTTTTGGGGATTACAAAAATTACGATCGAGAATTTATCATGTACAGTTTCACAATCAGAAACCTCTGAGCTTCCCATCAAGGTGCAATGTGAATATGGTGGGATTTGGTTGAGTTTTTTTTTTTTTCAGTTCGTCGAACTCCACATTGATGTGGTTTTTGGAAGGGTAATTACTCCAGTTCTACGCCGTTTTTGAATATTCACAATATTATATTTCTGCTATTACGGGTATTAGGTACTCTTCAAGACATCGCCACACTTTCACAACCTCACCAAAAACTTTCACAACCACCCTTGACTAGGTACGAACTGAAACTGACTATGACTAGCTTGTCATTCAAATAAACAACAAAAACTGACAACCAACAAATTCAAAATCAAGCAAGGTAAGGAAGGCCACATTCAGGATTTAAAAAAAACAAAAAAACAGGCTAACTGTGTAAACCTACAAACAAATTAAAACCAAACAAGTTAGGTAAGGTTACATAAGGGAGAACTCCCTTGTAAAACCCCCCTTGAAACCTCCCTTGAACTCCCTTTTAACCTTACCTTCTTTGCTTGAACTAGTTGTTTGGTTTTGAATTTGTTGTTTCAATTTGTCAGTTTTTTTTTTAATGACAAGCTAGTCACAGTCAGTTTCAGTTCGTACCTAGTCAAAGGTGGGTGTGAAAGTTTTTGGTGCAGTTGTGAAAGTGTTGTGATGTCTTGAGGAGTAATACCTGATGATAGCGTAGGAAATAGCAGAGAAATATATATTGTGAATATACAAAAACTGCGAAGAACTGAAGTACCTACCCTTCCAAAAACCACATCAATATGGTTGGCATTGTACGTAGCTAGTCAAAGTACACGACGCTCTTTTGGTCGTTTCCTTTCCTCCGTTCTTCAGGAATAATAAAAACCGAGGTACATCAGACGTTCCTATTCGAGGACCATGATTATTACATGCTGAATGAATTTTCATTTTTTGTATGCTCTTTTATGTTAATAAACGTTGTTTTCATCGTCTTCTTCTTCTAGTTTAATGTTCCACAGAAATTTGTTTGTCTACAATGCATAAAATGCTAATGAGGTGGGTGAATTTAAATTGTAAAACAGCAAAACGCCACCCCACAGCCTCCCAAGAGGTCTGCTGCTACTGTGGCATAAGATTCCCATTTTGATCATCTGCTTCTTCGCCCCCTACAGCTTCCAATAACCTTCTTATTCTCATGTTTCCACTTCCGATTTTTTTGTAAGAATTTTTAGGCGGTATCGTTAACAACCATTAGCTTCAAGAAGCGCCCCATCTTCCTCTGAGAACATATGGCCTGTCAAGAATGGTATACAGCTCCTGTAGGGGCCTTTTGATTTCTGGACCTCTTGCAATTGAAAAGAAGAGTCACTGTATTCATAGCTTTAGTTTGATGAAATTAATCGAAAGTTGATAGTAATTATCACTGGAGCTCCATTCGTTAATCTTTCAAATGTTAGGTACTACTTATTTCCTACTCTTACCACAATTTTTTCCACTTTTTTCCCCAAACCACATTTCCTAGGAACCCCCCCCAAGAATTGACTTGTATTTTAGGTGCAAACAAATTTCAATCCACCTCATGTCCAGACAAATATTCCAATAGAGGGAAATGAGGATTTTCCCGATATAGGGATATGATGATTTTCCCGATTCAGGGATATGAGGAATTTCCCGATATAGGGTTATGAAGATTTTCCCGATATAGTTATTCGAGTTTTTACATGTGACAAAAGTAGTGTGAAACTTCGCACCAGATTCATGTTTACGTTATTTCTCATCTTGCGTGTTAGATTCCTGAAAATACATGTTTTATTTCAAAATCAAGAATTGGAGTTACTGATTTTCACTTGCTTGACTACCTACCTAGTGATTGTTACACCTTAGAAACATAACTAAGTGAGATAGGTAAGTTCAAAAGAAATGAGAATGTTGGGAATCCTGAAGACGAGCGCAAGAGATTTCACGGACCCAGTCTCGCTGGAACTATTGTTTTCCTCTCTCATTCGACCATGTGTCGAACCGTATATTGTTTATGGTATATTCGGAATCAGCGCGAAATTTCCACCACTTAATGTGTCTGCTTGGGAACACCATTTCAGTATATTTCGGACACAATTCCCCTCAATTGTGGGCTCAACATCCTCTTCTATATTCAGACATCGGCTGTGATAAATCCCTCAGACATTCTTTCCTTTGTTTGTCCAAATTATGAACATTCACTATTGGAATTGGTTCAGCCATGTCAAAAAACCGCAACCGCGAGATTGGCTTTTAAATTGGAGTACACGGGTTTTAGGAAAAGCGGAGTAAGACAGACGTGTTTGTTTATAATCGAAAGTATACAGTTCCTAATTCGCTCGAGTGGGATTCCATGTTTATAATTCTTTTAGCTGCCGGAGTCTGGTAGAAGCATCTACGAGTCAGGATGAATGGGAAGGGAAAGTCAACATTTACTGCTGGCGAGTTATGCCGATTAGGGAGGATGGCTTGGGCCTTTCTTCCGACCTCTATTATGGATTCGCCAAATAGAACCCTGAAATACCCTCGGCGTTGATCGAATTCCTTCCATGATTACTCAAAATAACAGGAAATTTCGGAAAAAACGAGAGCATCGAGTTGATACAAATGTTGTTTAATTTCCATGAAAATAGTGCGTTACATAATTCGGATTCCTGCAATGTAATTCTCTCAGGAAATTTCAAACGCCACAACACTAGTGTTTACACGTCAATATCCGATATACTCAGAAGATATTTTTTATGATACTACGGTAAGAAAAAGGGGGGTTCGAGGCTTAGGATTAAATGTAACTTTCAAGGAATGTAAATTTTTACGAAATTGTGACAAAAATGATAGATAATGGATAGGTATTTTTTTCGTGATCTGCTACTAGGTCATGCTGAATGTGTGAAAATATTTCCTTGCGAATGCTGTCGAGATAACTGCACATTGTTTATTACGGTCAGAAAAGTTTATTGGAATCACTAGATTACTAGGCAGCCATAAAAATGTAAAACGAAGATTTTAGAGTATTGCCTAAAGACAACCCCCCTCCCTCCCCCCTCAAATAACATATCCCAAACCCATTATTTAAGTAGCGATAAAGAGGAGAAAATTAGAAAAGTATGCTAGACCTCAGCACTTATTAGTTTATTAATCCAGTCTTCAACTGAGGAGGTCCATGAAATAAGGGCTTACATATTCCAAAACAGCATTTTGGGAAAATGAGCTTCATAGTTTTCCCCGAAGGGGTATCTTAGCTATCCTCTTCAAACCTTTCCTCTTCATTTCCAACCTGATCATTATCCTGCTTCAAATACCGCTATGCCAATAGACTTTCAGTTTTATAATAAGGTCGAGAGTAAAGATTTTTTAATTTAATTGAATTTCGAATGTGAAGGTAGGTTATAAATTCGTATAAGGGGGAACAATAATTTTCTCATCTGATCTGTTCCTCTCAAGAAGGGCTTATACTACCAAAAAGGCTTTGTGCCCTTTTGGTCCTGAAGGCCTACTCGAGAGGAATCAGACGAGAGGGCTCATGACCAGGAAGAAGAAAAAATTGGTTTTGAGGTTAAAACAACTCACCCATTATTTAAAAAAAAAAAACCCTCCCCCCAAACGCCCCCTTCTCATACCTTTCTTTCCTTATTTAAAATTTCTAGTATAATCAAAACGTTGTTCATAGTAAATTAAAACTTTTTTAAATAATAAACTCATTCCCTGGAAGAAAGAAAGACCTTAAGGGGGCAAAGGACGGAGCCCAAAATGTCCTCAAAAATGCCTAAATCTCAGCTACCGAAGGTTTATAAGAACTCTTACTATAACATTATTACTACTTAGGACCAATAAGTTTAAAATACTGATAACCTCCCCCCTCCTCTAACCATTTTAGCGTTGCACAGTTTTTTTTCCATTTCTCTCGACCACTTTCCAACGGATTTTAATGCTTTGGCGGCATTCTTCCTATTTTTTTTTCTTTTTTCTACGGAGTCTATGTGCCTTTATGCCAGTTTGACTTTTAAAAAAGGACGTGAAAAATTCAAACTTACGAAATCAAAATTATACATAGATGCTCTCCCTAGAGAATTGAATGGCAAGAAGAATGCCGTAAACCGCATCAAAATCGGACGAAAATTGGCTGAGAAAAATGTGAAAAACTCAGCTGTGAAACTCTTACTGTGAAAGGCTCAGCCACTTTCTTCAGCCTGTCAAATGTAAAGATGGGGCTCATCCCATTCTTCTCAAAAAGTTGTTGTTCTTGTTCATCATGATTTCAACACTCTATGTTGTGAATGGTATCCATTTCTTCTACTTTCCTCCGTTTCTACAGGCAAATCACCCTTATTGCGTATGACGAAAGTATGAAAGATGTGGGTATGTTTTTCATTCAAACGAATCCAGGTACTTATTACACATCGGGCTTGTTTGCTAATAAGTTTAGATTTAGAAGAGAAAGCTGTGGGAACGCATTTGATAGACCCAGGAACTGCACATTAGCGGAAACTAGACTGAAAAAACATTAACTGAAATTAGATATGTGTTCCCCATTTCACCTGTTGCGTTTTGTATTTAAAACTCATAATCACTTACGTACCTCAGTGCGTTTGTTGAGATTGCAACACGGTTTACTGACGCAGATGGATATACATTTATTCGATTCTATATGCCCCAGTCGGTCAATTGACACGCATACCGTGGCCGAGACCAGAGCCCGAAAAGCTTTTTCGAGCGCTTGTGAATTCGTGGAGTCCACTTCAAACATAAACAAACACCCCGACTGACTGTCAACTAGGACGGTTTCCACTTCAGGTATGCCGCGTGTGTTCGGCAGCTCGAACCAACTTTGGTGCCTTCGAGGTCGACGCTGCTCGCTGAATCCACAAGCGCCGCTCGTCAACAATCTCGCGTTCCGAGCGCCGCACCGACGGGCTGTAAACTCGCGGCGTGAGTCGCCTGGGTATCGAAACCATCAGATTCCTCCATCATCGCTGTGTTAACCATACAGTAATGGACCTCCCGTCAATAATTTGATAGCCAACGTTCAACATGCAAAGTAAGACTTCAATGCGTCAGTTTTCAGCGAGATTTCCACAGATGGTGCCTTCATTATTAAATAATAGTAAATTTAATAAATAAGGCTAATTTTACCTTTACATCAGTAGCAGGCTCTGCAGGTGAATAAAGACACTAGCGTCGTTAACAATGAATATTCATAGCCGGTGGACCCCACATTACAATCATGTTTCAGAGCCGTACCCGTACGTCGTAGTATAACTTATAAGCAGGCATGTTCCATCAGTTCTGACCGCTTGTGAAACCAGGCTACCAAACTACGATATACGCAAGAAATATTGTCACGCAGATCACGATTGGTCTGGTAAAAAGTTAACGCCTGCACCTGTCAGAATCTACAGCAAGAAGTGCTGATTCATGCTGTGAAATAAATATGATTAACTATCAGGTTACCTATTCATGGAAGGTACCATATCCCTCGGTACAGGTACATTTACGACCTAACCCCACGTCTGATAGATAAGAGCGTTAATATCCGAGGGGGCAAGACGTTCGTAAATCAAACAGTGAGTGATGAACGATCGCGATGGTTCCTCAACCCGGCCTTTTAGGCTGCCTGTTGACTCGGCCGCCCCTTCACACCACAATCTTTCTCTCTTTTCTCCAAAAGATCTGACCCGTTCGATAATGTGACGTAAGATAAGATACAAACTGCCCTAGACATTCGTTCTGTCATTCTCTAACTGTCGCCCCGGTGACCTTTTTTTCTCCTCTCGTTTGTGCTCGTTTGGTTGCCCTGACATGTTTTATGGAAGTGCTGCATCTCCTCATCCTTACCGGCTTCATCTTGCGTTATAAGAGTAGTGTCAAGTTCCCTCAATCAAGCCTTTATGATATTTTTTAAATTCATTTAATCGATAAGTTAGTACAGTTGTTGAAAAACAGCAAAACGTCAGTTTCGTTCGTTGAGACAGGTTTTTCGAAACCTCGTAAATGTGCTTCTTTCGGAATTACTTCCTACGGTTTTCATGCTCTATGAAGAGGCAGTAAATTCTACGTAGGCTGAAAGCCGATACAGTATATATTAGACTCGTCGATCAATCGATGAATCGGAGATGGGGAAGACCGCCGGAAATGGAACAGGTAAACCTAGCTTATTTGGGCTCTTACCTAGGTATATTATTCTTCTCAAAGATATATAGATTTGTAGATGTATAAACATGTATTCACACACGAAGTACACCAGTACCAAGCTGCACGAAAAGTACACGAAGGGTGTGTTTGTTATAACCGTTCCATAATCAATGGATTTAAATATTAATAAAACTGATTATTTAGTACCAACAGTTTTACGAAACAACGTAGAGAAAATTATAATAGGTATCATGCTTTCAATAATGCTAATACCAGCTACCAATTTCACAAAACTATCGGTTCTCTGTCGTACATCAATGAAGGGGGTTTTGTGTGAGATTAATTCGAAGAAGTTTGAAAAGTGGATGGATTTGCAGTAGACTCTTAACATATTAGGTGTCGTAACGTTGACTAATATTATGTTCTATTATGTGGCACACACCATGTAGAAACAGTCAAGTTGATTCGTCGAGTCAATGAAATCATCATGGTCAAACCTTGATAAGTAAGTTTGGTTGGACACAAAGCTCGCGATCGTGTACACATTTTTCTAAACCGACAAACATCAACACGATCAAGAGTTGTTCCCCAATTATGTTGACATTTTTTCGAGTCTTTGCATGTGCAGTGGCTACCATTGATCCGATAACATTAAACGAACCGTTGTTGGTTAGATAGCGCACTTCTTTATTACCTGAACAATATTCCTATCCTATTAAGCGAGCAAATCATGTACTTATGTTAGTATGTATTTAAAATTTTTATCTCGATAACGTCTCGGTACTTTTCTTCCACACTTGGTTGGCCCTGTTTACAGGATATGAAACTACGAACTAGGTCTCCCTGAACTTCGGGATAATTCGTTTTCAGCTTATGCCCAAAATGTCCCAAAAATTCCTGAATCTTAGCTATCGAAGAGTTCACACAGGAATTCTTACTAAACCATTATTACTGCTAGGGACCCACAACAAAAACGGATAACCGCTTCATTTTTCTCCCCCCTTCCGTTAAACATTTTAGTTTTTCCCATTTTTCAACGGATTTTTATGCGGATGGCTACATACTTCCTATTGAGGAGCCTCATGCCAATATGATTTGTTATAAAGGTCGTGAAAAATGCAAAATCACGAAATTAAAATCATACTAGTAGATGATGGATCTAGAGAATTGAATAGAAGAATAATGAATTACCTCACTCTTGTAAAAAAAAACAGAGAGTAATATTTTTTATTACCATTTTATGAAGCAGTGCCTGGGGGCGCGATGTCTTCATCTTCTATATTATTGTTTTTGTCATCGCTGAGTATGTAACTGTATTATTATAGTAACGAGCGACTATCATAGGTGCAAACAGTGATTTCAAGAGAAGCTCAGTCCCCAGCTTGTAATAATTAAGTGAAAAATCTTTATTAACCACGACAAAAATTAGGTAATTATTGGAACTTCTTATAACCAAACCCTGAAAATCTTATTATGGAGGTTCATAGGCTAAATTCTGCATCAATTCAAAAACAGTGAAGTGCAGCAATCGCTGTCATTGTATGTTGTATCTGTTTCCAGTGCAGTGCTTGGGTTGGTGAAGGGAGGTTGATGAATACGTTGGTATCCTCAAGAGGTACTTGGTGATGTGAGGGAGGCAAAGATTATCCGTTTGATTCTGATTATCAATTCACATAATACCAAATGGAAAGAGTCGAGGGTTACAGTGCTGAATAAAAGACGAGATTGATAAAATACGGCTGGAGCCGGTAGGACAGGGGAGAGGGGGAGGCGCAGGATGTTTTCGTCACTTCCTGCGAGAGCCTATGGGGCGGCGGGAAAGACAATGGGCCCCTCAGACCCCTGGGGGTCCTCCGGCTCCTTCTGGGGTCCCGGAGGAAACATCCAGTCGTCCGGAGTCAGTGCAAGAGCGGAGTTCGGAGGGTGAAGTCGAGACCAGGGATTCATCGGTAGCTCATTCTGTCGGGAGTTTCGGAATCAGTGCCGGGTAAATTAGCCACCATTTATCTCGCTATCCTTAGTTCGTGGTGGCTGGAGATGCGAGGGGCCTGTATATGATATTCATGAGATTGCAGGTAACTACCAAAATTGTTATACCCAATACATAGGTACACCCATGTAATGTACGAATTGCCGATGAAACGGTATAGGAAATTATGAGCAGCATTGGATCCAAAACATTTTGTGCGAAATATTAGCATTGTTCTCCATCTCTTCAAACAATACCTATCTGTCCTTGGAAACAGTTTATCAAAAACACTGGAAATTATTACACAACGGTTTATTATTTTCCATATAGATCACCCTTCTGAATAGGTCCTATTTGTATAAAATTTATAGTAAATATTTATTTAATAGTAAATACCTACTGTAACTATATCGCGGGTTCACATTCAATATTTCTTGTGTACAATGAGTATAACTACCTACCTAAAAGTTATTATTATTACCATCCGAGAGTTCTCACATTCATTCATAACGAAATTAAATAACTACTCAAAGAAGCTTCTCAAAGTAAACAACATAAAGTACTTGGTTGGGTGAAATCTAAAAAAAGTTGCATTTCATCAGCTGATCTTTGAAATAAAAGGGGATTTGGCCAACTAGGGAAGATTTACTCGTGTTTCTATTCACACACAAAAAAAAAATCTATTCACACTCGTGTTTCTGCTCTTTTCTCTTTCAACCCTTAAGTATTTACAGGGAGCAAACGGTTGGTCCTAAAATGCTCCGCAAGGTCTCATTCGACTCTAAAAATAAATTGTATTATATCCGAAATCGATGGGGAAAATATACCTTACTGTGCTGGGGTGTTTCGAAAATGTCATTCTTTATTTTCTACCTCTTAGAGACGACTGATGAAAATACCTACCAAGCTTCGGGCTCAACTAGACCCCAAATGTGGCCGTTATACCAAATTTCATCAATTTTAACTAAAGAAAATGCCAACGACGCCAGCGGATGGACGGATTTTTTTAATTCGAGTTTTGGATTCTACGTATACCTACCTAGGTATTGAAAAAAAACAAAAAAAAAAATTGTTCGTGCTCGATTCCAAAGGTTCATTATTGAAAATGATATACCAAAATTGAGCCAAAACTTAATAATACCAAAAGAAAGAAGTTCGAAGGTGGGCAATTTTGATTTATTCTCACGGGTCAAGTAAGATTCGATAAAAGGAGTCATTAGCAATATTGGGATCGGGTTGTGGTTGAAGCCTTTTCCGTTTCGCAAAGTCTTGTTTTGGGTCATGACATTTTTAATTTCGTATGTGGTGCCACATACCAAGATAAATTTTTAATTATTTTCCTTCTTTTTACCTACTAAGTACCTACTATGACATGTGTCATACACCTTCTTTTCAGTCAGAGACTTACTATTTCGGATAATATTTTTACCAGTGGACCTCGAAATATCATTGCTTTTCAAAAATCCCCCGAATAGGAGGAAATAGATAATAAGGCAAATTGTCAATCGAATTAAAGTTACCCGCCCAGAATACCAAACCAAATAAAACACTTCCGAACATTTTTCTCCAAGACGTTGGAAAGTATGGAATGGATGATTGGAGGTACGAGTAGGTACAACCATTTTGAACTGAGCCGTTGAGGTTTCCATGCGTCATTTATTATTGGTACATTACCTATCCCATCGAGTAGTTAGTTCAAATTATGTCCAAACGGCAACTATTCTCCCGCCTTTTCAATTTTTTTATGTATAATTTTGAATACGATCAACTATGTTACCATTAATTTTAAGTATGTTGATCGTAGAGTAAAGTAGTG
>JAEMON010000002.1:27302022-27318125 GCA_030264115.1 Lygus lineolaris
GAAAGAAATACAATGTGTGTGTGTGTGTGTGTGTGTGTGTTTCGGGGTGAGGGGGCGCATTTCAAAAGTTCGCAGGGGAGCGCAGAATTTCTAGTTACGCCACTGATGGGATGTGTCATTGCCTTGTGAGTGGTCTTCAGGCCGCTCTTCTCTCTCTTCTGAGGGCTGCTGATTGTTGTTGTCCATCTGGAACGGCCGAATTGTTGAGGTAGGAAGGTTGAGATAAGAGGTAGCTAGAGGTCCGGCCTCGACGAAGTCTCGAGCGATACGGTGACTGATACTGCTGTAGAGGGAAAGCCACATAGTGGGAACGGAATGTGCGAGGAAAGGTTTGAAAAGTCCGAAAGGTACCTAGAGGTGAACCTGTTCAACTCTCGAATGAAATTTTTAGAAATAGCCCATTGCTATTCAAATATCGCTAAATAAAAGAAGATAACAAACCGACTGGTGAGGTCATTCATCCTGAATCATAGAATAAGTTTTGAACTGTATCTAACTCAATGCTCACCTCGTTCCGAATGATGCTGTCAAAAACTTAATTGTGTATAGGTACAACTTTCGATGTTACTTCGTCTGTATGTAAGAACCACGTCATTCCGTTAGTTACCCGCACGTCATACTTGAATAATTGATAAGTGTGTTTCTTCTAGAGGATTATCCAAACAGTAAAATGAGGATACAGGTAGATGGAAGGGGCGTTAATGAGAGGCTAATGAAGGCGTTCGAAGGTCCCTTTCTTATGGCTCCTGGTCGCTCATTAGCCAAGTTCATAGCGCACCGTCGTTTTTGAAGATGGGCAGTAGAGGATCTATGATTCCATACAACCTACATCACCAAGAAATTACCGGGCTTACACTCCATCGGAGGTTAAGGATAGTTGATCTACTCTCCAAGACCTGAATAATAGGTGTTTTCAACTAATATTCATACAATAAAAAAAGTTCCATTCATGCAGCATCAGTTGGTTAGCGAATTTTTAAAGAAAACTTGTAACCGATTTTGTGGGTGATTCTTATGGGAAATTCCAATATATATATAAATAGGTACATATGAAAAAGTTTTAAATTTCAGGAATCGTTTTAGAATGGTCTGAAACGGATTTCCATGAAGAAAATTGTCAAAAATTTGATTTACAAAAATTTTGAAGCCATTGCAATAGTTTCATTTTCTTCGGAAATTCGCTAAAATGAATGAACCCGTCAAGCCTGTGCACCTGAGAGTACCCAGTAGTCCAGAAAGCCGGCCAGACATCTCTTCGTTACGGGGCATTACCGTTTTTCAGACCTTGGGTCCCTTTGAATTTTGTCGAAAATTGCAAATTTCCCGTATTTTGTTGAGAGGAATAAACAAAAAAGATGGTGTTGTTTCTATTCATGCAGCCCATTTTGCATGGATCTTATCTAAAACACGATTATCTTGTTAATAAAGTCGATATTACGTGTCTTATTGTAACCTATGTAACGTTATAAAATATCCATAATTTATTGTCCCAAATGTCTGTAATGGTATAAAAAAATGTAAAAGTATGAGCAGAGTATGGAAGGTTTCCCTTATTTTCGGGCCCAAATGGGAGTAAGTGTGCCAAGATTGTGGTTTCATGTGATGGTTCGTTGTGTGGCACATTGCATGCCATCCATCGGAGAAATTCAGGGATTGAGTGAAGATCTGCATGGGTCCTTTCTTGCAATCCCACTATTATTGATATCAGATCACCCCAGAAGGTCCGGTTTCTGTGTGAGTTCTCATAAGATAAGTAAGAAGTGCTAACCCTCAATGTAAATTACCTGATGCCCCATGGCCCTGATATCACAAATATTGTTTTAGATGCTCGAATCCACCGGTTCATTCGGATACCTGTTTTGAGCGTAAGCTCAACCTCAGTCCGGAGATGAAGGGGTGTTAATAGTACGAGAACATGACCAGAAACAGTTGTAGTGTTATATACTAAACATTCAGGGCCAGACTGCACCACAGCCATGCTCTGTCCAGGGATCCAACAGCTCATCGAATTGCTTACGTGCTGATCTCCAATGATGGTAGATACTTACGAATTATGAAACTGTTTCCAAAACAACGCCATTTCGGCACATTTACAGTTACAGGTACACAATAAATTAATAGTGGTATAGCCCTTCTTGGCTTACACGATATTTCGTAGGTAACCACTTTTTGATTTCGAAGAACGTTACGACAAGAAGAGTTGGTGTCTGTGAAATTCTTCGGGCAATGATCTCTTCCTGTTTATAATTAGTGAACGAAGACAATGCCCCTTGTTCATCGACCCTTCCACTGATAAATTGCGACCACGTGTATCCTTAAAATGGGGTCAACGAATTTAAATAGCTGTTTCCATCAATACGAATTCCAAATGCAATAGGTATCGTATGTCATTGTTGTGCTCGTAGGTCGGGAACTTCATCTCGGTTAATTCTCTCAAGAATCGCACCTTATATTGTTTACCATTTTGAACCTACGTAAATAGGAAGTGGATACCTACCAAAATGCGCGACTCTGAACAAAGCTCACATGCCCACATAATTTTTCAATAAAGATGGAGATTTAGGGAGGTGTTATTATTAGTAAATCAATAACCGACCTATTTCATGTTAATTTTTATCGTTTAATAATGATTAACAGGGCGGTTTTTAATTTTTTTCGCGACATAAAAAAGCGTTACGGAGAAACTATTGCATCTTCGAGTGTTAGGGAAACCAGGTGATTGTGTTTGTTTGTATTTTTTTATGTTAAGATGAAATGTTCGTTGTTACGCTTTGGAGTTGAATGGCGTAAAATTAATCATTATTGAATGATCTGACTGTAGAACCGTAGGTCTACAGGTTTTTCGTAACAAAATCAAATGTTTGGTTAGTTTCTTGTTCTTTTTATAACAACATTTTTGCCATTTTTTAAAACAGCCACTTTGTGCAGAATACATTACTTTTATGGATGATCTTATGTTACGGTCTATTTAAAAGCCATGTCAGATATTTTCAAGTTGGTAATGAGTAGGTATCTTTACCTCTGGCCGATCTGACAGAACGATAGAAGTCCCTTCAAGTTATAGTATCGGCAGACTGCCACACTCACCCGTTTAGCGTGTGACTTTCATTCCCACTTCTATTCATCCTATGGACTTCCACGATAGTACCTACTTAATTGTTCTTTTTTTCCTCAATTGAAGTACCTATAATTTTCAAACTAAACCTGCTATTTCACTCTAATGGTTGAGTAGTAATGGTTCTTCATGATTTGATAGAATAAGAACGCAGTCAAGTCGGGCTACGTAATGTAATGTTCCTCTACAAGCATGTGTTGCTTAATATTAAGTTTTTGTCGTCACGCCACGAAAAATTTGGATGATACAATAAGTATAAATTTATTGTTGTGCTAGCCTTTCTCAATCTATGAGAGCACTCACTTTTGCCAGAAAGCGCTCTCAATTATGTACCTAAATAGAACGGACAGCGTTTTTCCTCATCCCCTTGTAAAAATAATTTTCCATGAAAAAATGTATAAGGTTTTGAAAATCGAACAAATTCTTATGATTCTAGGTACTTCGCCTCAATTGCCTTGGGACTTCAACTACCTCGTTCACATTCAATTCAGACACTCTTCTTTGACTCAATCAACAAAATTTGTTGGGAATGAATCAACAATGAACATTGAACCATAATTTTGTATAGTTTTGCCTGGGACACGGAATTGACCACAAACAGGCGGGAACGGAACCAAATAATATATCAAAAAGCTCTGAAACGTAGAATGCTAGTGGAAATGTTGATTTGTAGTGTTTTAGTAGGTACAATTTACTGTGATATTTGAGCTCAAATTTTCTTTCATATTTTCGATTTATCTCTAACAATTGATGAATGATGTATTTCAAGGATAATGACCTAGACTCCATTGTACATAAAAGGAGTCTACAACATTATCAAGGTACTAAATTTTATTATATTGATGAAAATATTATACCGTTAACTATTTGTTGCAGCCCCTTATAAACCTCCAAATATACAAGATAAATATTATTTTTTTAGCATTGCATACTGTTCGGGAGCGTCAACTGTAAAGGGTTAAGAGTTGGATTTGTTTTAAGAAAAAAAAATTGAAAAAAGGCTCTCCCCTGACCAGCAAAAGAACAAGACCCGACTCTCCTGGTATCCAACCAGCGCAAGCTGAGGAGTGAGGATTGTAGGAATGAACGCACGTAGGACTCGAACGAAGATCAGACGAAAAAAGACCGAAAACACGGCTTGGAAGTAGGTTTGGGCGGCCGAGACCGACCCGTCTGCTTACCCGTTCACAGGAGATCCTTTATCAAAAACCGTTATAATCAATATAATCAGTTAAGACCCGCCGTACTCCTATTTGAGGGCCTATCGAATTATTCATAGCTAGGTATGTGGGATAGTACCTGTTGACCTAGAGCGCGCATCGTATTTCATAAAGGTTTTTTACCTCTTAATTTATTCGGTATACCTAGTGAAAGCTGTAAGCTGGATTCGGAGACTGTTGGGAGCGCATCGGTCGTCTTTTGGAAAGAGTGCCTACCTATGTCAAACGCAAGTGGACTCAAAGGTGCAACTTTTGATCTCTTTGTGATTCCACGTACCTAATGGTCTAATTTACCCATTAGACAGCCTATCGAGGAAGATTGAACTTGGGAAAACTGCCATTAGAACTGACATTAGTAGCCGATTGATGACATTGATGAGAGCCTAAGAACGGAGATTTGCTAGGTAGATTGATTAGCACAATATGATGATTTGATGGAATAGCAGAAAGTCCTCAAGGGATGGGCCTGTGAGTTCAAAGTCTATCTTACCTGATACATACTATCTAATTTATTATTCTTGGATGAGTAGCAGAAATTTGAGTTATTGATGTGTGCTAATGACCTTTCCTACCATCACGGGTATCAACATTTGGCTTCAGACGAACACGAAAAATTTAAGCCACTTCCTTCGCTCACGTTGATATAACAATGAATTTATTATTGTCGATACAACAACGAGATACCAGATGATGTGAAGGAAATCTTGATCATTCATACCTCTTCCTATTCTTAGGACAGCTGATTGTCATTAAAAATATACCTAATCCAGATTTTTCGTGAACTATCACGGTGAAGTAGAAGATCTAAAAAATAAGATCTAAAAAAAGAAGATGTAAACTGCAGTCAATGTCTGAATTGCTTCCGACATCGAAACGTACACTCGCATTTTATATTTATGTTCGTCTGTCTGTCTGTCCGCAATTCCTTGCCACAGCTTTCAGAAGATTTCGATCAAATTGTGAAGGATCGATCGAGGGTGGTGGGGGGCAGGAAAGTAAGAAATGAACGAACTTAAAACACTCAAGCGAAATAGAAGTAGTATAGCGAAAGAGTGTTGTTTGGGGAGAACATTTGGACTTATCAACAGAAAGAATCGTGACTCTGCGTTGATGCTTGGCATGAAAGCTGGACGGAGATAGTGCCTTTCGGGCCAGGCGGCTTCTGTAAGGATAGGGCGCCTGGGATCGTAAAATGTATTGTGTCTGCTATGAAGATCATTAGTGTGACCGAGTTTTCGAATGAGAAGTTCGTCTCAGAAACTGCAGTGTTGCCACTCAAAAGAACGATTGTGGAGAGCCAAGCGCTGGTATAGAAAACACTCGTATCAAAGAACGGTTGCAGTGCTAATGGTTTCCTGAATAAGTATTGTGGAATTGATCAACAAATGAGAAATTTACAGTAAAACAAGTAGTCATTCGGGCAAATACGACGCACATCTGTTGGGCAAAGGGGAACGTGTCGTTTGGGCAAAAACAATGGTTATTATTTCATTATCAAATCCAAAGATTCATTAGGTACTATTGAATATAACGAACCAAAATGAACAAGTAGGTAGGTACATAAAGAGTTAGATCTAGTATTTCAACAGCTTGCGTCAAGGGCGTCATGGGTCATGAGTCATGAGTTCGAAATCAAAAACAGAGAGTAAGAAGCAGCAGTGTAACTCACTCAACATTTTGAAAATAAGCGTGACAGGTAGATACCTACTCATAGGGGAAAGAAATTATTGTGAACCTCGTGGTATTACCTATTTACAACCATTAATAATTAATAATTAATTACAGGTAGGTAACTCGTTGGTTTCTCTATACAGGAAAAATAATATACTGTTGTGTAATAATTTGCAGCGTTTTAGCATACCCAAAACATGTATTTCCTTCACCACGTTATAGGTATACCGTGTGCACTATTGGGTGGGTGACGTAAATTTGTCTAATATATTCAGCATGAAATGGCTCCTCGGTGTTATGAATTGGCGAAAAGCCTATGACCTTCTGCTCAAACACGCAAAATGACGAACGGCCTCCACTTGACCTAGCCGTTTCGTCAACGCATTTGAGAATGAGAAGCCTTCTCTAGCGTGTTTTTTCGAGTTTTTAAATAAATTCCAAAGTTTATCTAATTTAATTATTTCACTAGCAATTATTTTCCAAGGTCAAAAAACAACGTATTCCCAAGTTGAATTGCCACTGAATTACCATTTGATTGTAATTTGGCTTCCACGAACTAACTCACTCACGACGAAGTTGTGGAAACCCATTTTAATAAAAAGAAAACGGAGTTAAATAGAAAAACGTAGTCTATTTGACTCCGTTTCCTTTTTATTTGGCTTCCATCTTGGAAAAATAAAGTTTCGCATAAGGGCCATCACAAAACTATGATTTGTTGTCCAATATTTTATTGCCTTGACGACGGTCAAAAGAGGCTTTACTCACAATTTTTCATGAGGCCTGACACTCAACATTCAAGGTTAGAAGATGAAGAAGAGGTTGGCCCTAAAGTTTATTGAGAGAAGGAAGAAACTTTCCTTGGTGGTGACTTTGGTGGGAGGAGTCCTCTATTAGACGGTTGGATTCTGGGACCTCATTCATTAGGTACCTATACCTACCTCACGACCTACATTCCCTACTCCCTCTACCACTAGTACCGGTTTATTGTTTTAAGAATTTTTCGTCGTTTTTCAACTCAAGGTTGGAGGTGTTTAATATAAGTACTTTCTTTTTGTGACGGCTTCCTTCCTTAAGTTCAGAAATACGGAGATAGCGTGATGAGGCTCTTAATACAACTTCAGTTCGAGTTGACAATCTGATTCATTTCAGATCCTTTTCATTCCAGTTCTGTGTTGTCTGTTGGCTTTGTCAGCTGTATCAAAAGCACTCCATTACACCTAATTATTATTCACTTCAAAGGAATTGAGAAGTAGGTACTTGTGGGCCACTCCTTCATCTTGTCACGAAATCAGATCATGCGTGGGTTCCAAACTTTCTGTAAATTTGGATGTTATTCAAAATATGTCTGCACTAAGAGGGTGGGGACTGTAGAAGACCCAGGTTGTAAGCCCAGGCCAATGTAATCTGTCGGGTGATTGGAGGTACGTTAAAGGTACGTTTCGTGAAATTCAACCATTATTGGAAAGGTCAAATCCGATCAAAGCAATCGAATGTTGGGTGACAAAGCGTTGATAGAATTGGGGATTGGTTATTGTCCTGTTATATTGAATTGAAGATTTTAAGATGTGTTGTTATATTTGGGGATCGGTTGCATAATAATCAATTTGTGTTCTTACCATGTAAAAGTTCGTGGTAGGTATTCATGTGTTGCAACCACCATCGTATTTTAATTTATTATGCAATGCTAAAGAATCCTGTAGATCTACAAGTTTATAGAAAAAGTCGTAGGGAAGAGAATGAGATTTTCAGATGTAGGATTACGAAAGGGCCATAAAATCCTGCCAATTAGGGAGAACCCCAGTCAACTGGGCAATTTAAAAAAAAGAAAAAAAGCGGAGTAGCATAAGGACGATGCAGACGGAATAAATCACTATTTTTCAACGACATATCCTGGATTCGAAATAACCAACTTGGAACCAACGATGTAACTAACCTGCTCTTTCTAACACTGAATGAAGGATCCTGACTTCTCAAATCCTGATTCTGATATTCAAACGAGTAAGTAAGTAAATCCATATTGTTCAAACGTGATTCATTATCAATTTGGTGAGAAGGTATAAATATTTATAACTAAATCACTTGGATTAACGAATCCTGAGGTTTTTCTTGAAGGTTTTTACTGAAAATTTATTAGACTACTCATCAATTGGTAACCGTATATGTAGGATGTGATGGAGGTCTTTTACAAACCATCGATACTCACTAAAGGCTGTAAGATATTGTGTATTATAAAAATGTATGTACCCATATAAGGTACCTAGTTGTCTATGGTTTATTTTAGTCCTTCATTCAATTCCAAAAGTGAGAAAATACTAAAGATAATTAGGTGAAATTTAGCTCTTGGTGAGGATGTATATGAATAAAATGGGAACTGTCTGTATCTTAATATGATTAGATACACAAAAATTGACCGTTTTTGGGTGCGTTTTCTTTTCAAAATCCAATAATTCAAGTTTTTAATATTTTTGCGTGAATTCAACTCGAGTGGCATGTTGACAAATAACTGTAAGTTAAGTGGCAGATTAAGAACCCCGATGGTTCGGGCGCAACATCCCCTTAATTTTCGATCACCCGGATGGCCTGGATGAATGACAGATGAGTCAATAAAGGAGTTTGAATATCAAAACAATCTACAAAAGGGAGTTCCCGGGTAAGTACTAATTTAGTACCTACTTTTTCAGTTGCCTGTTTCTCTGGAAGTAGGTACTCATTATGTTGACATGATTTTTTGTTTGTATTGTTTGTACACTATTTCCGAATTTACTGAAGTCTGCTTCAGGTCCGAGGTGGACATAGATTTTTTCTTTTACAGACGATCTAGCAAAACCATCTTTTCACTTTTTTTGTTCTTATCGTTTTTTAACTGTGGAGAATTGAGCCTAGTGATAGGTAGGTAGGTATTCACAATAATTATATCAATAGGATCTTTATAGATGGGTGATCTATACAGAAAATAATAAACCGTTGTGTAATAATTTGCAGCGGTTTTCTCTCGGAGTTTTAGAAGTATTCAGGAATATATTAATCCAGACATGTGTGTAGACCTTCACAATATTAAGTATGACAAAAGCCTTTTCATTCTTACAATTGAATCAGTCTTTCCTTGAAAAATGAAAAGAAGCTTATTCATCATCTTTAACCTTTTGTCCAATCGATATGCCAAACAAACAGGATTGATGATAGGTACCTACTACAAGACAAAAACATTTCGGGTACATTCAGGTACCTATTCCAATGCCAGTAATCTCAAACTTGACCTGATTTGTTGTATTTTACCGACTCATCTGAGTGCACAATTTGGCATCCAGCAGGTGATAGGATGGTATACTCGTCCGACGACAAGACGATGATCTAGCACAACTTCCGGAAGTCGGCAGCAAGTGTCGGCATCGTGACACCTTGACCCAGTGTTTTTCACGACCATCGAAAATCCCTCTTCAAATTCCTGCTGAGAACTTGGATTCAAAATAATGTTGTCATCGCCTTCTGACAAACAGCTCCCTTTTGCTAATGACCAGTGAAAATATTTACCCAACTAGGTACTCCGTCCGATATTTACTCAAACTGCAGAACGAGCTGATGACTCTCAGCGTCAGAAGTGTTCGCCTCGAAACTAGAGGCCATCACTAGGGAAGCCTTAGTCAGTGAGGAGGTAATTACAGAACGCCGGATTTCCACTGAGTATTTTTAGGACCCACATGATCTATGAAAACTTCGATTGTGCCATGGCACGGCAGTTCCGCTCAGGTCCCTTTTACTTTCATCAAAAAGTCACATTTTCATGTCTTTCCTCTGGTATCCCCCTCAGTTTATCTTTGTGCTCAATGTTTTACTTACCTACGTACCATTAGTTCTCTGAAGGTAATCAATAATATTATTAGGCAGTATATTCTCCTCCTAAGAATAAATGCATAATCTGGTTTCCTTGTTATCTTACTAACAACTGCTTTGTTTATCGGTTGTTGTTAACGGGTTTTCGTGACGATTTTCGATTTTTCCTGCCAAACCGAATTTCGGGTTTATGGACCAAAGCGAAGACACAAAAATGTCAATTTGGGAAGGGATGTCTAATAGGTTCAAGAAGCAGCGGAATGAACGGTATTAGTAAGACATCACGGTAGAATTCGAACTGAAAGGTTTATTATCTATGGGAAGCCAACAACAGCTATGGATATGTAAACAGGGTGATGAAGGTACATTGTAAAGTCCGTAACAATATACCTACCGATTTCGCGTGTTAAACTAATAAGTTCTAGATATAGTGGTACATAAATAACAGAATATCTTATCCATAGTGTCAGACTGATTCACCCGGCAGTAGGTTGTCATAGCTAACACAAAACGTCTGCCAAGTTGGATGGGCAGTATAGCTTCCTCAGTTTTGTAACATGGATATAAAGGGTCAGTTAATGAACATTTCACCGAAATTGGCAGAATATTTCGGAGTTCACTTAATCCAATCACTTATCCAATTGCGACGAAATTCATAGGTAATTGTCTAGGAGTCAGCCCTTAACCACCCTCCGAAATCGAGCAAAATCCGTCCAATAGGAACTGAGAAATCGTAGTTTCAGGAAATTTACGTTGGCGCATGCGCACACGCTACTAATGTTCCTATGGCTATTAAATTAATAGGGAACTGTCTAGGGAGTTATGGCTATGAAACTCATTTCGAAATTGCCCATGCGCAGTTGATATTACTGATAGAATCGTTTTGAAATTCGAAGCTAATTATCAACCTCCAAATACCCTCCGAATATGAGCGAAATCGGTCCATTAGAAACAGAGAAACCGTGGTTTCGAGAAATTCACGTTTGCGCATGCGCACACGCTAATAGTGGTCCGATGGCGATGAAATTCATAGGGGGTTCCTCCAGTGTACAACTCGCGTGATCCCTGCATATTTCACCGAAATTGGTCCAGTACTTCCGGAGATACGCCTATGACAACAAATTTCAAGTTTGCGCTTGCGCAGTAGCTATTACCGACCCAATCGTGAAGAAATTCATAGGTAATTGTCTTGGATTCAGTCCACAACTACCCTGCAAATTTGAGCGAAATAGGTCAATTGGGAACTGAGATATGTACCGGGGTTTCAGGAAATTCACGTTTGCGTATGCGCTCACGCTACTAGTGGTCCGATGGCGATGAAATTGATAGGGGACCGTCACGGGACTAACCCGCACAATCCCTGAAAATTTCATCAAATTCTGACCACATCTTCATATAGTTTTGCCTGGGACAAGGAATTGACTACACACAGACCGACCGACAGACAGACACGGAACCAAAATTGTTCAGAAAGCTCTGAAACGTGAAAAGCAAGTGGAAATTTTGATTTTTGAGGACAAAATTTTTTTTTAATTTCTTGCACGAATACAAAGCTTCCTACCTTCGGTAGTGAGGCAGCAAAATCAAAAATTGGTAGGTTCACGCAATAATCATTCGCGATACTAAAGCCGACCAATTTGTATTAGTCATTTTTCTTCAAATCTAGTACCCATAAAACGTACTGGCTTGTACTTGGACATCCATGTTATACCTAACATATAGGAATAGGTGCAAAAGTAGGCATATAAATCATCTGGATTAAATTTAGGGTTTCGAAGCAGAGAGAGTTTAACAAAGTACATGACCTATATATAAAGTGGTTAGATAGTTGAGTGGAAGTGTACACAAATCAACAATAAGCCAGTATAGGTATGCAGGTACTTATACATAGATACATAATAGGAAGGGTGCTTAGCCCGGATTCTATTAGGAATTCCTAGAATCAAGAAGGATGGACGATTACACGTTAATGACCGTGATGGCGTAAGGTAACGTAAATCCGACAGGTCATTCGACAATTTGTGGCTTTACCACTCCTCAGCTTTCCAAAACCGTTTAAGAAAGGCATAGTTTTTATTTTCACTTTCCGACTAAGACTCATCATTCCTCCTCAATGTACTTTCTCCAGCGTGTCTGAAGACGATCACCTGCGGCTGGAGGACGCGCACTTTCACCTGGATGATGACAAATGCATCAGCTGGTGCGGGTTTTGTGGCAGACGGGGGATGTTTGACTCCATCCATGGATCTGGAGGTGAAGGTCATGCCAGAGGATAACTCGCATCGAAGCCATAATATTGAGGAGCTGGCCGAAGCATTATATTTTATGAACTGCAGTGATCAGAATTTATTCTCTTGGAAATATAGAATTTACTTTTACCTATCCGTGGTCCTGAGGTCCTTCACACTGCAGGACTCCTAATAGTCAAAAAATACCTACCTACTTGAGTACATTATGCCATCAGAATTTAAAAAAAAAAAAATTCACATCAATAAGAATTAATAAATCTTCACAGAATAAATCTCTAACGGATTTAGCTAAGTATTATAATGGTTTGGTTGTAAGTGAAAACCATTGCGAAATTTGCCGTGTCTCTTGTACATGCGATTTCGTGACGTTTCCTAACAAATCGAGCGGCATAAAA
Source organism: Lygus lineolaris (assembly GCA_030264115.1). Lineage (NCBI taxonomy): Eukaryota > Metazoa > Arthropoda > Insecta > Hemiptera > Miridae > Lygus > Lygus lineolaris. The sequence goes on from JAEMON010000002.1 coordinate 27,314,504, forward strand.
TTCATATTATCATTTCAAGGTATACTTTTATACCCATACTTGTTTAAACTATACCTATGTAACCATGGATGGTCGTTTCATGATTATAATATCCGTTCTAGTCATATTGCACAAGATTCGCTAAAATTAGTCGGGAACACGAACTCAAAATTTCATTCAATATTAATTTTGAAATTATTTAATACCTAGGTCTGCCGAACAAGGACTAGGGGTTTATTACAATAATATCTCATTTTTCAGCAGATCAAAAACAAGATTGGCAGTCATATTCATGATTGGACAGTATTGTTGTAAATATTTTTTATGTGGCGCTGTTCCGGAGATTAATAGATACTATCATGATACAATGCAAGTATTATAAAGGGCAGAGTGGGAACGATTAGCTATGCGAGTAAACAAAAGCGGGTACCATGCATTTTTTTCCTCCCTTATAACATAATACTGGAAAATATCTCGTGTTTTATGGAATAGGTACCTACGTAAATAGTTTTAACGGTGTAAGTATTAATGTTGATTCCAGCACTTTCAAAAAGCACTTTCAGCAAAATTTGAGATTTTACGTTTCAAGATACGTAGAATCCAAAAATCGAATAAAAAGAAATCCGTCCGTAAGCCGTCCGCCGTACGCGGCACTTTCCTTAGTTACCTACTGAATTTCATTACGAATGAATGATACAACTCTCCGATAATAATAATTACAAGAAGGTACCTACTCATTGTCGCCAAGAGATGATTGTGAACCTCGCGGTAGGTGGGTATTTTATGTCAATAGGATCTTTGTAGATGGGCGATCTTTCATTGAATCGAGTTTCTTTTTTACTTTGAGAAGGTTCCTTAGATACCTACTGAGATACGTATGAAGGACCTACAACTCTCGGATAGCACCTAATAATTAACGGTAGGTAGGTACTATACAATCATTGATCTGAATAACCGGAAAGTGTTTTGGGGATCCTTGCAGATGGGTGACCTATAATAAAAATAATAAACCGTTGTGTAATAGTTTTCAGCGTTTTTAATTTATTGAAGTTGTTCAAAAAAGAAAAATGTTGCCACTTTTGTATTCTAAAATATTCCGGAAGGAAACCCATTCAAAATATATGATAAGACGCAGAGAACGAGTTTAATACCGAAAACCCGGTTCCTCGAGTTTCCAATAACTGGTATCTGGGTGTCCAATAGCTGGGGTAACTAGTTCTTCATACGAATCGATGAATATAACAATAAAGTCAAATTCACGAAAGGAACCATATATTGGACAATTAGTGTGGAACTCTGGCTTTTGGGGGCGACTTACAGGTTTTTCTTGTTATACAGGAACCCGAGAATCGTTCATTTCAAATGATGAATATACAAATAAAATTTAATATGAATTTGAAAAAGTTTTTACACCCATCAACTATCAAGTTCCTATAGAACGTGAGAAAATGTAAATCGCTCCACATACCAAACAGGTACATTTTCAGCAGCTTCGTCAGAGTTTCAGTGTTCAATCCTTTCTGTGTGAGTTGAAAAAAATAAACACAAACCTCACATTTTTTGTCGGGAATGGGTCCGACGAAGGAATGTAGTCAAATGCAGTCTCGCCCATTGAAGTTATTTTTTTTATCATGAGTTTTGGTTTGTTTCGATCAGTTTTTACTCGAGTTTTTGTTACATGAGCCCTCAGCTGACCTTCGCTCGTGCTAATACGATGATCCGCCTGGACCAGTTGTGCCTTGTTTCTCAAGCCAGCAGCATCTCTTACCAGAATCTTCGGAAGGCTTTTCTCCCGTAGTGTATCTATCGTAAGCAAAATGGTCATGCAATATTATTCAATACATCAGGTAACACATATTGAACCACAAACTTTTATTCCCTTGGTGTTCAGGGGGAAATATAAAACTATTCGAACGTTCCCAATAAGGAGAATGAATGAAATTGACAATCTTCAGATAGTTCACCCACCTATGTACAAATTGTACAATCTATTATTTACTCGGAATTGATAAGGAAGTTGGGGTGAATGTACTGTTGTTTCATACAATATTTATTTTATTAAGAAACGGGAGTTATAATTTCACAAAACTCTGAATAAACTATCTTGGGATTCAAACTTTTAGTTCATGGATATATCACAAGCTTGGATGCCTCTGGGACGGCACGTGGAAGGCTATTTTAATACCTGATAATTATTAAATTCGAGTTAAAGATGGAGGGCTTACCCTGCTGACAAAGAAAAGGTTTGATACCCTCAAGAGTTGGTTGTTTCTTACTGTAAATACTTACGAACTACTCCGGTTGTAGGGTGTATGAAATCTAGGGACAAATTAATGAGGGGAACATGCATGGGTAACAATTTTGAATTTTGAACCTCAAAATCTGATTCAGCGCCGTTCATAACCCCCTGGTGCCAACTTTCAGCTTGAAATTACGACTGGTTTGTCCAGGATATGGGTTGCAAGGGAGCGCGTGACGTCATTTAGGTTCCGCAAAAGGGGCCCGCCAAGGCAGAAGAGGGGTCGGTGACGTCAGTTAGGTTTAAATTACAAGTCCCATTTTCGGTAACTTTCAATCGTCGGATACCACTCACATAGCACCTTTCTGGAAAGCCATCATTAAGATCTTCCAAATAACGAAATAAAAAATGAGATACCGGTGTTTCATGAAATTCACATTTGCGCTTGTGCACACACTGCTAGTGTTTAGATAGCGATGAAATTCATAGGAGACCCTCTGGGGGCTAACCCGAGTAATCCCTGAGGATGTCACCGAAATTGTTCGAGTAGTTCTGGAGCTACGCCCATGACAACAAATTTCAAGTTTGCGCTTGCGCAGTAGCTATTACTGATCCAATCATGACGATATTCATAGGTGATTGTTTTGAAGTCAGCCCTCAACTACCCTCCAAAGTTGAGCGAAATCGGTCAATTAGGAACTGAATATTATCAGTGTTTCATGAAAGTCACGTTTGCGCATGCGCTCGCGCTACTAGTGGTCCGATGGCGATGGAATTGATAGGAGACCGTCACTGGGCTAATCCGCACAATCCCTGAAAATTCCATCTAATTCTAACGGACCATAACTTCATATAGTTTTGCCTGGGACAAGGAGTTCAGAAAGCTCTGAAATGTAATAGTAAGTGGAAATTTTGCTTTTGGAGGACAACCATTCTTTTTATTTCTTGCACGAATACATAGCTTCCTACCTCCGGTAGTGATTTGGCAAAAATGACCATGCAAGTTCCCCATTGGAAGCTTTCCGACGGGTAATGAATATTCGTGGAATGACAACTAACGGAATTATTCCTAACTCGGTGAAATTAGCCTTACTTTTGTGATACATTCTGTGATAAATTTGGTAGGTAGGTTCCAACGTTTGCAAGATAGTACCTATGGCATCGCAGAAGAATATCAGATTATACATACCTACTTCGGAGCCACTTTGTCAAATGAAAATATCGTTTGTCAACGGAAGGTTTATAAATCTAGGTATAACCTTGTTATCCCATGAGTCCTGAGTTAATTTAACGAAATTGGTTGGATTCTCCATAGTAATTCTCATGCATTCTATGGAATTCACCCCTCAATCCCAAAATCTCAATACTTTTAGCAAATTTTCGAAGAAAATGAAGCTATTGCAA
>JAEMON010000002.1:27329727-27343579 GCA_030264115.1 Lygus lineolaris
TCGTTGCCTGGACTAAATGTGACATAAATTAATTAATAACAATAATACTTGACTTGAAAAGTCTAGATTTGTACTTACCTCACTCAGCTGAGGGATAGGATGGCGTCGCTGGAGTGACTGTTTCTGTTACAGCTATCATCGGCTTCAATATCAGCCAGATGATTTATATAAGTAATTAGAACTAGTGGAGCCGGCCAACCTCAATACTTATATTCTCATCAGCAGAATGGCGCCAATTTCGAGTACCTACAGTGCCCCAATACCTTATTTTTACATTTTGAAATTGAAGTGTCAACATTTGGATTAGTGTCAACAATTCCAGGTGTCAGCAATGATCCCAATGTTGACGTTCGGTTCCTAAAGTTGACATATGTCATATAACATGTCTAGTCTAACATGAAATTATATTATACCATGTTCTCACTCTCTTTTGTTCATTTGCCTTGAGGAATAACTACAGGGAAATTCCGAGAGTCCTGGGGCAGTGGGCCTGATGTGTATAAGTACCACCAATGGAACATGAATACTTAATTAGGGCGCACAAAGGTGCCGAAGCGGCAATAACTAAGCGGGAAACTCCCCGAAACAAAATAAATTGGAGAACAACACACTCAACAATTGATCAGGGATATAGTGTAGTTTATGATAGAAGAAGAAATAAAAAGAAACCGGAGGTAATGGAAAAACGTTGTCTATTTCTACGAAAATAGTGAGTTACAAAGTTAAATCGATTTCGACGGTTGAGCAATTATAAGCTACAAACAAGAACTGAAGGTTCATCAGAAAGAGCTTATAATATTACTATAGCTCATGTTGCTATAGCTGTGCTTATTATAGTCACAGGAGAAAGGGAACTTTAATCTCCTTGGTTGAGAAAAGTGAAGGAGCTGAGAAGAATACGTGCAAGCAAAGTGAAAGGGTTGGAAGGGAACATTAGGGACATTCAAGTACCTTCAAATGCCAAACTTGCTTCTTTTGATGTGGTCAGTCTATTCACTAATAACGATGTACCTAGCTGCAAAGATGTGGTTAATGAGCTGATTCACCAGTCTAATCTCAGTATTTTTGAAAAAGATGAATGGTTTAGTTTGATGTATATTTGTAAGGATCAGAATTATTTTCTATTTGAGGAAAAATATAATACTCAGCCAGGGGTGGACAATGGACATGGGTTCGCCACTGTCCCCTTTGCTCGCGAATATTTATATGGATTATTTCAAAAAACAAATTTTCAAAAATTGTAAATCAAACAACCTTTTATATTGGTATAGATGATATCATAATCCTATGAACGGGAACTGGAAGAAAATTAAATTCGTTTCGGGGAAAAAATCAATCATCATCATCAAATATCATCATCAATCATGAATCATTAAATTCATCCTTGAGTTTGATGGAAATAAGATACATTTTCTTGAAATCTCCATCTCATTGACGAACAAAGAACATGATTTCTCCATTTATAGAAAAGATACATATAGTGATATCACTATTCATAGTATTTCAAATCACCCTTTAGTTCACAAACATGCCTCCTTCCATAGCGGCATCCATGAATGAAAAAAATGTATCAAAAGAAAAATTAATCTATTATTAAAAATATAGCTGCGAGTAATGGATATGGTGGAGAACTCATTGACTCCATTTGGTATAAGGTTCTTAGGAAAAAGATTAGGGATGGGGTGTCAAATTTGGTTAGGGAAGTTGTGTTAGAGGAAAAACAGTAGATAAGTAGTATACCTTACTATGGGAAAGTTTCGGATATAATTGGTAAAATTCTATCATCTAGAGGTTTTAATGTGGGTTTCAAAAATAAACATAATCTTAAAAATGCATTGGGTTCTGTTAAAGATAAAATTAAAGTTCAGGATAAAAGTGGGGTTTATTGGGTTTGTTACTGATGATGGTCTAATCATCGAAATCGATTTAACTTTGTAACTCATAGACTACGTTTTTTCATTAACTCCGGTTTTGCTTCCGAGTCTACAAAGGTAGCGGAAGCATTGTTTTCACTTTTGGGATGTGAACATTTTTTTATCTCCAAAATCAAAATTTCAACTCGCGTTTTACGTTTTAGACCTTCCTGAACAATTTTGGTTCCGTGTCTGTCTGCCCGTCTGTCCGGGAATCCTTGCAACACGCATAACTTCCACAATTTCCATCCGATTTTGATGAAATTTTCAGGGATAACGCGGGTTAGGCCCTAGATGGTCCCCTATGAAATTCATCACCAGCCGACCAATGGTAGCCTCTGCGCATGCGTAAACGTGAAATCTTCGAAACATCAATTTCTAGTGACCTAGTGGTCCGATTCCGCTCAAATTTGGAGGGTAGTTGAAGATCGAAGGTTTGATGGTACCCTACGAGTTTCATCAAGATCGGATCATTGGTATCGACTGCGCATGCGCAAAACTTGAAATTCTTGTAACACGTATAACTTTAACACTTTTCATCCGATTTTGATTAAATTTTCAGGGATAACGCGGGTTAGGCCCTGGATGATCCCCTATGAAATTCATTATCAGCCGCCCAACGCTATCCTCTGCGCATGCGTAAACATGAAATCCTTGAAACACCAATTTCTTGAGACCTATGGTCCGATTCTGCTCAAATTTGGAGGAAAGTTGAGGATCGGAGATTCGATAATGCCATATAAAATTCATCAAGATCGGATCATTGGTGTCCACTGCTCATGCGCAGACCTGAAGCTCTCATAACTTTGACAATTTTGATGGAATTTTCAGGGATTGTGCAGGTACTAATAATTCCTTAGATGATTTTTATATATATCTATGTTATATATATACAATCATGTTATGGATACGAGGAAGCTATGTGCCACACCCAACTTGGCAGACGTTTCTTTTTATTGAAATGGTTTCCACAACTTCGTCTCGAGTGATTTAGTTCGTAGAAGAATAAAATTGAAAAATGAAGGGAAATGTTTTTCTAGTATGGAGGGTGACACTGTCCTCTTGACCTTTAAGACACCTGATAGGTATATTTTTATTGGGTATGGTCGTTGAGCAGATCCAATAAATTATAGTTGCTGCTTTTCAGATGATAGCTGGGAGAACGGAGACGTATTCAACTCCTCTTACCCATACAACTGTGGAACGCAAGGCAATAACTCTAACCAACGGCAAATCTCAACTCTCTCAGAACAAACCAAGCTACAATCTTGAAATTGTCTGGTTTAATGCAACATTTTTCTTCATTGTCAACGCCCTCTCTTTTTACGGGACTTACGAATATTTTTTCTTTCGTTTACCATGGACTACATTTTTTTACAGTAAGTTGACTCGAAGAAAAACCCATCGGGTTTTCGGGTTTTACCATCATTCTATAAGTCTAAACCCACTTGAGAGCCACCAGTTTCAAGGGCTTGAAACCAAAGGGCCTTTTTTGGAGCAGAGTAAGATGTCAATAAGCACGAAATAATTAAAAATTAATGCTTACACCTTATTACAAGAACTTCGATATCACAAGAACTTCCTTATTACGAAGAGTCCTCACAACTTTATATTTTTTGATAAGGGATTTGATTCCCCTTGCAGGTATAGGTACCTACCTATTTCTATACTTGACGCGATTCCGTGGTGCCCGCTAGAAGTAGGTAGGTACTTTTGATCTCTAGAGAAATAAATTCTTCCTGTAGGTACGTGAGAAACGTGATTGTGAACGACGTTGTAGGTATTTTCCTTTCGACCGTAGGGGAACAGTGGTCTACACGGGCAAGCACCGCTATGCCACCACCCGACAATCCCTTTTTCGGGATGCTACGTTATGCCACCGAATTCGAGGAGAAAAACCAAACGGTATGCCAAATGCCACCTCTCAAGTAACCTGTTTCTATGGAGAAGAACGGTTCACCGAACCCTTGAACATAGGTACGCTTACCCTATTGTTACTGCTTTTGGAATGACCGTTTTCGAGGAAAAAGAAAAAACTTGCTCTATAGTCGAGTTGGTCCACAAACCGGCCCCGAAACTTACTGCATCGGGGTACTGTGAAGGCTCCCTTATGTATTTGACAAGACAAGTACTCACATACTCGTAGGTATTGGTAATATAGGTTTTTCTTTAGGTCATTTTCTTACTAGAAGGTATTTTTAGATAATTATTGGTTGAGCAACTGATATTAGTGGCGTCAGAAACCATTTTTTCCCCAAAATCCGATTTCCCAATTTGTCTTATTAGAAGAATTTTGACGAAACTAAGATACCTAGAGGCACCGTTTTGGTTTTACATTGAAAATTGGTTTAAATTCTCTTCAAATTCTTCTCCCATGATCGTTTTCTAGAACCATTAGTTTCGCAGGTATTTGACTTTATGAATGACGAATACAAAGAAGAAGTGAAAATGACGAAAAAAGGGAGAGTGAAATCTTCCGTGGGGTGCTTTCTTCAGGTCGTTTTTATTTGTTTGGAAAGACTGAACATAGTGAAAAAATGTCGCGGTTTTTTGAGCACCCCGAAGTTAGCATAGGGTTGAAAACATTTTTCAGGGTTGCATACTTGGGTAGGTACCACCAGTTGGGGTCCTTACAACTTAATGAAAAAAGCAGTGATAGTCATGCTCGTTTGCAATGTCTGCCTTCTTTGCGTCAATATTGACTGTGACAGGGCTATAATGTTTGTGCAGGCTGAATCGGTGGTCTCCAAAATATATCAGGGGTGAGCTTACGCGGGAGTTCGCAATCTCTGGCTGACGTGACATGTTGATAACACAAGAGAAACTGATAATTGTTAACCGATGGTGAGGGAGGTGGCAAAATGAGTAGTTGAAACAGGTGGCGTTGCGTAGCACTTGTTAATCTCCTCCGGACAAACGGCAGGTGGCATAGCGATGACGACCCGTCTACGCAGAAGTGTAATGAACCATCTCCCTACCTAACATGAAAGGTCTATAATTCTAATTCTATATTCTATAATAATGAAAGGTCTTGATATATATATCTGTGTCTTGATATATATATGTATATAGGTGTGTTGACATATATATGTATGTGGAAGAAGCATGGACACGCAAAATACTAGGCTGACTTTGATGGGATTTTCAGTAAAACGATGGGTATGTTACTGGCCAGAGGTTATAGGGTGTAGGAGAATACTCTCGACTTCTTCTTTCACCATGAATCAACGGTCCACTGACACACCGGTGAACGTTCTATCATTTTTGTATAACCATGTTTCGAAAGCTTGGTCAAATATACTTACCTATGCAATTTGAAGCCGGGCTCGCACGGGATAAATATGCTAGTTGTGTAATAATTTGCTGAGTTACCTTTTTAAAATTAGGAACATCACCCTCGAACACCTTCACCCTTTTTCATGTGGGGACCTGTACCTGTTCTAGTCAAAGTTCTGGATTATTACTTTCAGTGTGGTTTTTGATCACCTTCACTGGACTAGGCATCACTGCTGGGGCACATAGGTTATGGGCCCACAAATGTTACAAAGCCAAAGCACCGATGAGAATCCTCCTCGCAATCTGCAACTTGGCAGCCTTCCAGAACTCGATCTACGATTGGGTCAGAGATCACAGGTATAAAGGTGGTAGTAGGTACGGTTATCATAATGATATATTTTTATTCATTATTTGGACCCACTGCATTCGTGCACAAGATGTCCGTTAGACCAGGGTACCTTTTTGAAACGTTATTTACTCCTTTTAATTTATCTACTTACTAGGTACATTCACATTCACCTAGGAAAATTCACAAATCGGTATATCAACGACGCTATTGACATTTCTTGGGTGATAAATGAATGCCATTCATAAAATTCGGCTGATTTGTTCTTAAACACTGTCGAAGCTTAAGGGTGTTCCGGCCAGATTGTGAACCGTCATCAAAAATTCGCAAATCTCGGGAATTATAGAGTTCATATTAACTCTCTCTACAAATCTTATTACTACTTCATATCAATGCGTTTTTAAAAAAGTAACCCCCCTCCCGTTAGCATTTAACCGTTAAAACATTTCTCCAACTTTTCTCAGCCAATGATCGATCAATTTCAAATCTGTTTTCGGCATTCTTTCTGTTTTTTAATCCTGCAGGGGAACGCACTATCAAAATTTCAAATTCTTAATTTTAAATTGATAACAAAATGTGAAATTTTTGAAATTTAAAATTTCGATAGTGTGTTGCCCTGCAGAATTAAAAAGTTGAAAGAATGCCGAAAACAAATTTGAAATTGATCGATTATTGACTGAGAAAAGTTGGAGAAATGTTTCACACTACTGGCGAAACCCCCTTAAGGGGATGATGGAATCCAATAATAAATATGATTAAGAAACAATATTTTGAAAAAGGGATCCGTCACTCAAATTTTCAGTAAGTACTGTAAGGAGGTACTCAAAAATGATAAACTTTTGTTTTTAGATTTATCAAACGATCTGGTAATGGACGGTACAAGGTAACATAATGATGATTTTGGATTTCCTACTTTTTTCAAGTTCAGTCTCAAGGGATGTACATTTTTCAATTCGCATCCGTCCAACTCTGAAAACTGGTGAATTGGGATTATCAATTCGCTCATTCGGTGACATGAGTTTCGGTAGTTGTAGATAGTTTCCTTCACTTAGTATAATCTCACACTTCAATGTTTCTTTGGTATAGTTTAAGAAAGAGTAAAACGCCCAATTCGGAAGGTGAACTGAAATAGTCTGATCAATATATTCTTCTGTATTGTCCTTAGAGTCCATCATAGGTTTGTGGACACGGATACTGATCCACATAACTCCACCAGAGGGTTCTTCTTTTCACATATTGGTTGGCTAATGGTTAAAAAACATCCCGACGTGAAGCGGAAAGGGAAACTTGTTGACATGTCTGACCTCCGAAGTGATCCGATTGTCATGTTCCAGCACAAGTAACTATTTTTATTATCTTACCTAAGATATTCATACAAAGTAGTGATGACGAACTTATGTATCAAATAAAATAACTTAATGCTCTCATAAAATAATATAGTTGACACCGTTGAAATATATCTATTGGGAAACTCAATTCTACACAGAAAAAACATTTAACCCCCTCTCAAAATTTGAGGTTTTACGTTTCAAGATACGTAGAATCCAAAAATCGAATTAAACATCACAAAATCAGCTGATCTGGGAGCACCATTGTCGACTCAGCTGATTTGGGAGCTCCATACAAGTACGCTTGCATACAAGTCTGCAACGCATTGGGACATTTTCATGTCTTTCTCCTCCTCCTTCTTTCCCTTTCAACTTTCTCCTTTGCTTTAGGAGCCACTCAGCTGATCTGGACCTCTCGATTTGTCAAGAAGGAGTTTCAAGGAGGCTGCATACTGAATTTCAACTTTGTAGGGCTAATGGGAGAGAAATTAGCTTTAGGAGCCACTCAGCTGATCTGGACCTCTCGATTTGTCAAGAAGGTGTTCAGAAGTCCCTGAAGGGCCCACATACCATATCAGAACGACTCGGTTGTAAGCGGAAATGGTCAGAACTGGACGGTTGTTGTACAATGTCACGTTACGTGTCGTGACATGTCATAATTTTGGTTGTGTGCCACAGCAAAGACATGAAAATGTCAAAAACTAGAATGTCACTATCAGGAAACCTTTTTTATTCGACAGCAATTTTCTTTTTCGTTATTTTTGAAAACATATGGGTTACAACATTCGTATGAATCTCAACACTTTAACTTTTTGAATAATTTGTAACCCCTGGAAATGTTCTTAACTTTTGCCAAGCATCATTGGCGTCTTTATTAGACTTAGCTCCCCTAACAAAATCTCCAAACTCTAGGTGGTCTCAATCCCTTCCGATCTGTCAAAGTCATCCTCCGTTCCTTATCTCTTTCTAATTTTCATCATCTTCTGTTTCTACGTCCCTAAAATTGGTAGACTCGTTCAGCTCGATGTATAAACTTTCATAATTGAAACCGTATTTCTCATCAAAATCTTCCTCTTTGTGCGGTCTTTCTCTGAATGAAAACTCTTGACTATGTTCCTCCTCTTGTTCCACCAACGCGTTCTTCAACATGAGCTTGAACAAACCTCCGCTCCTTTCTCGAATTCCTTCGAGCACGAGCGCGCGATTAATCTCTAGCGTACATCTCTTCGCTGTAGAAGTAAACTTGCTAGCAGAATTACGATCTTGAGCTGCCAATGGTGAAAAAAGATTATTCTTCATCATAGGAACATACAATACGTCTGACAAAGTTACCTACCTTCTTCACTTTCCCTCTCACATTGGCTTCAACCTGAATAGTACCCTTTCCAAGCGCTTTCACTGAATCACCACTTGCAGTAGTCACTAAATGTCTCTTCTGAAGCGGTGCATACTCCACAAACAGATCTCTTCTATGAGTAACATGGTTCGATCCTTCTTAGCCATAAGCATCCAACTTGACTTGAACGTAATATACTCTTGAGGCAACGTCTCCAACACTTTACATAGCAAAAATAGCTCCGGCAATTCATTCTGCTTGTCCTTACAGACTTCCAACTTCAACTCAATCCAGATATTCTTCAGTTTGGACATGTGCGAAGCTACGTCATCTTCTGGATCCTTCTGATAATTGAAAAATTGCGAACTCAAATCGTACGCCTTGTCCTCCGAAACTCCATCATATAATCTATGAAGCTCCAGCCAAGCCTCTCTCGCCGTATTAAACCTCAGAATTTTGTGCAAAATCTCATCCTTCATAGTCAGCAGAGCATCAATATCAGCTTTGTCAAAACGGTTCAACTCAGCCTAATGAGCTCTCCTTTTGGCTTCGGAAGCTGCACCTTGAAGTTCGATTGGTTTCTTCAGTGTTCCGTCGACTACCGCAGGCCCATCCGGGATCTTTCTAAAAAGTAATTCAACCTTGAACTTCCAAGTCGACCAATTTGACTTGCCCTCCAACTTCCCAATAGAAATCTTCGTAAAATCCATATTCACTGATATGAACAAAAAGCTCACTTCGTAGTTGACAATGGAAACACTACTGAGACCCATAACCTGTTGAAATATCTCTATTGGTAAACTCAATTCTACACAGAAAAAACTAGAATGTCACTCTCAGGAAATATTTTCAGATCAATCATTCAGATTTTATCTAAACCTGAATCTCAACAGACACACATTACATGAATTAATGTGACGAAAAAAGGAACCCGAATAAAAACCAGGAAAATTATTATTATGGTACGGGCGAGTTCATCCTGAACAGTACAAAATTAAAAAAATCATTGTTGGCAAGACTTCTTTGCTTCTTGGCAAATGTCCTCGAGAGAATAATGTATCATCTGATAACTTTTCTGAACGACTTAGAATTGTTCAGCTAATTTCAGCAAGATTTCTTGAAGGGTAGGTCTGTGGAAACAGCTTTCCAGTTTCTAACCGACGTCATACTTACCAAAATTGATAGAGGGCAACGTGTTATACGTTTTTCTTCGATCTTTCTTAAGCATTCGACCTTCCCCCGCATACTGAGGTAGTTGGAGGCTGCAAGCGTTTGTGGAGAGGGTTTGGACTGATTTGTCTTTTTTTTTTGTCTTGACTGATTACTGGTCATTCCCTCATGTAGTGTGGTAATTTCCCATGAGAAGCGCACTGTCTGGCAGGTACTTGAACAAACTTTTCTTTAGCCTTTAGTGCTTTCAGGACCCTCCAAAAGCGAGTGTGGTACGCCGAGTGCAGATATGGCTAGAAGGATTGTTACCGCCTTCTCGACTGGCGTCCACTGAGCATGGATAGAAAAAGAAAGGAAGGTACCTACATCCGGTTTGATTTACTGTAAGTCACTGACAGGTTGTTGGAGTCAGGGACAGCAATTTATACCGAATACACACATTAGAAAGTTTAGTCGTGCCAGACCACATCCGGTCATTATTCTATCTATCAGGGTAGTTCGTTACCATTATAGCTGTTTAGAGAGTTCAGCGCTGCTTTTGGGGATGTTATTATACTCGTAGTATGGAGAGGCCCTTTCACTCATCTTCGAATTGACCGCCAATGCTGCATGATTGGAGGATGGTTGCAATATCATGGGGCCTGGCTATGCAGTCCCTTTGGCAGAGTCCAGGGCAACCTCAGACGACGTGGGGTATGGTCTCGGGTGATCCTCTATGGAGTCTGCATGGTTCGTCAAGTTGCCAGTGCTTACAACACGTCAGGGAACTGGCCAAGTAGGTAGTGGTTTAGCCCTCCATACTTCAATCAATCAGTGCCTTCTGGTTCCTCAATAGGGGTTCTGGACGAGGAAACAAGATTTTAGAGGTCGTTAATATAAATTAATTTACCAGCAGGGAGGCATGACTTCTTTCTGAAGTTACGATTTGAGGCTGTCGACCAGACGGTCGTTAGGAACTTTATATCATCACACCCCTTCCGCCCTTGGAAAGCGGTATGACCTGTCGCTCAAGTGCACAACGAGGGTGTTGTTTCCGATGGGATGACAACATTACTCAGATCATGTGCTCTAATGCCGGGATGTGGAGGGGAAATGAACAAAAACATCACATTTGTGGTGAGTGGGATTTGTGGGAGGAATTTACCTTTTGCCACAAGAGTTGGTATATTGTTTTGTTGATTATAAATTGTTTAAACATTACGCAGGTATTACTTCTACTTGATGCCAATTTTCACGTTCATAATACCGGCAGCGATTCCAATATACTTCTGCGGGACAGATCCTTGGTATGCATTCCGACTGTACAGCCTCACGCGTTGGTCAATCGTGCTTCATGGGACCTGGTGTGTCAACAGCGTCGCTCACATGTTCGGCTATAAGCCTTACGACAGGTAACTATTTTCCTTGAAAATAATATACCTGTTTCAGTTGGTGATAAATTGACTCAACATAACTGTTTAATCAGTAACTATATTAGGTAAGCAACAGCAAAATTTGAACCATTATTTAGTCACAGCTTCTAGTTTTGATCAAAATATAAACGAATACTATTGATCCGCTATACTACAACGTTCGTACTTAATGAAGAGAGTTTGTGTAGGTGGTTCAGCATTTCAGCACTGGGAAGTATTGCTTTCCCCAGCCGTTTTTTCGATTCAGCCAAACTGATTCTGAGCTGAAAATAGCCTCTAAGAAATGAAAAAAATCCTAAATCAGAAGTAAAAAGTTAGTAATTCCGCTCACATTATAATTAATTGACGGATGGATGCGGGTAGGTAGGTTTTCCCACGAGAAGAACAAAATGCCTGTACACTTCTCAATTTCTAATGAAATATTAAATGTCCCCCCCCCCCCCCCCCCCCCCCCCCTGTCATTTACAAGGGGTGGAAGATGGCGGATGAAGTTTGGAAAACGATCTAGCTCAAAAACTTTCAATAGAAATTGAAATATCATCATTTTCCGAAGGTTTATCAGTTCCACTCAAAACATCTGGGTCTCATCCTTCGTTCTGGGTGAGGGGTGGCACAACTACCACCATGCCTTCCCCTGGGACTACAAGGCGTCCGAATTCCCTTACTACGTCAACTTCACGACGGCCTTCATTGATTTTTGCGCCAGGATCGGTTGGGCCTATGATCTCAAAACAGTAAAACAGGAAGTCATCAACAGGCGAGCACAACTCACAGGCAACGGCTCCCACGCTTCCGCATCCTTGAGAGGGAGCTCTGAAAATAACGATATTTGGGGGTGGGACGATGACTCACTCACTCAAGAACAACGGGAGATGGCCTCCATAAGTTATCCTATAGCATGTTAAGGAATTTTAGTCAATTTAGCTGACTATAAAGGTAACTGAAGCTAATGAAGGGTTCCGAACCCGCCACATTCAACCACCAATTTGATCAACCCCCAGACATCGCGCAGTTAAATTTAAGATTTTTGCGAATTTTTGAAGATCGGATGATCTCTCTGTGTATATAGGTATATTTGATTTTTAATGCGTTTGGAGATCATTCCGTACTACGGTAATTGAACTTATAGGTGGTTTTTTGCGTATAGTGAATAACCAAAAATGTGGTAGATGATGTTTATGTGTTTTTCAAGCTGAATAACGTAGTTATGTTACTTTTTTTATTGGTGATCATCCTACCCCATTGGAGCACCCCAGGACTTTCTTGAAAATTTTGGAATTTAGAGGCTTGAATAAAAAAAATAAAAAATAACATTACAACGTTATTTAGCGTAAAAAACTCATTATCATTGCCATGTACCATAATATTGAGAAGTTTGCTACACCCAATGAACTTGATTTCTTGATGATATTTGAGTGTATTTTGCACGTTTTTACGTTCATTCTAGGAATGAGAAAAAAATCCTTACTTAAGAAAAAAGTGTCTTTTTCGGCCTGGGCTAGGAACCTATACCAATATTATGCTGAGAGTGGTCTCAAACACATTATTATTTGGATGGAACAAAACTTTATTTTTTACTTTTCTTTTAGGGATAAACCTTTTTTTTAACGATTTTGCAGACTGTGAAAGGGTGTTTTTGCGGGAAATACTTCAATTCTTAGCATGATTGTACTACACGTATAGCAGAGTTGTGTAATTCGACGGCAGAAATTAGGTAAAATGATCTCGTTCCAATCCCCACCACCAAAACTTCCCTGTATCAAATTTCTCGAATTTTATTGAAGTGACCATTCATCTGAAATGGGGCGAGTGAAAAACATAACTAAGATACTAGCTAGGTAATCTATGAAAAGTCGGTCGTTGTTCTATTAAAGAACAAACATTATAAATATTAGGTGCCTATGTGATTGGTAAATCTTTAATAATCTGGATGGGTTCGAATGTATGGCGTGTACTTCTAATTTATTATTTAAATAGGTTTTGTTTTAAAAATCCAGTCATCATAATCATACGGTGTAATTACTTATCTGTCAGTTACTATGTTCTCCGTTCACATAATATTGATAATTTAACGATTAGGTACGGATGAACTTAATAATATGATTAATGTGGAGCAAAATATGAGTGCATATGAGCCAACGGTTGAACATTATAAGTAGGAACCTAAATGCATAATATAATGTTGAACTCGTAATTTTTTGTATATCATTATTTATTGATTGTGAATAATATTGCAATTAAATCATTATTAATTACGTAATCATTAATTCATATTACTATAATTTTTATTAATATTATTATCATGTAATTTTGCATTTTCATGAATATTCCAAAGTATTAGGTTTCATGTTGTCCAATTCACCGACCTCTTTTTCTAAGTCCGTAACTTACTTATGTATAATTAAAATGAATCGAATTGCGTAACGTATTTTATTCCCTAGATTCGCTTTAGAATACAAATTTGGTAAGGTAGGTACAAATCTACGAACTAATTGAATAGGTAAGAAACTATTTAAAATCAATAGAAATAATTTACCTTCCTGCTTGACGTTTTCGAAAATCGGGCTCTATGAAAATTGTATCCCCTATTTGAAAACTGACGGTAACACCAAGCTTTGGGGCACATCAAGACCCTAAACGGGACCTATATACCTACCAAAATATAATTAATTTTGGTGCATGGAACTAAGCAAAGTGCCACGGTCGGCTAACAGACGGATTTTTTAAAATTCAATTTTTGGTTTCTACGTATCTTGAAACGTAAAACATCGAATTTTGAGGAAGGAGGGGGGGGGTACAAAATTCGTGTTTGATAGAGAGGTTCACCATTTAAAATAATAAACCAAAAAATGATCCACACTAGTAATCAAAATTTCAATTCAAGTGATTTGAACTCGGTTTTATTTCGGTTACCTAGTTGGTTTCTGGACAATGTTTGTGACGAAAAACTTCCACAGATTTATATGAAATTTCAGGGATGTCCGGATGTATCAATAACATTTTGGTTTTTATTCTCAATGATCAACCTTTCAATCGAGCACGAAATTTGTTTTAACAACCACCCCCCCCCC
>JAEMON010000002.1:27356900-27379449 GCA_030264115.1 Lygus lineolaris
TTTTTTGTATCTCATTCATCTATCGTTATTAATATCATTATTATTACGTATTCATTGTCATTATTTTTATTACTATCATTGGTATTCTATTATTATTATCTAATTTGCATGTTCTCAATAACTATTTCAAAGTATTAGGAGTCAGGTTATCCAGTTCACCGACCCCTTTTTCTAAGTCCTCAATTTATTTATTGTAAAATTAAAAAATGAGTTTGATTACACGATGCATTTGATTCCCAAGATTCACTACTAAATTAAAATGTAAGGTCCTACGAAGGTCGTAAGGGCCTACGAAATAATTGAATAGATATGGAGCTATTTAAAATCTATGGAAACAATATACCTTCGTATTTTTGAAATTTTCGAACGAGTGTGTTTTGATAATTGCATCCCCTATTCTCCGCGCGGACAGACGTCCAAGTCCGGAATATGACGAGAAGACTGACAAGCAAGCTTTGGGGCGCAACTAGACCCTAAATGGGGCCTGTATACCTACCAAATTTAATATCTTTGGTCCATGGAACTAGGCAAGGTGCCACAAACCGTGAACGGAGAACGGACGGATTTTTTAATTCAATTTTTGGAATTCACCTATCTTGAAATTTAAAACATAAGTTTTTGTGGGAAGGGGAGGTGTTTAAAAAATGCATGCTCGATAGAAAGGTTCATTTTAAAATGATAAACCAAAAAATTATCCACACTAACAATCAAAATTTCAACTCAAGTGTTTATTTCAGTTAATTGTTTTCTATTTACGATATTTGTAACGAGAAAACTTCCACAGATTTAGATGAAATTTCAGAGATGTGCGAATGTACCAATAACCTTCCAGAGCACGATTTTTTTTAACCCCTCTCAAAATGGTTTTTAGCGTGGAACACGCTTTTACCGAGGCCTAAATGCAAATGGCTCATGACTTCCTCGCGGCCAAGAAAATTTGAAAAAAGCACCTCTCCAACATTTTCATGCCCTTGCCGCTTGCCTGCTTCATTTTTGCTTTTAAATCTGAACCAAACGCCAGTGTATTTTTTTGTGTTTTTTTACTACATACCAGTGCTTATCAGGAGTGTTTGGAGGGGAAAATTAGCAGCTTGAGATGTGTAGATTTTTCAGATAAATCCAGAGCTTTCCAAAGAGTGGTGAAAGTTTCGCGGTTACTGTTATAAGCTGAATTAAGTTATGAAGGACGCACAACTCTAGAATAAAAATAATCAAAGGTAGGTACTCATTGTTCACCTGAAATGATTATGAACCTCGTGATATTACGGTGACATTTTGTACTCAATGGGGAATGATCGTGTATGAGAAAATCGAATTTGGCCAATTTGGCCAATGACAGACGACACCCGTTACAACGTAACTTTCCCGCCATATTACAAAAATGAAAATTTTAATAAATTTTCTAAAATTACAGATACATTATTTTTGCTCTACGGCTTCAATATTGTTTCTTTTAAGCCATTACCTTACAGAAAAAAAAAAAATAAAAAAAATTGATGATAATTCCCCATTATCGATAATTGTGAGTAGGTGGGTAACTCATTGACAGTTCTATACAGGAACATGATGAATCATTGTGACATAATTTGCAGCGTTTTATGTTGTTTTGTAATTGCGTTTCTATCCTCTTCTGATTTGACTCCAGCTTACAGGCCATGATGTTGTTTATGGTTGACAAGCAAATCGGTCGTTTAATATATTCCTACAACGAGCTCTATGATAGCAACCGAACGAATCCATGTGATCGTAACCATCAACCGCTGTGGATGACAGTCCACCACTATCCTATCTGACGCTGACGTTAGGGACGGAAGAGATAAGGTCCAGAGAATCGAGCAATACTAAGGCCTTTATCTTGCCCGGAGGTAGCTGATCACAATGAGACCACTCTCATGAAAATCCGTTCAGCCTTTCGCCTCTGAGTTCGTCACACACACAACACCCACGAATTATAAATAAGATAGTTGATGAAAATATTACCCGAATGTGAATATTCAAAGCAGCGAGATGGCGAGCGCAGCATGTTGAAGTGTTTCTGCTAGTAACAAGCCTTCTTACTCCTTGGACGAGTGGTTCTCAACCTTTCCTCGGTCATGCCTTCCTAGCACCATGAGAATTTTTTGATCACCCCTCTACCGCCAAGACGATTCCCTTATGTGAATGTAATCGCCTATCTACCTACCGTGAGCAAATTTCGAAGTTGGATCTTTAACAAATGAATCAAAGGGTCAGAGAAGTACAGCGGTTCAGTGCATGTTGTAATTACGCTTTCAACAGAAGTCAGTAACACATAAGTGAAAACACTCTATTTTGGGAACATTTGGGAAGACTTGGAAACTAGATTGGAACATAAAATGTTAACCTTAGTGATACAGGAAATTTGTTATTGCCGGCGTTGAGAACCACTGCCCTAGACCGTTTAACTATTCTGCCTTGTTGGACGCTTTTGATATCAGTGCACTCCCAAGTAGAACACCTAACTTCGATCTCGCAACAGGACTGCATAACTTAATAAGTGAGTAATAAGTGTAAGAATAAGAATAAGTGAGTAATAACTTCTAAGTCACAATAGGCAGTAACAATCACAGTAAGTGGGTACGCACAATAAGCTACGGTTTCGGTATGCAATCTAACTACCAAGTCATCCACAACAGTATAGTTGGGTACTGTGATCTCTAGTTCCGACGTTATTATTTGAAACCCTGTCTTTTAGTCAAGTTTCGTTTGATTTGTTTAGCCATTGGGGAAGATAAACATGATCCATAAATGAATAAAGATAAACTATGTCCAAAGATGCTTAGATAAATACGGTTGAGGCTGCCACCCAATATTCAAACCCAAAACGTCCAGGCTAGAAAGAGGAGAAAACAATGTGTGAAAAACAAGACTGGAAACAATCTGATCACTACCGCTTCATCACCGTGTTGGCAGATGACCAGAATGAGATCAACGTACCGAACTCTTCAAATCATTGTACTTTGAGCAAAAGTATTGTACGGCCTATATCTTCAAATTTTCCCTAAATTTTTGTGATTTAGTGCAAAAAGAAGCTAACTTATATAATATGATCTCTCTCCTGCCAATCTGGTCCTAATTCTTATATTTTCAGACTAATGAGTGAAGTATTTTTGTTATATTCACCCAAAGCTGCCAAGGATGTATGTAGTAGGTACGCTATCATAACGTTGAATGAACAGCACTCTTGAAGTGGTTAGGTACCTGCCACTTAGAAATATTATTTAAGATAATGAAAATAACTCTTTAACCGACTAGGTAGCTCATAAACATTAGAATATTCTTACGTCAGTCACCAAAAAATCCAAGTCTGAACTTTAGAGACCTGAGCAATTTTGAATCTGTACATCTGGAACTGATGCTGAACTTGATACATATGACCAACAGCATTTTAAAATAGCTAACTGCTAAACAATACCACATTAGATGTCAACAATACTATTGTTGTCATAATCTAGCCACTTACCTAGGTGTACTTAAAGCCCCAAATAACTGAAAATTTAAAACTTTTACGAAATTATCGCACGGTTAGAGAGATTATCGTACATATGGGCACCTACGAAAATGTTTGCTATCGTACGGAGGGCTGATTAATCGTACTCGTTCGATAATTATCGTAAGCCTGGCACAACACTGCTTCTCCAGGTTGAGAGATACGTCTCTTTTCTAGTTCCGTTTTTCACAAATTAATATGACAACAAAAGCCGATGGTTATTAATGGGTACGCGAGAGAGAAGATGAAGACAAGCAATAAGGAATCATACACACTTATTTATAGGTACTTACTACCTGTGTTGAGAGGTCGAATCGAACAACTAGAGTAGTTCATCATGACTCTCATTATCTCGTGGGACCATGGTAGGAATAACATTATAGTTTGATCAGGGAAACAAGGATCCTTCGAAACATCTCCATACAACTAACTAATGAATGTAATAGAATGAATCTGGCGATTGTTTTAAGAATGAGAAACCGGTGATGTGGGAGGTTCAAACAATATTCTTGACGATCCCCGGTAATTATGAATTTATTCCTCATGATATAATAAGTCTATATTAACAACAACCCCAATGAACCCAGAGTCACGTTATTTACCTCCTGATATTTGTGAAATTGCACGTATCTCCCCTCCATTGTTTCACCGTTTGTTCAATAAAGTCTAGGCTGGATTTTCTCAGAACTCATTCTGCTGCGAATCCATTGACTGAGTAAACGATATAACTCCTGGTGCTGACTCAAGTCTATTCCCAATAAGGTTAGTGCCGTATTGCCATAATTTTTTATTTATTTTCAAGTATTCCTTGCACTAAATTCACAAAATGATTTATGAGTTTTAGGGGTAAGTTGCCAGCCCAGCTAGGGTGTGGGTGAAACCTTCCATGCTTAACTCGTGGTTTGTAGGGAACCATTATAATTATCAATAAGTTTTCCCCTTCTTCCTCAGAAGAGATAGGTAATACATTTGGCTGTTGGGTACCTATATATCTTATACTGGCCGGTTACCAGAGCGCAAGGCCCTAGAATCACCCTACCGATCACCCTAGAATGAACAGGAGAGAATTTACGAGAATTTACTCGTAGCTTTAACGCTCTTCCAGCGGATCTCATTTCCTCTCAACGTTATCTTCTTTCTCCCAGAGGGCTATGTACCAAATTTATCACCTATGAATAGGAGAGAGGAACCGCTTATCCAGCTTATCTAATTCACTCGATTCAAATTTAATTATTCTAGAATGAACAGGAGATAAGTTAGTTTTAACTCGCACCTAACTGACTCACTAGTGAGGGATGTCCGAAATAGGAGAGAAGTTAGCTTTACCTTTCACCCAGCATAGCTCATTTCCATTCAATTTTATGGAAGTGCCCTCAAAGGACCTTGCTGAACAGAAAAAAGAAACAGGATTTTGAATCGTAAATTAACAACAGAGGCACATAAGGTGGGCAATGTGAACGGGTAACCTACCTACCACACAAAACGGGATGTGTCAAAAATTGAGCTCACCGGTCAGGTAGTCATTATGGTGACAACAGAATAGTAATGAACTACTCAGAGAAGTAATATTAATAAATCTGCCGTTTAATAATATTTGTAGCGTTTTTTTTACAATAAATGCATCAGCATAATGCTGCATTAGCATAATTATTATTATACCTACGGAGAAGTGTGTTTGGCAAATTTCCCTCAGCCAATCTCACTTCTGTCTCACCAAGTTCACGTAGTTCCATATAGCTTGATAAGTAATTTCGAAAATTCTTAGGAGGGAATTGGGCGCATCACCATTTTCAAATAAAAAATTAGATGCAAGAGTTTATTTTGTATTAACATCACAATTGTGATTAAAAAAACATTACGATTGGGCTGAGATTGAATACAGGAAGCTTCGGGCCTATTTAACGTGGATCATGCGGGTAGGGAACAGTTCATTGATTGATCTACATTGTAGTCAAATCAGTTGAGCCAAATGAATCAAATGAGCCCTTGTAGTCAAATGAGTTGATGAGCAAATTTTCAAAGAATCATTTTGACCGATTTTCTGGTTAATTTTAAAGGAAATTTTGCGCTGAATCCGTATGTACCACATGTTCCTACGTGTAAGATGGTAATTATCAGCAAAAACCTCAAAAACACCTTTTTGACCCTAAATCTTCAAAATTTGACCCCTTGGAGTACTCCAAAATTTCTGGACAACGGACTCATCGTTTCTTTTGCAATTTTGGATTTCTTATCTCGAATGTTTTAGGTTGATCCCATGCTCAGATATCGTCTGGAGTGATACATATAGAGATATTACTTAGGTACTTATATCATGATGATATCACCTGAAGAGATATTACATAAAGATGATACATAATATTAAAAAATGTGTAACATCAGGAATCGTTTTAGAATGGTATGAAACGGATTTCTATGGAGAAAAGTTTCTTCGAAAAGTCGCTAATGAAGCTATCAATAAGTACTACAACAAATCGAGGGGCGCCTATGTTTCAAGGTGCTTTAGTAGGTATATACATAAACCTCATACTTAGTGGAAGGGGGAGTAGAGGCAGTGTTGGACCTAGACATGGCGGGTCCCAGGGCCATTCCTCTCAGCAGAGCCCTCCTTCACATGGGAGAGGAGGGAGGTTAAGAGCCCTCCCACGGAAAATTCAACACATTTTGAAGCGAAATAGTTTCGCTCCAAAATGTGTTAAATTGTGGAAATATCGAGAGCGTTCCACGTAGGTTACCTATTTCATGTTCTCAATCGTATTTCTCTCAACATAGTGAAACTGTTTCACCAGATGACGATAACAATAGAAGGGATGACGATTACTCACGAGGTTCTGAAGGCCGACTTGGTGAAGAATTATGAGCCACAGGTTCTTCGGACGGATAAGGAAAAATCAAACGCTCACAAAAATGAATTTGAAATTGTTTGGAGAAACGTATTCGGCTTGGCATTAGCCCACGTGATATTCATCTACGAATTTTATCACTTCCTCTTCACGATAGACTGGACAACGCACTTGTACGGTGGGTGTTCATGCAGTGTTTAATCTATGTTACTGTGTTTCGACATATCTTTTCTCGTATTATAATAGAAACAATAAAAAATTATACTATATATAATAGGTACATATTATAATAATAAATTATAACTGTCGTGGAGCACATGTAACAGATAAAATATAGCAATGGAAAATAGGTTAGAATAGACATAATAAGGTCTGGTTGAAGTTGTGATGTAGAACATGCTTTATTGGAAGCAGCAGCGGCTTTATATACTGTCTGGCCAGGAGTGGGAGAAGCCATCTCCTACCCTGGTCAAACCTATCGTGGAGGCGGATTCCCCTACAGGGGGATATCCGATCACCACAATAACAGTTATAAAAATATATAGGTATGCAAAATTATTCAGTAAAATGTTACTCTACCTCTATCGGTATGTGAATTTGAGTGAGTTATACAGGTAACAACTTTTTTTCAACCTTCAAATAGAAAATAGTCAAATAATGGCACATCTCAAAAAAATTCTCGATTATAATCGTTGAGACAGAGTGAAGAGGTTGAGGGATGATACCTATTTTAGCCATTATCCACCCAACACGCAAAGGAACCTATACTTACTCGCCGCAGGCGAAACCTATACAATTACACTGCAGAGTACAGATTCTGTATTAAACTTACGTTTGTGCTTACAGTTTGGTGGCTGATCCTCTTCAGTGGTATAGGCGTCACAGCCGGAGCTCACAGGTTATGGTCCCATAAGAGTTACAAAGCTAAAACTCCTCTCCGGCTCCTCCTCGTTCTTTGCAATTCTACTGCCTTCATGAATCCCATCTACGAATTCGTTAGAGACCACAGGTGAAAAATATGTTCTTCCGCACCTGTATGATAAAACATTTATCTAAGTTTGATGTGATTTATATTATTATAGTATTTACCTTACGGTTGCCAAGCAATGTAATACGTGGTACACTATCGGGAGATACTTTAATATAATTCAGTAGGTGGTCTGAACGTTGACAACATTGACCTCGTCAGGTTATATGTCGTTTGTTGTCATAAACTTAGTATTTTAGTAAATATCTAAACTCGGAATTTAATGAGTCAATAAATCATCACAGAAATGGCTTGGAATGTCTCCCCTCTCAGGAAAGTTGAAGGAGTATAGACTCTGTTGACATTTTTACGCATTGAGATGGCTTTCTCATATAGCGCAATTAGTTGAAAATGATGAAATTTATTGGTCCCGGCAATAGAGGGTAGTACTGAACCTGAAAATTTCATAAAAATTGGTCAAATAGTTTTCGATTTTTTACGATGAACGAGTTTCAGGCTTGAGCAGTTGCTAGTAATTACTGATGCAATTCCGATGAAATTCATGGGCAGCTATCTTGAAACCCAGCCCTCAAAATATACCTACCCTGTATAAGCCCTGAAAATTTCATGGAAGTCCGACCATGATTTCATATCGTTTTGTCCGGGATAAGGATTGACCACAGGCAGACAGACAGCCATGGAATCAAAATTCTTCAGAAAGCTTTTGAAACGTAAAAAGAAAGTGGAAAATTTGTACATCATTTTGGAGGGTACTAGTTTTTACTATTATTCCAACTCCATTATCTGAAAGCATAGATAAGTACCTCCTAAATTTCGGAACATTATGAAATACAAGGTAATTGACTACTTACGTAGATAATAATATAAATAGTTTATTTATTATCCCAGTACTCAAGGCATTCCATATTATAGTAATAATTATAATGTTATCCATAGAATCCACCACAAGTTCACGGACACGGATGCTGACCCTCACAACGCCCAAAGAGGCTTCTTTTTCTCCCATATGGGCTGGCTGTGTGTGAAAAAACACCCGGATGTCAAGGTGAAAGGGAAACTCATCGACATGTCTGACATAGAGGCGGACTGGGTTGTCATGTGGCAGAGAAAGTGAGTACTTGCAATTCATTTAAAACGCTACAGATTATGAGGTAAATAATTGTATTAATATTTGAACCTTTTGCACAAATCATTGCAGTGCTATCCTGGTCAATTTATGAATCATGCTTTGGGTGACTCTAGTTATATTATCGTGATATTGATGAGTGCCTAAATGACCTTGCGTGAATTTGATATTCTGACAAACTTAACCAAACCTATCTGAAGACATTCAGTAACCAACGAGAGCTTATATTATCATATCAAAATAACAATTTAGGGATTCATTGAACACAAAATTAGATCGCTGATGATAAAAAAAACCATGTCTTAATATTCGCCATCAACTTTTTTTTTGTCCTCATTCTACCAAGATAGTGGAAGCATTGTCTTAACTTTTCGGAGGTGAAAATTTTTTCCCAAAATCTAAATGGTGAGTTTTAATTATTATGGGTACCTTAACAGTTTCCAATTGAGCCCGATTCCACTCAAATCTGAAGGATAGTTTTGGATCAAACGTTATGGATTTCATGACGGTAGCGGATCAGTGGTAGCGTGTGGAAACGTGATATCCTTGCCACACGCATAACCTACATCCAATTTTGATGCGAGTTGCAGGGATCAAGCATGTTATATTTGCTTCAAATGGTCGCGTACGAATTGTATTCTCATTGGATGGATGATAGCAACTGCGCATGTGCAATCATGAAAGTATCCCAAATATCAATTTCTCAACGTTTAACCCTTTTAAACGCTTTTGTGGCCTACGCCCGCGGCCACCATCTTCTCCATCGTAGGAATTCTTCCTAGTTTTTTGACGTTAAGATTTGGTGACAATCAGGGGTTTATCAGTTACCTATATTGTGATATGCAATAATAAATTGGACCTATACAAATTCAAATGGTTGAAATGTCGCTAGTTCGTGTATTTCTGTGGTTTGCAGGTACTACGCCATTGTGATGCCTCTTTGTACTTTCTTTATTCCCGCTTTTATCCCTGTGTATTTCTGGGGAATGGACTTCTGGCCAGCCCTCAGAATGTGCGGCATCATGCGGTGGTTGACTGTCCTTCACTGTGCTTGGTGCGTCAACAGTGCGGCTCATATCTGGGGCTACCAATCCTACGATAGGTAATCTCTTCTTTTTTTTTTTTTTTCGATCTCTTCAGGGTGAAACAAACCATAATAAATATAGAAAGGACTCACTACCCCGTAGAATGTGCTAAAATTACCTATTACGCCAGTCCAATATCAACGCCTGAATGACCAGTAGTTAATGGCGACAATATTGAGCGGGAGATTATGAGTTATATTCCTGCTTCTGAAATCGAATTTATTTTTCCAGCTCCATGTCTGCCCGAGAGAACCCATTTGTTTCGTTCTGGGCGCTCGGCGAGGGCTGGCACAATTATCATCACGCTTTCCCATGGGACTACAAAACTTCCGAACTACCTTATCATTTGAACATTTCAACGGCCTTCATCGACTTCTTCGCCTGGATCGGCTGGGCCTATGACCTCAAGACAGTGGAACACGACTTGATTTCAAAAAGATCTCTTCGCACAGGGGACGGATCCCACCAGAAGGGACAAGAAGATCAGTTTGAAAAAGCTGGAGGATGGCAACTGGCCCATCATGGAGCCCAAAACGATATTTGGGGGTGGGATGACAAAGATCTCACAACCGAACAAAAAGCGGTTGCTAGGATTACATATCAGTAGATGCGAAGCAATGCATCGATACGAACTACCTACCTAGTTTTGCTTCCGAGTTGGCGGGAGCTACGGAAGGAAAATTGGTTTTCTATTCAAATTTTCCACTCGCCTTTCAAATTGTTTTCCTTCCGAAATAAATGTTTTTTAATTGGCATAACCCCAACAATTTGATGAATTGCTCAGGTATTATGCAGATTATCCCTTAGAAGATGCTGGGTGGGTCGTTTCGGATCAAAAGTACCAGAACGTAAAAAATTAAACAACTGAATACTTCTACATAAACGTCTTCTACGTCTTCTACTTAATATTATTTCGATATTTCACGTTCTACGTACCTACTTACTTAACGCAATCTAGTTATTGATACGAGAAAGCTATGGCTTAGCTTTCTACAATTATACATCATGCCATAATATCCTGTGTACCATCTGGTAGCAGCATTTTCTTTCCTTTGTGGCGTTTATTTTTCTAAATAAATTCAATGAAATTGAATAAAATTTGCATTACTAAAATTTTGAAGCCATTGGAATAGCTTCATTTTTCTTAGAAAATTCGTTAAAAAGCCATAACATTTTGTTATTGATCTAATATTTGATTAATCTGATTTTCCTTAACAACATTTTTCTATAGAATAAATTAAGTGACGTGGAATTTGTTGTGGTACGCAAATACCTACTACAGAGAACATAATATAGGTACGTAATTAAGGGCCATCAATACTATCTCATTCAATGTGTACTAAATCTAAATATATCAAGGACCGTTCATGCCGTTGGCTTGCGGTCATTATTGGAAGTCTGTAACAGAGTTTTCTATTTGAGAGATGTGTTTCCTAAATAGTGCACAAGAGCAATTCATCCAGGGGGGTTTCTTCCGAAGCCATAGTTAGAATCCCTGAAAACTCTCACTTATTTACTAATTATTTTCACAATTTAACTTGAGGACCATACCTCATTTCAACTTACCGTCAGTGTTTCGGCTAAATAATGCTAATATTTTCACTGTATACGAGCTATAATGTAGTTTACAGAATCAACCTTAGGAATGTAGTAATATACACACAGAAACTATTATTGAAATATTTATATGAGATTGATAATATGTTGAATGATAATTGTAATGTGTATATAATATAACAACGATGTACCTATTATTGATAGCTATCAATGTTACGCACGTTGAAACACTAAAATATTGTGAAACCACAAACTCCTACCATAGGAAAATATTATATCGTCATAAAATATTGTGAAACCACAAACTCCCACCGTAGCAAGCTAGTCATGTATGAGTTAGTGTTTTATTTTCAGTTGTTAGCTGACCATAATTTATGTGACATCCATAGTTCTCACTCAACGAAATGGTTGAGATCATGGATGAAGTGAGCTACTCTCAACATACCTAATGTATACGATGATCCTGAGATTGATGACTATAGCTAACACAAGAGGTGCCAGACTACAGGAAATTTAACTTTCGGATTGTAAAAAACACAATTATTGTGTTTTTTTTATTGTGTTTTAACTTTCGGATTGTAAAAAACACAATTATTGTGTTTTTTACAATCCGAAAGTTAAAATCGAACACTTTAATCTGTAATAATTATTATTACAGATTAAAGTGTTCGATTTTCATTTTCTAATATAATATCATTAGTACATAAAGCAAATCTCTGTTTATGAATAACTAATTCCCCTATTAACATTATAAGTAGTATCTACTTGGCGGTTCACCCCGGTGTGCCTGAGCCTACCCAGGAGGTGGGGGAAATTGGGAGTGGAGATTGGGATGTTAGAGAGGCGAAAGCGGATGTTGAAGGAGGAGGCAGTGGAGGGGAAGGGGTGGGGTAAGGGGTATTTTTCTGGTCAGCCTCTCTCTCTCTTATCATTTTTCTTCTTGATTCTTATCGTGCATTTTTCGTTGATGATCGCGGCTCTACTTCTGTTATCATTTTTAGGTTTGGGACAAACTCCGGAAATCGATTCTACAACTACCTTCCAACAACAATTTATTTTGCCTGGAGTTCTGGTTTATTATTTGCAATATTGGAATCGACCACTATTTCAATGGTTTATTATTTTTCTGTATAGATCCCCTATCTGCAAAGATCCCCTATCTGCAAAAGGTTGGTGAATTCATTCGCCATAATAAACTATTTCCAATACGTAGACTTTCCGGTTATTGAGATCAATGATTTTATAAGTACCTACCGCAATAATCATATCATCAGGTTCACCATACTTATTTATTTTAGACAATGAGTACCTACCTAATCATTAGTATTCGAAAATTGTATAGGTCCTTCATAACGTACCTAAATCAGTAACTGAGGAAGCTTATTATGAAAGTAAATGAGAAACTAGATTTCTTGAAAACGAAAATAAGTTGTATTTTATCAGCTGATCTTTGAATGGGAATCACAGTCGCATTTATTCTTTTTCCATATATGTGTGCTCCGCGGGGTCTCGCGTGTCTGCTCTCGTGTTTCTGCTCTTTTTTTCTTTCAGCCTTCCAAAGTATTAAAAAAAACCACATCTTCCTATTTGAAGTTTTCAAGCTAGGGTGTTTTCATACTTTCATCCCCTATCTTATATCCCTTTAGAGAAGACTGATGGCCAAACTTCGGGGCACAAATAGACTCTTTGGTATAACTGCCACAAATGTGGCAGGTATACCAAATTTCTATAATTATGGTCTATGGTAACTAAGGAAATTGCCGAGTACGTCGTACTGCGTACGGATGAATTTTTTTTAATTAGATTTTTGGATTCTACGTGTCTTGAAACGTAGAACATCAAATTATGAGGGGGGTTAAAAAAACTGTTCGTGCTCCCAAAGGTTCATTATTGAAAATAATGACCCAAAACGTCGGCCAAGTTGGGTATGCATAGCTTGTATAACTAGGTTTGCGATAAATGTGTTGCTCCGCAACCAAAAATCTAAGGATGAGGAAAGGGTGAAGAAGGAAAGCCCTAATCATTGAAAATTCTCCTGGAAACCAGGAATTAGAAAAAGATCCTCATGAGAAACTTCTTGTTGGCAAAAGTAGAATTTATTGCTAGAAGTTCCTCAACGTTAAGTAGTGTGAACATCCTTAAACTTTTTAATTTTGCAGCAAAATTACAACGGCTCGTCAAAATGTCTTCTTTGCTTTCTGGGCTCTCGGTGAAGGGAAGCAAAACTCGGAAGGATTTGGGTAACTCGGAAAGATTTGCTATTCCACTCGTGTTTCTTCTCTTTTTGTCCATACGACAGGTAGGTCGTATGTGACAAATGAACCATCATGACACGGATAGTCTCGCGATGGGAACCTCGTCCCAGGTTGAGGAGGAAAACTCGACTGATATTTCAATAATTGTCTAAACAATCGCGGACGAAGACGAGGAAATGAGGTTGCGGTGTCGTCATAGCATAACCCTCTTCTCTGCCATCGTCCGTTCAGGAGATTCTGAGCTGTATATCACTCCGTCTTCCTGGGAAGTACCTGTTCCAGGTACATGGTTGACATACGTTTTCGGAAAGAGCGGTAGGGGAGACGGGGGCAGTTGTCACTTTTTTGTTTTATTTTCTCAGTTTTTTTCTTTTCACGTTATCGCAAAAGTTCTCTTGTATTTAGTAATGTTAACTTATGTAATGTTAGCTTTCTACATAAATATTGGTAACAACATCAAACAATTTTTACAAAATCATTTTTTCTAAATTTTGAGGGGGGGGGGGGGGGGGAGGTTGTCCCATGTGACAAAACATCACAATTTCTAATAAGGGAAGTAGCCTAAAAACGCACCCATAACATTTTGTAACCCATAGGCATTTATTTTCGTTAAAAAAACCATAGGTACACGTCAACCTCATAATTAGGACCTAAGAGACGTTTTCGTTAAGATTTTTTGGATCTTAGTTATTAGAGGACAATACGAAAATGATAATGAAAAGAACCTCATACAAAATAATCGGCTTCAGAAAAGCGTTGTGTAAGCTGCCCAGGGTTAAATTATCAACCTCACTTCCAGAAACGTGCATTTTCAACAAAACCTTGACTGCCTCAACAGATTATGTTGTTAGAACTTTTTATATAATCATACTGTAGGGGAAATCGGCGCTGGTTGTCACCGGGGTAAGTAGTCCCAGTGCCCCATGTTGGTACACAGTACTACATGTGGGGAGGGAAGACGCCTTCTCAGCATGCGCATACCATTCAACTCTAAACTTTCTATATACCTATACTTATGAAAAGTGTTTAACTTCAAGAATCGTTTTAGAATGGTTTGAAACGGATTTCCATGGAGACAATTTTTGACATTTCGATTTCCCTAGAAATTTCGCTAAAAGTACTCGTACGAGGATGAAGTAATGAAAGGTCCTTTTTTCAGTGTCCGCATTTTAGCGAATGGTCCATTTACTAAACATGAAATGTTTAATGAATGAATTTCAGAGGACATCCCTTTAAACGGGAAATAGAATGCGTACGTCCAATCGGTATAGCCTAACTTTATTAAATTTGTACTTACTGTAGGTACCTATTATACAGTTAGAATCATAAAATGATCATGCTGTACAGGGGTGCCATATTCATAATTAACAAAATACGAGACAGTTCCAAAACTGAACAGTACTCCAAAATTCGTATTATTGTGAGTCACAAATCAAATTTTAGTTAGTTCAAAATTGGGATGAATCGCCTTTCAAACATCAGCCGTGGTATTTTATTTGCATAATGCTGATAGTTTCATGCGATATAGTCTTCCGAATTCCTTATTTGAACTGAGCCTGCTGGGAGGATATCGACGAGTAGGTAGGTCTACACCGCGAGAGTTCTTGCCATAGAGCTAGAGCTGAGAGCACACAGAGACGTGTGGACACCTCCTAGAGTAGTTGCGAGAGCGCCGCTAGAGTACTCTCTAGAGTATTATTGCTTCCGAGTCTACCAAAGTAGCGGAAGCATTGTTTTCACTTTTGAAAAATGAAAAATTTTTTGCCTCCAAAATCCAAATTTCAACTCGCGTTTTACGTTTTAGACCTTCCTGAACAATTTTGGTTTCGTGTCTGTCTGTCTCTCTGTCTGTGTGTCCCAGAATCCTTGCCACACGCATAACTTCCACAATTTCCATCCGATTTTGATGAAATTTTCAGGGAATACCCTAGATGGTCCCCTATGAAATTCATTATCAGCTGACCAACGGTAGCCTCTGTGCATGCGTAAACGTGAAATCCTCGAAACATCAATTTCTCGGGACCTAATGGTCCGATTTCGCTCAAACTTGGACGGTATTTGAAGATCAAAGGTTTAATGATACCCTACAGGTAGAAACACACTGCGCTCACGTCACGTGCTCTCATGTGCAGTTTCACATCACGTGATATCATGCGTATGTGCACACTGGTATCACGACCAACCATCAGTTGTCAAGGGAGGGAGCGGACCGATGTTCACAGATACCTCAATGAGCGGGAACCCGTGCCCTCACGTCACGCCAACATGTAGTGTCCACACTTCGTAGCACGTGATATCACGCACGCGCCCCATGGCGTGAGCGTGAGAGCGTGACGTGCGGTCAGTGTAACCGGTCGCGAATGAATCACCTGCTGTCTTATGGGAGAACTTTGAACCGCACTTTAGTAAGGTGACATGACTCAACATGACAGCACATGAGAGCACGTGACGTGACATGACTCCCCATGACAGCACATGAGAGCACGTGACGTGAGCGCAGTGTGTTTCTAGCTTACGAGTTTCATGAAGATCGGATCAGCGGTATCAACTGCGCATGCGCAAAACTTTAAATCCTTGCAACCCGTATAACTTCAACACTTTTCATCCGATTTTCATGAAATTTTCAGGGATTACGCAGGTTAGGCCTTAGATGGTCCCCTATAAAATTCATTAACATCCGCTCAACGGTAGCTTCTGCGCATGCGTAAACATGAAATCTTTGAAATATCAATTTCTCGCGACCTAAAATGGTCCGATTTCGCTGAAATTTGGAAGAAATTTGAGGATCGGAGATTCGATAATGCCCTGTGAGTTTCATCAAGATCGGATCAGTGGTGCCCACTGCCCATGCGCAAACGTGAAGCCCTCATAACTTCAACAATTTTCATCCGATGTCGATGGAATTTTCAGGGATGGTGCAGGTACTAATACTCCCTTTGATGATTTATATAGGTATAGGTATATATATATATATATATATGTTATAAATATACAACCATGTTATGGATACGAGGAAGCTATGTGCCACACCCAACTTGGCAGACGTTTTTTTTTTTCAAGTGTTAAATTTCACAAATCGATTGAGAATGGTCCAAAACGGATTTCCAAGGGAAATTTTTCAAAATTTTTTAGTTAAGTACATAAAAAAATGTTGAACCCATTTCATACGGTCCTAATCGACATCTGATCAATTTTCACAATTTGGAAAAGTGTGTGTAATCCCGTTTGTATGTATGTAAGTGTATGAACACGATTGCGGCCCTACGAAAATGATTAAAGAATTCCGATATGAAGGATTGGTTTCATGTCTGAGGATGAATTTCATCCCTCCAGGTCAATATTAGTTGGAGAAAATAGTCCAAATAGGTGAAAAAACGTCGTTTTTAGCCCATATTTTAGCTTTTCCCCCAAACTGCTCTAACGATTTTGATGAAATTCACAGGATTTACTCTTCTAACAAGTAGAAACAAGTACCAATACCCCTCATCTCTACAAAAGTAGATTGAGGGCCGAAATCAGCGTTAAAATCCGCTAAAATAGCCATTTTGCAGGTTTTTACGGGTGAGGAAAGTAGTGTGAAGCCTCGCACCAGATGTTTTAGCGAATTTTCGAAGGAAATTAAGCTATTGCAATGGCTTCAAAATTCTTTTAATGCACATTTTTGAAAATTTTCGTCATGGAAATCCGAATACAGACCATTTTAAAACTATTCCTGAAATTTAACACTTTTTTATATGTATATGTTTATTTATTTATATAATTGTGTGTCACTCCAGACGATATTTGACCGAGGGATCGAGCTAAAAATCCGAAAAAAATTTTTAAATGTCAATGATATAAAAAGAAAGGATGAGTTCGTTGGCCAGAATTTTTGGAGTACTCCAAGGGGTCAAATTTTGAAAATTTAGTTTCAGAAATCGCAGAAAACATGTTTTTGAGGTTTTTGGTGTAAATTACTATCTCAAACATAGGAACTGTTCTGGCTACCTATTATTTGACGGCGTCACATTTTTGAACACTATCACTACTAAATTTGGTATGTTAATTAACTTCGACCGCATGCTTCATATGTTTCAAATATTCCAAATTAATAAAAGTTTACTTTCCATCGTTGAATTGACACAAACAGTCGCATTTCATTCGTAACAATATTTTAAAGTAGCGATACTTTGATAAGAAAACCACAGAGTACTCCTCTCGAGCCAGCTCTAGAAGGAACATACCTATGCTATATTCGGAATCCAGCGTGAAATTTCCTATAAGAATCACCCACCAAATCGGTTAAAATCATTATTCGAAAATTCGATCATCATTGCGAGACTGTGTAGACAGCTTTGAGACTGCTCACGCAATCTCCCCCCACGATAGTGGAATCGGCAACTACTCTAGCTCTCTCGGGGCTCGTGGTGGAGACACGGCCGACACTGCTCTACGCAATAATATTAGTGTCGCTCTAGCTCTCGCCGTGTATACCCACCGGGGAGGGAATCGATTTATAGTTTTCGGGCCTGGGAGGATATTAATGAATCCTTCCTCCGGAACTGTTCATGATGGTCGTTAGGTAGGTAGTTACAATTTGTACGGAAGAAACATGAATGTAAAAGACACGAGGGGTTACTATACCATAACACAAATAAATGAGAAAACTCTGCAAATCAACAGTTTACTGCAACTATCACAGTTTATTATGACCCATCTTTCAAGATCACAGTTTTCCAATTGGCCAATTATAATAAACCATTAGCACAATACGCTTTCTAGTTTGGTATTGAGATCATAATTAATAATTTTCAGCCTTTTTTGTGCTAGTTACCAAAGGATAATTACTTACAAAACGAACAACTACTCAAATGCAGAAAAAATTGGAATGGGAAATATTGGCTTAGATGTGGGGGAATGATAATTGTCCCCTTCATTGTGTTCGAGACGGCAGTTGCAATGCACAAAATGCATAATACATCACTGATCAATTTACGATTCATTTCTGGTTTCGGAAAACTCAAATACCCATTCACGCACACATGCACTCTTCTATAAAACATGCTCGCTCTTCCTCCTCGACATACATTTTCTGTCCGGAAGCCCATGCCGATAGATGACTACAAGTTTAAATAAGGTGAGTGTAAGGAAAGTATCATACAAATAAAAATAACAAAAAATTAAAAATCAAATGCTTTCAAATTCAAATTTGATTAATTGAAATGTGATCAATTTGATTAATTAATCTTTATAAACATATTATTATCAGAGGTGGCGAATTATTATAGAACGAATATTAATTATTATTATAGGTGGCCTATTATTATGTTTGAGAGATATTCCCTTATTTCACATTTCAGACCCTCACGTTTTAGAACAATCTTGGTACCACGTTGGTCGATCCGTCGGTGTCTCCAAGTGTATATATGTACAATATGAATTATGTTTCCGACTGATCTTCATGAAAAAAGTTCTGAGTAACAAAAATACATACATAGGTATAGGGCCACTACCACTTATTTGGTTACCTACATTATGTAATGTTTTTCAGAATGTAGTAGGTGAGATAGTAGTTCACAGAATTACTAAAAAGAAAGTTTCCAACCAAATTCACAATAATTTATTGCTAAAATATAATCATATTTACAGACACTTTCACTGGTCTAGTTTCTTTGGCGAACGTAGTTTTCTTCTATCTGGTCCACGAAATATTTCAACTTTCCTCTCTTCAGAGCCTGGTGCTAATAATCTTCTGCAGGAATCGATTGGTCTTGATACTAATCAGCAGCTCCCAGGTCTTCAACTAGCACCAATTCCAATGGAAAGAGTTGACGACACATTTATGAACAAATTGATGTCCCTACTATAATACTCTTTGGAACCCAGTCTTCTTCATGAAGAAACGGATGGTAGGGTACCTGATTGTATATTTCGTAATATCGTAATTTGTAACATTGCGTGGCGTTACAGTGTCTAACGATTTACCATTTACGAGCTTCGTGTCAACATTAAAATCCCATCTTAATTTTCCTTAATTTTCATGTTTCCAAATTCCCTTGTCCATCAGCACCCTCGAAACTGTAGTGCTGAACGTTTCTCCTCAGTTCTTCAAGCCGAACAACTCTAATATATAGCTTTCATGCTATTATATAAGTCGGAAGTGTACCTACCTTACTTGCGATTTTGATGCTTTAGAATGGTTGTTATCGTCAGGTTTAAATTTTCTATAACCATAGGAGAATCCAAACAACTGATCTGCCTATTTCCAAAAATTTCGGCGAAAAAAAAATCTCACGAAATATTCTAGATCTAGAATCTCACGGGATCATCTAGAGGCTACCTCGTACAATCCATAGAAATTTTGCCGAAATTGGTCATGTAGTTTCGGATTCATGGCTATGAAAATAAGTTTCAGGTTTGCGTATGTTACTGATCCATTCGTGACAAAATTCGTAGGTTACCGTCTTGGAGTCAGCCCCGAATTTGAACGAAATGATCCATTAGAAACTAATAAACTGGTTTTTGAGGAAATTCACGTTTGCTCATGTGCACATGCTACTGTTGATCAGACGGCAATGATGAAATTCATAGTGGATCAAATAGGGTCCATCCAAATTTGGTCGGTTGGACGGACTTAGGCCTGTGACTGCGAATTTCATGTTTGCGCATGCGCAGTAGGTATTACTGGTTATATTGTGATTAAATCAAAAGGTGATTATTTTGGAGTCATCCACCATCTAGCCTCCAGATTTGAGCGAAATCGGTCCATTAGAAACTGAGAGACCGGAGTTTCAAGCAATTCACGTTTGCGCTTGCGTATACGCTACTTGTGGTCTGTGGACAATGAAATTAATTGGGGACCGTCACGGGCTTACCCGCACAATCGCTGAACATTTCGTCAAAATCGGAGCATACCTTCATAGTTTTGGCTGGACGAGCTATTAAACACAGACAAACACGGAAACAAAATTGTAAAAACGAGAAAAAGCAAGTGGAAATTTTAAGTTTGGAGGAAAAACATCGGTGTAGGGCCCCCCAGGGCATTGCCATCCTAGCGCCGGAAGAGTTCAAAGCCTAACTGTGTGATGCAGATTATCCCTTGACGTTTGGATAACGAGTTTTATGAAGATTTTGGTGAGAGCTGCAGTGTCAATCCGAATTGCAGAATTAAAAAAAGTAAAATTACCCCCCCCCCCCGATTTCCCCTTTGCAGCTATGGGTACCGAGTTGAACACAAATACGATATGTCATCCAAGTAATGTGTCATCTTAAGTTCTTAAGTATTACCCACCAATATTACCTATAGGTATTGATCCTATAATCGTATACCTCTCACTGTTTTGCTTTTCATACGCAGATGGCACCCCTGAGCTTGGATAGTGAGCCAGAATTGAATAAAAAGGAGAAAACC
This sequence comes from Lygus lineolaris, assembly GCA_030264115.1. NCBI lineage: Eukaryota > Metazoa > Arthropoda > Insecta > Hemiptera > Miridae > Lygus > Lygus lineolaris. The sequence continues at coordinate 27,377,653 of JAEMON010000002.1, forward strand.
ACAATATATCCAGAACTCTGCAATGAATCTAACAAATCAGAAGAAAGCAAGAGGGAAAAACAAGAAATTATATGGTTGAACGTGATCGCCTTCATCATCGTCCACATTATTTGGTCTCAGTATTTTCTACACTTTTGGTTAACCCTTGATTGGCCTACTTATATTTTCAGTAAGTTTTCCTCTGTCCAGTCTATGGTGGGTAGGTAGGTTCTAAATTGCACCCACTGACTTAGTATAAGATATTATGTACACTTAGTCCTCCAAATATATACATGTATCTATCAATTATTGGAAAATTGTGAAGGAAGTGGGATGTAGGTACATTTGAAAGAGTTAGTATGAGACATTGGGACTCGAAGTGGTGGGAAAAGGATGGAAGTAAAACAACTACAAGTAATTACGTACGTATTCCAAAATGTGACCGCAAATATAGAATAAGCTGATGTCTGAATCGCGAATCGACCCTGAATTGAACTACTTCCTCAACTCAATGTCGATTATTGAATCACCCTGAGGTTGGAGTTATTTTTCCTATAAAACTTGGACCATTGGGTATGTAGAGCGAATACATAGACGTTCTAGGTATCCTTGAAATTTCAAATTATTTTCAAAAAAACCGTATCATGCTTTCGAACAATTTTTTAGGTAGGGTATTTTGAAAACAATTTATCGCCTATATTCAGCCCCTCAGCGGTTGATAGACTCCAATTTTTAGTGCCGAAGTTTCCGTGCACCATTAAAACGGGAACAACGTGCTGAATTTCGTTGATGAATTCTGTACCTGTAGATTCGGAGCAATAAGGCGTACGACAGAAGCACGGAGTTTTTTTTTTTTTTTTTAATACATAATGAACCTTCGCGGTCGTCAATCTTCAATGCACAACTAGGCCCCAAATAAGACCTATGAGTAGGTACATAAACAATTAAATTAAATTTGGTCAACGTCCAGTGTGCCTACATAATAGTCATTCGGTTATTATTTCCAATAATGAACCCCTGTAAACACAATTGGGTAACATAACCATATTATCAACATTATATTTTTCATTTTGTATTAATTGCAGCTAATTATCGTATGAATTTCAATTTCGTTACTAGCGTGGGTCTGGGTATTCTTCAGTATCATGGGTATATCAGCCGGAGTCCACAGGTTATGGTCACACAAAAGCTACAAAGCAAATGCACCGCTACGATTTCTGTTGATGATGTGTAACAGCGCATTCTTCTCCAACTGCATATACGCTTTCGTGAGAGACCACAGGTAATGAACAGGGAATTTCAACAACATTATGAAGTTTGTTAATCCTCAACTTTCCTTACCACCTCAATTTTCCTCGATATTTGGGAAATACCTCAACAGAATGCTCTTGTATCTTCAATCTGTGAGAGAATAATAACTGATATTATTGATTTTTTTTTTTTTTTTTTTAATGGATACACTGATTGTGGTTCATATCGCACTGCGAGTTCACAAGGGGCGCTAAACGAAATTTCAAAATTCCGAGAAATACGCGATCAATGTTTTTGCATTTTAACATGAATAATGTTTTTGCGGTGGCCTATCAGAGTCGAAAAGTGTCACGAAGTTTATGTCACGAAATTATGTCACGAAGATGAGCACAAAGAGGAATGTGAGAAAGATGAGCACAAAGAGGAATGTGATAAAGATGAGCACAAAGAGGAATGTGATAAAGATTAGCGCAAAGAGGATATTCTAACTTATATTCGCACTTCTGCTCCACAGCTTGTGCGAATGAAAAACATTATTCATGAATTGTGATGTTAGCCAAAGGCTCA
>JAEMON010000002.1:27387455-27438526 GCA_030264115.1 Lygus lineolaris
TGCGCTTACCTTATGTGGAAATCTTTAGATAGCATTCGGTGTTGGACGGTCGGACAAATTCCAATGGATAGCCCGCTCATAATCATTATGGGTGACAATGATCTGACCGGCTGTCTCACAGACACATAGGAATCATTTATAATGATTATTTTGAATTGAATATCAAAGTACACTATTGAATATTGTCGAATTGATAGTAGGTATAGAGTGGTGTTGTTATAGATAGATTAACACATAACTTGTGCAAGAAGACCGTGGGGAGACCAGACACACGAAGACTATCAACTGTTCTTCCAACTTCGGAGCAGCCGGCAAGGGACTTTCGTTCTTGGGATGGTTTTTTCAATAGTTCATCGTTCCTAGCGCCACCGAATCACAGTGTGCAGGCTGTGATTCAAACCACGGAAAACGCGGCATTTTTGAAACGTGGGGATTCCTGCGGAATCCCACGTTGAGGATCGCTAAGGAAAGCCTCTTTCACGCGATGAAAGAGGACGTCCACGGATCTTTCATAAATAGCCGGTGAATTTGTTCGGAACTCGCTTATCACTATATAAAATAAGAAGGGAGTAAATCGGTCCAGTCGTTTGGCTTTGCATAAGGAACTAACAAATAAGTACACAAACAAACCTACAAACTCTGAGTTTTATTATGGAGGATTTATGATAGGTTTTGGAAGATTTCGATTGGAAAATTATAAAGCACGTAAATAGGGACCAACTTAAGCCCGCTCCAGACTGTAACAAAATCTTTTATAAATATGACTTGAGAAAGGAATGCGTTGTGTAGCCCCAACCCATGCATTCCAATTACAAGTATCGTCGTTTAGGTATGAGGGGAGAAATGAAAAAAACCAATCGCATCTGACAAGAAAGTTGATCATTTTCATTGAACACCCATAAAATTATGTACCTAGTGATGAATTACAAGTGTCAGCGAGGATGCTCAAACCCTACCTACAATTTTTTTTTTTTTTTTAAATTTCCGAAATAGATTTCCGGATATTTATTAAATCGAACAATAAATTATATTGACCAACAAATTCACTAAAACACCAAAGAACTGAAGTCAAACAGTTACCTACCTAAAGAAAAAGACACGAACCCTCACCCTATCGAGCATGAGTCATCAATTCGGAAGCAAATCGCATCCCGAGAATGAAAGGGGCACAACTCAAAAAGGCCATTTTCGGGAAATCAGCTTTGAAGTTTTTCATTTTTTCAATTTATCGTCCCACCTACAGTTTTTAAGATACTTCCAATTTAATTTTCGGATCATGAAGGTATATTACTGTAGTTACGGGGCAGTTAAACGTTATTCAGTTATTTCCCACTTAAGCAGCTAAAACTTCAACTTTTTCCCAAAAAACGTAGTTGTGCCCTTTTCGTTCCACAAAAATGCCAACTTAATGCAGTGTGCCATTTTTGTCCTGGAGAACTTTTATAAAACACCTCAGTAGAATTATTAATTTGCGATGAAAACCAATTATAAAAGACTTATTCGGATGAAAAGGTATCATTTTAATAAATACCTCCAATATGTAACAATTTTCAATGTGTTAAATGCTTCAAAATCACTTTCAACGTAGTATAAAAATTATTTCCATGAAAATATTACGCTTTTACCTTCAGTCTTAATTAGTAATTATAATAATTACACAATATTAACCTAATAATCTTCAGTCTTAATTACTTAAATTAATAACCTCTGTAAAAGGCTTTGCTTAAAAAAAAAAAAAAAAAAAAAAAAAAAAAAAAAAAAAAAAAAAAAAAAAAGCTAAGAGAAGTAGGTAGCCTACAATCGTTTTGAGTGATTGAGACGGAAGATTACTAAGTTAACATTGAGTAATCAAGACTGAAGCTAAAAGCCTACTATTTTTATGGTATTTGAATTTTGTAAATGTATTATCTCTAGTCTAAGAAGCAGAGAAGTCTAAGAGAAGCAGTCTACAATAACGATCTTTGTGAGTGCCAAATTTAATTTGAGTAACTAAGACTGAAGATTATTAGGTTAATGTTGAGTGGTTAAGGCAGAAGGTAAAAGAGTAATATTTTCATGGAAATACCTAATTTTGGTTCATTATTTTCAATAAGGTACCTTTGGAATCGAGCATGAAAAAATAAATTTTAACCCCCCCTCAAAATTTGAGGTTTTACGTTTCAAGATACGTAGAATCCAAAAATCGAATTAAAAAAATCTGTCCGTCCGCCGTACACGTTTCAAAACGCCCTAGCTCGAAAATTTCAGATAGGAAGGTATATTTTTTCCATCGATTTAAAATAGAACACAATTTTTAGCGTCGAATGAGACCTTGCGGAGCGTTTTAGGAACAACCGTTCGCTCCCTGAAAGGACTTGAGGGTTGAACGAAAAAAAGAGCAGAAACACGATTGTGAATCGCAATTCTTCCCGAGTAGGCAAAATCTCCGTTCAAATACCAGCTGTTCAAGCAATTTTCTTTCGATTCCACCGAACCACGTTTGTTGTTTACTTTCAGAAGCTTCCTTGTTAGTTACTGAATTTCATTAAGAATGAATGATACAACTCTCCGATAATAATAATTACAAGAAGGTACCTACCTACTCATTGTCGCCAAGAGATGATTGTGAAAATAATAAACCGTTGTGTAATAATTTGCAGCATTTTTCCATAAGAAACGTTGAACGTGATTTTGAAGCATCTAAACAGCATGGAAACTAGCATTGAAAACTGTTACCCAAATATTGAAGTTATTTACTAAAATGATACCTTTTCATCTGACTAATTCTCTTTTGAATGGTTTTCTTGAAAAAAAAATTAACTTTTTCTGTAAGGTACTGAGGTATTTTATGAAAGTTTCTCCAGGACAACAGTGGCACACTGCATTAAGTTGGCATTTTTGTGGAATGAAAAGGGCACAACTACGTTTTTTGGGAAAAAGTTGAAGTTTTAGCTTTAGTGGGAAATAGCTGAATAACGTTTAACTGCTCTATAACTACAGTAATATACCTTCATGATCCAAAAATTAAATTAGAAGTATCTTAAAAACTGTAGGTGCGACGATAAATTGAAAAAACGAAAAACTCCAAAGCTGGCCAAAAATTTAATGGCCTTTTTGAGTTGTGCCCCTTTCATTCTCGGGGTGCGAACTGAGTTGTGCCCCTCTTTCCGAAAAAAGTCACCCCAACGGCCATAACGAGAGGGGCACGTCATGCTCTCCTGCGGCTAATTTTTGCGCTAGGAATAAGGTCATCAGCTCTACATGTAGAACTCGCCGTCACGAGTTTGATAGGCGCATAAAAAAAACTCGATTTTTCGAGATGAGCCCCTTTCATTCTCGGGGTGCGAAATGCTATGTTGCGTTTGTCGCTCACAACTTTACTCGTACTAATCTTCAAGTAGCTTTTCAATGGTATACGGGACATGCAAGCTGCAAGTAAGTACCTAGCACGTAGATACCCACGTACATGCTCGTGATTCTATTCTATAGAAATAATCGCGACACAGGTAGATTATGCAATAGGTATTCATGGAAGTATAAATCGACTAACAAAACTCAACCAAATTCAAGGGGAACGATATAATTCCGGTCAAGTTGACAATGATAACGATAAGATAGGATGCTACGGCCTACCTATACCAACCTACTCAAACCATGAAACATAGGTAACCTACTTCATAGTTATTACAATCATAAAACAAACAAACACTTACCTCGATTTTCAGTAGAGGTACCTAAGTGATGATTCACTTAGTATTAAACTACGTAAGTATCAGTATTCTATGCAATGATCTGATGATAGATGACCAAGATGCGAGTGATGATCACAAAACTGTCAAAACTACCAAAACATAGGAAGTAGCCTCGAAGTCTCTTTCAAAGAAACTCCTCTCAGGTACTTATTTTCTTTTGATAAAAATATATAGGAAACGCCAAGATGCTCGCCGAAAATCTCCTTCCGAGAGTTACAGAATAACCTTCCTTTTTTTATACAATCATTAATGGTTACGAGGAAGCTTAAGCCACACCCACTAGCTTTTTCTCACGATTAGAAATATATTGCAATTTTCAGGATCGAAAGAGACTACCAGAAGGTTATTCACCTCCTTGTCCTACTCAATGCGGAGCCAATCTAACAATGCTAATTTAGCTCACATGGGAACACGGCCTTACAACCTTCCAGTTTGTAAGAATAATATCTTCGCAAATTAACATTCCACCAATGTACGATTTTTCAGTGTTTCATCATATCTCAGGGGAGAACATTGCTCTCTTCACAAAAATAAGGTAGGTAAGTGCAATGCAACCAAAGCTACTAGATAGGTAGTAAAATTCGTAAGTTATAGGTAGAAATTATGGGTACAGATTGAGTGTACGAGTATATACGCTCATGATCCTGTTTGAGTCTAGAAATTGAGAAAAAAAAGTATTTTAAATCGCTTTATATTACAATGGTTTTTATTTTTCTATCTGCGTGAATCACTGCAAGACCGAAATAAAATACCTACCTACCTTCAATAAATTATTTCGTTCTCAACATTATCATGGGCTCGGGGTCAAGAAAAAACGCGTGTAAAATGATTACACAAAGGTTTATTATTTACTATATAGATCACCCATCTGTAAAGATCCTATTTATAGTAAGTACCTACCGTAATTAAATCGCGAGGTTCATAATTCGACATGTACAATGAGTAGGTACCCACCGACCTGTAGTTATTATATTATCTGAGAGTTGTAAGTAGGTCTTTGAGGGGCCAAGGACTTGACGTGATCCGTTTTTCCCATTTTTCTCAGCCAATTCTCGGCCGATTTTCGTGAGGTTTGCGAGTTTTTTCTCGTTATTTAATTATCTAGGAGGATCAGCTATCAATAATTTTCATTTCGTAATTGTGAATTTTTCAGTTTATTTTTTAAAATTCAAATTGGCATAAAGGCACCTCATGCCCCTAGAGAATGATAGCATAGGACAAATGCCACCAACTGCATCAAAATCCGTTGAAAACTGGCTGAGAAAAATAAGGAAAACTGTGCAACGCTAAAATGGTTAGGGGAGGGGGGAGATTTTCGGTTTTTTAAACATATTGGTCCTAAGCAGTGTTATAGTAAGAGTTCCTATAAACTTTTCAGTAGCCGAGATTTAGGCGTTTCTGAGGAAAGTTTGGGCTCACTTGCCTCCGTAATAACGTCATTCAGTAAAGTAACTGAGGAAGCTTATAAAAGTAAACAAGAAACATGGTTCAGTGAGGAAAAAAATTCTATTTGATCAGCTGATTCGGCGGGAATTCAGCCTACTTGGGAAGATTTGCGATTCACTCTCGTGTTGCTGCTCTTTTTTCGGTTTAACCACAGAGTAACGGAGACAACTTACTGGTTGTCACCACTTGATGGAAAGCTCGCAAATTATTGCAAGATCGTATGCTACCTAAACCGCTGTAATAACGGAAGAAGCTGAGTTTTACGTCAACGTGTGAATGAAACTTTCTCGGTTGTTCTTCGGAAGTGTGTGATTGTTTTGATTATTATCATTATCTTCTAATAGTATATCTATACCTTATTTTGGTAGGATGGATCGGGGGAGAAACTATCATGAAAATAGGTTAAAAAAGTCGTTTTTTCTCCTTTTCGAGGTTAACTACCCAGAAAATTCTCTCTAACGATTTTGATGAAATACACAGGATTTACTCTTTTACCAATTTAATCTTAAATATATCAAATATAGATGTATATTAAATATTATATTAATTTATCTTTCACCATTCCACCAGAGATAAGATCTAGTGAAATGGCTCAACGTCACAAGGCGAGCTTTTCTCAAAGCTATAAATTTATAATTTTGTTGCTCCAGTTTCATGTTGACTTTTTTTGACGAACAGACACTATTTTCGTAAACACCATCAACTTAATATTTTAATGGCTGAAACAGGTAGTTTTGGGGGCTTCAATAAATGTTCACGTTACCGAGAGTTTTTAATTACCGGGAGTTTTATTTATCAAGAGGAGCCAAGGGATATGTCAAAGTATCAGAGGAAGAATAGTATGTGTGTATGAAGGTATCAATTTATTTTTAAATGAAACGGACAATAAATTGACGGGATAAATCGTCACAAAACACTTATGAGGAGACAATCATGTGAATAATTAATTAAATGAAACGAGGACTTTCGACAACATGATATTGTATCTTCTTACTATAGAGTCATTGATCTCAATAACCGGAAAGAGAATTGGGTAAATAATAATTCATTATCACGAATGCATTAACCAATGGGATCTTTGCAGATGGGTAAAAATAATAAACCGTTGTGTAATATGTTGCAGCTTTTTCATCCGAATTTTATGAGTCTACGTGTCTTGAAACGTGAAACAAAAAATTTTGGGGGACGGTAAACAATTTTTTTCGTCCTTGATTCCGATGGTTCATTACTATTGAAAATTATAAACCATATACGAGTAAGTAGTAAAATTGGTTGGGAATTTCAGTTTGGCCTTGACACTAAATGAAGCACGCTACAAAAATAAATTTTGGGGTAATGCCTTCGTCATGAACAACTGCTTCAGCATGAAGTGAGGAGTGCAGGGGGGACTAGCCCCTCGCAGAGGCCCGCAGGGCCGATTCACAATTTTTTTTTTTTTTTTAGATGTTTCTTGGTGCAGCGCTGGAAATAAATAAAATGGCGAGAACCACAACATCTCTAGACACCCAAAATGACGGTTGCAAATCTCCTAACTCTGAGAAGAAACAAAATATTATTTGGGTTAACACGGTCGTTTTCATCTTTGCCAATGTGGTTGGCATATACATATTACCACACTTCCTGTTTACCATTGACTGGTCGACGTTCATATTTAGTGAGTGTTGAATCATTCCGAGTAGTAATATTAAAGTTATTCGTTGTTTTCTGTCGGTTTGTATGTCTATCTGTTTGTTGCTCCAACACACCCGAACTGTATTTCACAGCTTTCCATATTCGAACAATAAGAATCCTCTGCGCACATTCTTGTGAATAGCCTAATATTCTGTCTGTTCCAACTGAATTGTGTGCAGCTTACCCTACTCATATGAACTGGAATCCTCTTCCAACTGCCAGGAGCAAGTTGCACACGATTACTCCCACCCCTGCGGAGGAGGAGGGGAGAGTTGAATACAGAATCTTCAAGAATACGGAAATCTCCTGCAATACCTCACGTTTGTCCCAACTAACAGCGCAATTCGAATAATATTCGAAAATCTACAAGTAGAAGATGCACTCGACTTTGACCTTTGTTGGGAACGACTTTCAGGCTATCTGAATTGTAGATTTTGGTTGGAACAAACCTTTGAATACGGTTGAGGCTCGTTGGATACATTTTCCAGTAGGTTAGGTTAGGTATTTAAATTGCGATTTTTGAATGATTGAGTTTTATTTTGTGAGGAAAAATCTGTTTGGTTGCTAGAGGCCATTGTATAGAATATCCACTTCAAACTTGACTTAAGTCAAACTTGAGTTAACCTCCGATAATAATTATTATGTATATTATGTATACATACATATAATGTTTCCCTACATTGAAGGAATAAAGATGTCATGTTGTGTGCATTTGTATTTTGTTACTAGCATGGTTCCTGGTTGTCTTCAGTTCGATGGGTATTACAGCTGGAGCCCACAGGTTATGGTCCCATAAAAGCTATAAGGCGAATGCGCCTCTGCGTTTTCTGTTGATGATAATGAACAGTATGATATTCTCTAATACCATTTACGCGTTTGTGAGAGACCACAGGTAGGCAATGTTCTTACTCGTTTTACTTTGATAAGTAGGTACATACGGCTTTGCACAACAACAACAAATAATAATAGAAAAAAAGGAAAAAAAGGTTCTTTGGTTGCTTGCGACAAGACCTTTTTTAGCAGTTGTTTTTGTGGACTGTTTCATGTGTAATCTTCTATTTATTCACTTTATGTATAATCCACTAGCAATCATTCGAAGAGTAGACACGAACTAAATCACTCGCTACGAAGGTGTGGAAACCCATTTCAATAAAAAGAAACAGGAAAGCGTTGTCTATTTCCACGAAAATAATGAGTTACAAAGTAACTCGATTTCGACGGTTAGGCCATCATCAGTAAGAAACAAGAACTTCAGAAAAAGTTCTTTTCGAAGTTCGAATCGAACGAAATCGATTTAACTTTGTAGCTCATTATATTCGTGGAAATAGAAAACGTTTTATCATTAACTCCGGTTTCTTTTTATTCAAGAGTAGACCCCTAATGTGAGCTGGTTTTATAGGCATCGGACCAATTTTTTTGTTTCAAATTCAACTTTTGAATTCTACGTACCTACCTACTTAATTTTTTTTTTTTTTTTAATACGCAATTTCAAAAGTGGAACCGTTGGAGTCGAGTATGAAAACAATTTTTAATCCTCCTCCTCCCCTTCCTCAGGAAATTGGACAGTATTGGGGTACGTAGAATAGGAAAATCGAATTTGAAAAAATCCGTCCCTTCGCCTTACGTCATCCGTTAGTTATATTCGTCCATAACTACTAGACTACTATTAAAGAAATTTGGCATCCAGGTCCCATCCGGGTGAAAAATAAGGGATGCACATTGCACATTGCAAAACGCAGGAAATTATTCCTTCCGTTTTCAAATAGGTTAGGTTGGATTTCTGAGATACAATAAGATCAGCCAAAGCACTGCAGGACAGCATGACCTACTAAAAAAAAGAAAAGAAAGTAGAGCTGAATCGCCTCCAATTAATATGCCTACAATTCCTGTTCTTGTTATTGGAGGGTACATCACAAATTCGTGGACACAGACGCCGATCCTCACAACTCCAAAAGAGGCTTCTTCTACTCACATATGGGATGGCTTATGGTGAAGAGGCTTCCTGTGACCAAGGAAAGAGTTAAACAGATCGACATGTCCGACATTGAACGAGATAAAATCGTCATGTTCCAAAAAGAGTGAGGAATATTAGTGTCTATGTATATTATGGAGATAGTTTGCAGCTTATAGTTAGGATGCAGCAATACCTAATGAACAACTATTAAGGGCCTGCGGGACGACAGGCTCGGGAAGCGCCCCAACCATGCCCCAACGCAGCTCAAAATCCTCGATATTACTTTTCACGTTCGAGATTTTGTGAATTTCTCGATGTGCCTACGTATGCTACACAATTATAATTATTACATAACAAATTTAAGATGTGAATCATAATATTTCAAGTTTATCGAATTCGAAAAAGTTTAATTCATTGTGAAAGGCCGATGGGCTTGACAATCAAAACCTGGAAACCAAGATGTTTGTTTTGAAATTATTACGATGTTTTTAATGCCAAATTTTAACGAACTTTTTGATGAAATCTAAACGGCTCAACTGAAAGAAATGGTACAGTTGAAGTCGTCACTGTAAGTTCTTTTCAACGGTTCGCATCACGTCCCTATTCAATGTGAAAAGTTGTAAAATTGCAAGAACATTCCCTATTTACGAAAGCGTTCATTCAATTAAAGTCACGAAGGATGACCGATTTCACGATGAAGGATGAAGTTTGTCGACATAAAACATAGCCTATCTCGTTGCCAACATTGCCATCTACAAACATACATACTTACAAACAGACACACGTAATAATTGTATAGTGATATATGTATATTATGATAACAGATGTTCAAGTGAGTGATAGGTATTTTTCTCTTTTTTAGTTACCAAGCTATATTAATCCCGCTGTTCACTCTTATACTCCCTACATTGATACCTGTTTACTTCTGGGGATGTGATCCCTGGGAAGCGTTTTTGGTATGCGGTATTGCACGATGGGCCATCACTTTACACGGCGTATGGGCCGTCAACAGTTTTGCTCATTTGTATGGTTACCAGTCTTACGACACGTAAGTTCTCATCAAAGTATCCAGGTTTATTATATTCGAGTTATTGGGCGCAAGCATAGGTTCATTTCTGATAATGACGATAATATTTTGAATTGGGTAGGAGAGTCGAAAAATAGTAAAGTTGCCCTTCATCTGCTTGCGCCCCACAGCCGCAGATTGGAGGATTGATGGACTTTCACAATAATTTTCCAAAATAAATTACAATAGGGTGAGTTTGTTTTATATTTTAAATTCTTTCCCAAAAAATCCAACAATAACCGCACTTTCCTACGGTAGGTAAGTAGTTTCTTTCCTATAATTTTTCGAAAGTTGTGGTTCCTATGACGTCATTGCGCCCCTCTCACCTCGGCGGTACCCCCCGACGAATGTGTCATCACAAGGGACGCAATCTTGAAAAATCATATAGAGAAAACTACCTACCTACTCATCGTATTTGCGGTTGGTGATGAAATGCTCAGTATGGAACCAACTTTCAATGAAAAAAATAAAAGCATTTTTTTGGTTTCATCCGGCAGGGGAGAGACAAAATAAATAGAGAATTCCCTAGAATAAATATGATGAAAGAAAGAAATACCACTTTATTAGTATAGATAAGTGCTGTTCCCTAAAGTGAAAGCTACATAGTAGGTACATAAAAATATATATGGGTAATTCAGTATTCCAAATCCCATTATTCTTTCATACATAAGTTCTTCTTTCACAAATTTATCTTCTACCCCTGTAGGTTAAGACGTTTGCACTAATGAATATTGATGGATGATCATCTCAATTTCTCTTTCAGCTCCTTATCTGCCCGTCAAAATGTCTACGTTTCTATCTGGGCCTTCGGTGAGGGGTGGCACAACTACCATCATGCATTTCCTTGGGACTATAAAACATCGGAATATCCGTATCACGTCAATCTCACGACAGCATTCATAGACTTTTTTGCCAAAATTGGATGGGCGTATGATCTCAAAACTGTGAAGCCCGATGTGATTGCCAGGCGGGTAGCGAGAACCGGCGACAGATCTCAGCACTTGAATGACGCTTCCACGACTGAAAAGTGCGTAGAGCTCTCTCATAACAACATTTGGGGATGGGACGACACAGAACTCACACAAAGCCAGAAAGAGATAGCGTTAGTTGTATCCCCATCGAACTAGTAACTATATTTACTCGTCGCATCTTCGAAATAGCTCAGTTCTTCTCCATAATAGATCTTCCAAACTGAGCTTTTTACTTTGGAATTGTAATTCCTTACAATCATAATTTTAACATGAATAATGTTTTTGCGGTGGCCTACCAGAGTCGATAAGTGTCACGAAGTTTATGTCACGAAGATGAGCACAAAGAGGAATGTGATAAAGATGAGCACAAAGAGGAATGTGATAAAGATGAGCGCAAAGAGGAATGTGATGAAGAATTACCAACGTTACCTTTGTTACCTACGAATAACTAGTTACCTACGTTTCATGGTAGTACCTAAACATTTCAATGGCTTACACATCTTATTTTTCTCATCATCGCCCATTACTGAGTATTACCACATCTGGCGAGTCGCACAACGTGGATACCATTCAACTTCCTACTCTGAATTAACAACATTATTAAGTAACCATGGAACACTCAACATTCTCGTCTATTGTCTATTACTCTCTGTTGTATTTACTCCTCTAGCCTCTGTTGTCTATTACTTCGTCAGATTAAGGAAATAAAAAAAACTAATACATTTTCCACAAATTTTTTAATATTTTTCATACAGACGAAGAAAAGGGATAAGGAAAAGGGGAAACGCGACGCCAAAACATTATTCATGAATTGTGATGTTAGCCAAAGGCTCAAAGTAGGGACGAGGCGCGGAGCGCCGAGTTTTTTTTTTATAAGATATTATAGGATAAGGTTCTTTAAAGGACTGTCAAGCAGAGGAAGAAGAAGTCTGATTTTATTTTTTGCGATGGACTACCAACCACCAACCTCACTTCTTTATCCTAATTACGTGTAAGCATTCAAGCAGTTGTAAGCCAATCAGTTTCTGTATTTTTATAGTGGAGTTTTTTCTCTCTCTTCTTGCGATATGGAACGCGTACTTACCAGCTACAATATTTTAGAATTTATGGTCAATGTTCAAGGAAGAAACACTGGACAAACTGGCTCTACAATATAAGTTTCTCTGCCAAAACAACTTGGGTACTTACATAGTTAAGAGAACTCCCATTGTCTTTGTGCCATCGTGCCTTTTTGTTCCATCTTATTTTTAATTTTTTGTATGAGAATTCATAAACGAAATTATGATTAGAACAAGTGAGAGGACGAAGATGAAGATTAGTTTAGAAATAAATCAGTAAGTAGATTCTAAATGAATGTATTATTTTCGTTACTTATCTTCGTTTTGAAAGAAAAATACTTTTACATAATAAATATGAATTAAAGAGTGGAATCGTTGTGCAGCTTATTATAGTACAGATATTAGTGATGGACATTGAAGACATACAATTTCAGGTACGATTAGCAATTATACCTTATTATTTAATTTTTGTAAAAATAACAGGCTTATACATAACGAGGAATGTTACTACTTTATTAAGTTCACCAGAAAGAAATAGAAAGAATGTCACCCCTTTTGTGTTAATCAAAAAAATATTCTATCAATCGTCTATCATTTTCTCTTACGTTACCCATTCTACTTTTATTTTATAAATATATGTATTGTCCCTTCAATCTAAAGACGGCATTCATAGACTTGTTTGCCAAATTTATAAACGAGGTTGGACTTGATCTAGTTGTTTTAATCTTGAAACTGTGAAGTAGGACGTCCCTAATAACTGGAAAAACTGTCGAATAAACATGATAGAGTGCCATTTTTAGGAGTGGATAGTGTGTATAGCATCCTTCTTTTGACCAAAACGACATTCGGGGATGGGATGACAGATATTTCACAAACATAGATATACCTATAACAAACACAGATAACCAAACATAATATAATCATCTAAACTTAGATTATTTCATTTTGAAGCTTGTGATATTTCACGCAGTTGATAGGAAAGGAAGAGATCTACAATTGTATAACGCATTATTTTATAGAGCATTATTGATTAAGTACTTATTTATTATAGGGTGGATATTTCAGTTTTCATGCGAGCGCATTCAGAGAAGCCGCTCAGAGTGAAGGGAATTCGTGATTTATGATTTGTTTCTGTTCTATTCACTGTATACATAGGTACGTTGAGTATTTCGAGAAAACGACTATCTAAAACGTGTTCAAGTTGTAAAAATCGTAAATTGAAATGCGAAGACAAAATCTTTTCGTTCTGAATTTTTTATGAGAGGGAACCTTGATCTTGAAAAGTTGAAGTTGTCAGAATGCTTGGTCAGAGTAAACCAGTACTATGCCGTAAGAGGTGAAAGGATACGTAACACAACGCCTCCCCAGAATAAATTATTCTGTGGGATCTGGCAACTGAATATCAAGAATGAAGAGCAGCTACAACTATGTAAAAGAGTTTGTTGGAGTTGAATCAAGTGAAAATAGGAGATTTTCCAGTTGCAAGATTTTACATTCCATACATCTATTTTATACTATGACTTTGACAGCTTTGGCCGACATAATGTGCATCTCAAAACTCTACACACCACACCTCTGGTAGGCAACTCCAAAACCTATTTTGATCTTCAGGTCCCAATATTGAAAAGGTACATTTCAGAAATCTGAAAATCGGAATCAACAGTTCATCAATATATATCTGAGAGAATGATTGTCCAAGTTGGCAGATATTCACGAAAATGATGTACCTATCAAAACAACAGTAGGTAGGTAGGTGTGATCCAGAAAGAAAATCTAGAAAACCCTGTTCACTTTACGGACGTTTTGGACATTTTCATGTCTTTGCTTTGGCACATAAACACGAAGTTTGCTTTGGCACTTACACTTGAAAATCGTAACAGAAATCCGTCACGCAACCGATAAACAAAGCAGTTGTTAGTAAGTTTCTGGTGCTTTTCACGTACAACCAATCGTTACTAGGGAAAAATAACTTCCCCATTTTCCACCCCACAAAATCGTACACCACTTGTTGCAAAGCTCTGAATTTATTACACATCACACCACATCCCACGCTGCTAAGTAATTCTTCCCAATGCAGCCTATGCACCTTCCTGCTCAACGGCCTCACGAGATCTTTTGAAACAAAGACAGTACTTTCCTACCTACCTACCTGCCTGAATTTTGATTATGATTTTGATTTTGCGGCTCATAATTGATTATGTGGGGGTTTTGATTGTGGTATTCCAAACCTCATGGCGGCCTGACCACGTAACTACTACCCTTGAAAATTATATGAGTATTTTTGAGTGTGCGTTTTTAAGGTTTTAAGGATTTTAATTTTTAATACATTTATTTCTTTTCCCTTTTTTATTTTTTACAATTCACATTTCATTTCTGAGATACAGGCAAATTTGCTAACATCGACGCACGTTTGAATTACCTTTGGACCGTCTCAGCAGTCAGATATTGTCTGGAAGGACAATCATTAATATTATGAACAAATAACTATAAAGAGGTAGTCAAAATATCTCAGTTTTTTTTTAATAGATAGAAAATTTAAGAAAACATAGACTCTGAGGCAAAAAAAATTTGATACGAGTGATTTTCTCTGGGAGAGTGAAGGAATATTTATATTGTTGATATATTTATTGATTTATTTATTTAGTTGATTTATATTTATATTGAATGAATGTTGATTTGAGATGTGTGAAGAGTAACTCATCAGAAAATATGTATGAGTAGGTATTCGTTTTATTCTTGGACTGCATGTGCAGTAGCGGCAATTGGTCCGACGGTAACACGACTGACCGGGCGGACAATTACTGATAATGTCGTCAAAATTGGTCGAATAGTTTACGCATTGTGCTTGTGACAACTTATTTCAAGTTTACGTAATTACTTGTCGATTTCGTAGGCAGTAATCTTGAGGCCATTCCTCAACAATCCTACGAATTTGAGCGAGATCGGGTCATCAGGTGGTGGGAAATCGATGTTCCAGGAAACTCACGTTGCGCAATTAGTCAAAAGAAAATACCTATATATTATAATAGGTACACAATTTTATGAAATCTCATTCGCAGCTGGTAGTTTTATGAGGAATTTGCAAGGTCATAATAATCTGGAAGAAGTTATCAACCACAGTGCGTTCCTTACAAGACACTGGGGAGCAGAGAAAGTTTTTGGGGTCCTCGACGTCTTCGTGACCCACTTCCATGAAGGCGGCGCATCCTTCCTTCTCTTGCTGCTACCGTCACGTAGTCACTCCAATCGCCGATCACCCACACAATAAAATAAATACATAAACGATCAAATAAGTTTGTCAAATAAATATGTTTGGCCGTGTAGATACTTTCAAACATTATCGAACTCAGAAATATTGAAGTGAACATCAGGTCAGAGGGTATGACACCTTACTGGGTGACCTTAGTGATATATATTGTGTGTACGCCTGTGTTGAAATCATTAGTTTGCAAATGGATCTCCTTTGTGAGAGTCATAACTGTGAATCCAGCAAAAGCGAAAAAATCAGTGTAGGCATCGAGGTTACAATAAATTCACTGAATAGGAGCCTCGTGGAAGTTACGAACAGGTAATCCACCGCTCACCTGCCCCATCGTGATCATGTCTCTGCTGTTAGCCAACCCACGATCTGGAGGATCAACTCATCCTATACCTAGCTTACCAAAGGAATGTCACTCTCAAATCCCAGCCCCCAACGATCTGAGGAAACCATAAACTTGTTTCTACTTTTTTTCTAGACCGCCGCAAGCACGCTGAAAACCTGAAATTATACTTACACAAAAATAACGACCCAATTTATAAAACTGACTAGACATATATTTTCTAGGTCCCCCAAAACAATACATATTTGCACTTACATAACATTATTCTTGCATTCTTCAAAACATTGAGACCCAATTTACCAAGCTGACAAAGCAATATGGGCGAAGATTCAGTTTTCGTTAACTTCAATATGGAGATCGACCCAGACGAGTAAGTATGTCAAACTGATCGGGAATGGGGTCCACAGAAAGAAAACACCTTCTTCGCCGAGATTTCGTGAAATATATTCACTTCTTCAGGGCTCGAAGGTAAGCATAGTTTTCGTTAACAACGCCTATCTTCATAGGTATTCATGTAGCTATTACTCTTACCTTCTCTTCGCATAGTACAGACTATACCAAAGGCAGTCTGGTCATAAATTTCAATATTATTCAATATTAGGTAGGTAGTTGTACTGACTATTGGCAGAGTAGTGGAGTATCTCTTTTATTTGACAGGTATGATTTGAAAGCCAATAATACGCAAGGGTACTTTTGTGGGTTGTTAGTGAGTTTATTTGAATAGTAAAAAAACCAAAAACAATTATTCAGTTAAAATTACAACTTCCGATAGTGGATTCCAACTATAGATCCTAATGTTGGGTGGCTCCGGATAGATAGGTTTCTCGAGTATCTATAACTTTGGTAATGAATCAATTAGTGAAAAAATGCATCAAGATTCAAGAAGCGCATTCACCTTGTTAACTCATGAGGATTATCACAATACCAGCTTTTTCTGCAAATGGGATGCGTGTATTTCCGAAGCTGACTACATGCAACTTTTGATAAACGTTGACGGAATACAAATACCTACTTGTGTATACCCAGCACGTTTTAAACATAAAGTATCATCTGTCACTGGACTCAAAATCCTGTATTTTAGATATCCCTAGTGGAAACGAATGGTCGAAGTTCAGTGAAAATAATATTTTTGTAGATCGATTATGAACCGTACAGTGAGGTTCCAAAGTTAGGAGTCGGTATTATCCTAATTATCCCTTTTCAAGTAGTTACTATCCCAGACTGACTGAGAAAGCTGTCGTCATTTTGAATCTATTGTTTTTTGTTGTACGGCCTGGGACGGATTAATATTGTTTCACTCAGTAAAACCATGGTTGTCTAGTCGGAATAGAGTGTCTTAATTTCTATTATTATGTGGTGCCAACCTCATACCTTTTTCTGTAAGGGTGGAGGGGTGGTGGTGTTGGTGGGGGGATTGATCGTCCAAACAACTCACTCACCTACTTGTGAACGGTTTCTATGATACCTAATCAGAAATCGGTACTAGAATCTATGAAAGGAACTCAATAGAGTCCACCTGAATGTCGGGACTACCCACAGAAAACAATATTCTTATCGCAAGATCAATCCGAGGATTCGATCAGAAGTAATGATATGGAGTAGGTATATCCTAAAATAAAGAGAAAAGTGTTGTTTTCGGGGTCGGGGTTTCCGAGTTGCTCATGTGAAGTTTTTGGCCGAAAATCTTTCTTAACATCAATCAACAGAAGGATCCGTATTACTGGGGAAAGACAATGATGTTGTTTATCGATGGTTCACTTTACCGAGTTCCACGTCCCTTCAGCTTTCAGCAACTCTCACGATAGCTCCGGGGGATTTGGAAAGTCTAGGAAACGCATTAGCAAACTATAACCATCCAAGGTGGCAAGCTGGTAGTATTTTCTTTCTAATGATCGCGCATACCTACCATTCGGGGTTGTGTCGCAGAGGGGTAAAACCGCTCTAACGAACGCACTTGTTGACTGCGTACCTTCAGTTTACATTCGCGAAGTCGGACTGTGTGGTTATCCCCAATATTATCGTAAAGGTGATTGTTATTCAACAATTTGTACATCTTGAGAAGCATGCATCAGGCTATACTCTATGCCGTGAACCAGGAGCCATGTAAGGTACGTGATTCATCAGGTATTATCCTTAAGTTTAATCTCTATATTCGACCAAATGCACACTGGAGTCTACTGCATGAATCAAGCCATTTCTAACAAAAAATCAGTAATGGTTTGTTTTAAAGAAGAATTTTGTGAAAGAGAGGTCAGTAATCAGATTGTGAAGTACCTTTCTGTTCTTTCCCCAATATCTACCTACAACTCTCATTTGACTCATATTTGCTTGCCAAACAAGCTTCAGGAGAATGGTATTGGGAGTGGGAAAAATCTTGCTGACTCACTAGCTGTCACTATTCATAAACAAGGATCAAAACAATCGAGTAATGGGTTGTTCCGGCTATTCCACTTCAGTGAGAGCTTTCCAAAAAGGTGCTATATGTGGGGTATCCGATGACTGGAATTAAGCGAAAACAGGTACCATAAAATCGATACAGATTACGTCACCCACCCCGCGCCTGCCTGGGGGACCCCTCCGATCATCAGAACAGATTACGTCACGCGTGATCTTTTCACCCGTTTTACAGCCATCCTAATGAACATTTTAAGCTGAAAATTGGAATTCAGGGGTTTTCAAGGGTGCTGGATCCAATTGTGAAGTAGGGAATGCAAAATTACGACTGACCTGAATTCCCCATTCACATTCATATT
Source organism: Lygus lineolaris (assembly GCA_030264115.1). Taxonomy (NCBI): domain Eukaryota; kingdom Metazoa; phylum Arthropoda; class Insecta; order Hemiptera; family Miridae; genus Lygus; species Lygus lineolaris. The sequence goes on from JAEMON010000002.1 coordinate 27,405,708, forward strand.
TTCCTTATTTGATACAAACAAACCATTTCAAGATTAATTAACACTGCTATACTAGTTCCATTAAGGATCGGGGTTTTATTAGTTTTGCTTCCTAGTCTACCGAAGGTAGCGGAAGCTTTGTTTTCACTTAGTGAATCGAAAAAAGTGTTGTCCTCCAAAATTGAAATTTCCACTCGCATTTTACATTTCGGAGCTTCCTGAACAAATCTGGTTCCATGTCCGCCTGGCGGCATTTCCTTGTTACAGAAAAATGTCTTCCAAAGTTTCCATCCGATTTTTTCAGGTTCTCAGGGATTATGCGGGTAGTGCCCCTAGAGACCACGTACGAATTTCACAATGATTGAATAAACGGTACACTCTACGCCCATATTGTGTTAACGTACATTTCACCCACGTTATTTCAAATTAATATTGACAGTTTGTCTCAACTGACAAACATCAACACGATCAAGAGTTTTGAACTTACACAATAAATAATTTTTGATTTCAAATTTTCTTGGTCGCGAGGAAGCTATGTGCCATTTTTATTTGACAGACTATTCATTTTTGCATTTGATCGTTCGAACTTATGTACTGTATGTGTTTTAAGCGTAGGCACTATGTACTATATTTCTCTGTAACCAATGACGGTCAACAGTTATCGATGGATTGGAATTATGGATCGTTCATTGCTCCTAATAAAATACTTAGTACCTCCTACGAGTACATAATTGTATAAAAACATAAATATTAGGACGCAAAGATCGTTGTAGTGCTTGGACGGTTTTCACTTACTTATATGCAGTCACTAATGCCACTCCGTTAGTGAATAAATTCACATGGATACCAAGGACCTTTCATAATAATAATGAGGGATTTCGGACATTAGAGTTTATGGAAACAATGAGGACACATATGGAAAACTGCGGAACGAGTCTCGCAATATTATTGAACCAAAAAAATATTAGGTACTCCACTCTACCTTTGTTTTGAGGGCGCCGAATTTGATGGTACTGCACCGTCGAAAAATGGATCTATTTAACGAAGGGTGAAAAAAACGCGCTGCGGCGACACTGGCTAACTTGAGAGGAAAATATTGACAAACATGAATTTTGGTGCAGTTAAGAGAAGAGAAGCTCGTTCAGTCTAAGAAGGAAACTTACGGACGATTAAGAGTGAGGACACCCGCAATGGGGTCTACCAGGTTTACCAAAAAATGATTGAGCTCATTAATAATACCATAACATTCTACCTAATCTAAATAATTAAAAAAAAAAAAAAAAAAGAAGATTTTCCTGTCGTACCTACCTACGCAGTTTTGGGGAATCCCACGGTTGGACTACACAGCACTCTTGCCCTTAAACAGGATGAATAAACCATTAGGTATTATTCTCTACCGAGCGATTCTGTAAATGTATTGGCACACTTGGACCTATTTTCTACTGATCTTTTTAGACATCAATTTATTTTCAACTGATGTTTAATCTTGAAAGGTTGTGAGTTGGAATCAAGTTGTTCTGTACGACATACGTATCTGTAACATGTTCTTGAGAAGTTGCATAACGCTCCCGTAATTGGAGAGTCCGCCTTCGCGAGTTTAAAGTCTAAAATAAGACTTCTCTTCGTCGTATTATTAGAATCATTCCAAGTTTTTTGTTGGCGGTTTAGGGTGTCGGCCTCTTTATACGCGGATTCTGTTCCCCGAATGTCCTTGAAGATACGGCAAAAACCAACGGCGACGTCTAGAGTGGTAGGTAAGGTAAGCCGATCGATACAATAATAAAATGTAATACCGATTCTTTGAACCTTATGGATTCACCAATGTCGAGAGCAAGTCAAGTTCAACGACCTCCCCAACCCGTCCATCATTTCCGAAATTCAACCATGTCATGGTTATAACCAATTCGATAAGTATGAAGTTGAGGCGCTTTTATTTCTTGCTTTACTGTCAGCGGTCAGGAGCGTAGCTGGAAATGCACTATTACATGCTTCCCTACTCGAACATATGATTTTTATTTCAGGAAGGGATTGAAAGGAATCACTATAAGATGTCCTTTGAAAATCCGAAAGTATTTTGGGACATGTTGTCACTAACTGACCCATGTTTTATAATTATGAAATCATTAAGAGGAGCGTAGCCGGAAAGGTATGCATTAGATACCTACTCAAACATGTTATTTTAACTCTAGGAAGAGTGTGGAATTATTCACCACAGAGATATCATCTAAAAATCCGAAAGCATTTGGGCCATGTTTCACCATGTTTTGGGCACACTGGAAAAAATTGGAGAGGGCCCCTACATGAATGAAAAAAAAAAAAAAACTAATAGTGATGTGTACGGCGCACAGTGTAACTACCATGTAGGTATACCAAAAGTCGAAAAACCAATATTTAAAATTGGTCACGAGTCATAAAATTCGTCTTTTGTATAGTAATTGATTGGAAATAATAAATCAAAACATTGCAAAGCGTTTCTTTGAAATCTTGCTCGATGCTGATATTTCCTATAACTTATAAAGGGAATTTTGCACACTCAAGCCTGATTAAAGTACTCCTGTAGACAAGTGGAGGAAATCACAATCCAACATAAACCGGTTGGGAAAATTCCCAAAAGAGCCCAAATCCCCTGCTTTGTGGTTTCTGGGCTCAAGGCTTAGTTTCTTTTGTATATATCAATATGCAGTCCCTCGTGTTCCCGTGTAAACACCCATTTAAGAGTCAATCAGATTTTCGAAAAATGTGGATGGAGTGGGAAGTAGTAATTTATTGTATATCATGATTATCATACATATTCTTATTATAAATCGTAGGAAACCCAGTATCAAAGGAATCTCTATGTATATATTTTATATTAAGCCTTATATTATTCTGAGAGAGCATTCTCATAGCGCCTTAAATTTCGGCCTTTGCCGTCCTACCCTCACTTTATCCCTCATGCACGATCTTCACAAAGTAAGAGTTAGAAACAAAAAGTGATGATACATCCCAGGATTGAAAGGCAGATAATTGGAGAGCATGATTGTTCATTCCAGTATTACAAGCTCGAAAAACGAATAAAACGAGAAACACATCTAATTTCTGGTGTTCAGTTATAAAACCAGAAGCAATCTCCTTCGTACCACTCATCGTTAAATTTGAGTATCGAGCAACGAAATCACTCGGGAACGTTTTGTCATAAAACGACAGGTAACGGTAGGAATCCAATCGCGGGGATGTCTTCCTATACCAAAAATGTCGAGACACCTCTACAGTGAAGGTCCAAGACTCATTCGAGTCGCTCTCGTTCTAAATATTTCGACCCATAGAACGGGAGGACTGGGAAGACAGGCGTTTGTTGATCATGATTATCTAATATTATACTACTTAAATAGGCAAAGTGATATGCCGCATACGGCATACTATATAATATCCGTAAGGACGTCGGAAAACATTTTTTGAGTTAGATAGAAGTTTTGAACCAGGGGTCACCAACGTGTGAGGAGTATCCACCTCATGGGTGGATTTAACTGGATTGGTAGATACCAAGTATAATTATAAAATAATTTTACTTTTCTTTACTGCTGAACTTCGTTTCGAACGTATTCCCCAGAATTTAATAGGTAGTCACTTGACTATTTTCAATGTAGGTAGGTATGTACCTATTGTTATTATTAAGTATTTGAAAAGAAGTTCACAGCAGTACCTGCCTAAGTTAATATGGCACTGCGATCATGTACCAACCTCTATAATTATCAGAACTCAAGACAAATAAGTCTGCTCATGAGTGCAGGGTATTGTTAGTTTTGAATAACACTTAATAATGTATTGATGATGAGGTACGATCAAACTTGAGGAGATACTTGTACTGGCAATGCTTAGAACCTAATATCGCCCTTCCCCTTCCATCAAAAAAGTTTAGAGCAATCAAACTGAAGGGAAATTAGTATTTTGTAGTATTTTTAGAGGAATTCGTGCTTGGGAATGCGCAGGTGCAATTGATCTAACAGCGATGAAATTCATGAATGACCATTAATATTCAAGACCTGTTCATCTAAATCAGGTCATTAGCATTGTAGAATTTATTAGGGTGTCCAGATGTTTACGTTTGCGCATTCGCATAAGAGTGCCCACTGATCTGGTCATTATTAAAATTATTAGGGATCATTTAGAGGCTGTAGTCCTCACCTATCCTCCAACTTTGAGCAAAATCTGACCATCTAGCTACTTGATTCTCATAAATGTTTTTTGTGAGTGTTTTACGTCTCCTCATGCGCACAGAGTCATTGAATCGAGGGCAATTAAATTCATAGGGGTCCACCTGGGCCCACCAGACCCGCAGAGTTTCTGGGAATGAAATCGAAATCAAATGGAAATTACTGGTTAAGGCACGTGGCAAGGATTCATGGACACACTATCAGACAGACAGACAGACCGACATAGAGACACTACGTGCCACAGAGACACAGATTAGTAGTTGTAGTTATCTAGTGTCTATAGAAGTATCCCTATCATAAACTGCAGAAAAGAGAAGTAATTGAAACACTTCCACTGACTTAAATATCTAGAAGATTTTATTTATTGTTACAGATGAAGTCGAATCTATCCGATTTAGGGACAGCAAGATCACCGTCGAACAGCGATGTCACAGCAAAACCAACCACAGAACACTTCCACCCTCTAACTACCAAGCAATATAAATGGCAAATTGTATGGCGGAATTTAATAGCCTTCATCTACCTTCACACAGCTTCAATATACGGAATATATTTGGCGTTTGTAATAAGCAAATGGGAAACCTTGACATTCAGTAAGTCACCATTAAGCTAAGAGGAGGTTTGGAGATTTTTTTGTATGTGAAATACTCTGAACATTGACTATGGAATGAGGTCTCTATTTCCGCTCGTTTGTAACTCAATCACGTTGGAATGGACTTCCAAGAGGTTTTTTGCATAACGATGGCAAAGTTCCTGGCAATTTTATTGGAATATTTAGTATGAATTTTCATCATGACGTAGTGATAATCCTTTGAGTAACATCGAGCAAGGATTTAGGTACCTCAAAACTAGCCGGTGTAAACTCGATGCAAGGTTAGCCAAGGAAACAAAATACAAGAAACAAGATAAATAAGACAATAATTTATTTTACTAGCTGACTTACCGAGCTAGCTCGAACAAACCCATCAATAAAACATAGCACCTAGAAGGTGTCCAAAAATCCATGAATCTTATCGTATTCCACGACATCGCAACCGACATACATGATTCGATAACTTCTTGACGTAAACAACTGTCGTCGATAGGAACACCCCGAATTCGAATTTTGACGACGACGAGACCGATCGCAATTTTGGCCCACAACAGATACGACATTTCATAAAAATTGTTAGACACATTCTTGAGAGCAGGTAGGAAATAATTGTAACAGTGATTAGAGAAAATAGATCGAACCAGGGACCAATTTCAATGGTTCATTATACATTTCAGAATAAATATTAGAAAATTTCAAGCTAGATATTCGAGACCAGATTATCATAATTATACCAATTCATTTGCGACACCTGACTTTATGGTGGACACTGGAAAAGTATGCATGCATAAGTCAACTAGAATCTGCAGCCAGTGATGTTGTCTGTTGGCCGAATCGCCCCAGCTGTAATGCGTATGTATTGTTTTGGATTTCCAATGTTATTTAAATTCCACCAGAACTAGAATTCAAGAGAGGGATGGTTTCAAGAATCGAACCGAACACAAAAGCGAATCTCATATAGAGCAGAAATTATTAATGACATGTAGCGTCGACAACATAGGAAAAACCGACCTGTCGTGAACATCGTTTCGAGTTCATAAAAACATTTTAGTCAAAAACATAAGGCAGCGTCGAGTTTACATACGCCCATGAGTTTATAATCATGGGCCGATAGCCGCGCACGTTGTTCGAGCAAAGAAATTCGGTATTTGTCCTCGTAGTTTTCGTGGCTAAAAGAAAGTAAGACTGGAACGCGCTGAGAATAGCACGGTATGCCGGCTCTAATCCGAAAATTGAGCTTTGTTGAGCCGGTAGACCATCAGCGGTACCATAATTTGTCTCTAGCTGCAGAGCAGGGGTACTTAGACACCTCAGAGTTGATGAGTGAAAGTGTTGGGACGTGCGCTCGACCGACAGTGTTCTCAGGAACCTTGGGGTTGGCACTTGACTGAGAACTTGAATGTCTCGGTGAAGGAGGGGTGATGCCACCGACCCCCTGATCTTCTTTCCCTTTCAATATCTTGTTTCCCGAAACCTAGAGAATGTTGTCGGCAACAACTGATCCATCTCTGAACAAACTTGTATATTTATAAACTATCTAGATAAGAGTAGTTCCACTCTTATCTCGAAGGTCAAATATGTATTCTGGATTCCACAAAATACAAATAGATCCAGAATGTATCTCAACTACTCACTCAACATGCTAAAAAGCGAAATTCGAGTACCTAAACTTGTAAGCACCGATCAGTGCATTTTTGCTTGCTTCTGGAGAGCATGTGTTATGCTGGTTGGCTTCTTGATCACTGGATCTCAGATAAATGAAGAGGAATCTTAAATTTATGGTCTCGGATGAATGGGAAAAAGGTGTGAATCTAGTTTACACATTCTGTCCTTGAATTATGAACTAAAAGGTCTTTGTTATATCGGGTATTTACTCAATCGAACAGGTATCATCTATCACACTAGGTTCCAATTATTTAATCGTCGTTAATACCTGGATAATCGAAAAAGGCCAGTTTATGCTGAATTTCGGGTTCTCACATTCTTATAAACATGTTTTATGTATAGTGTTGGTAACATGATTGACCTACTAACAGCCCTTTATGAACATTTCCGATGTACTTAAGGGGACTCACCACTTTTTCGGGTCGAAAAAATGTAATTTTTTTTTATTTTTTTATAAAAAACTTCATCATTTTGTGAACATTTTGGTGTATCACTTTTTGTTTTTCGAATGGGAGAAAGCCTCAAAATATAGTGTTGAAGTTCGCAAGTCATGCGCACAGCCCCTGCGGGACCCGCGATTCCTGTGTTCACCGCCTGATCCCAACTTGCTCTACTATCTATTCTATTTGTCTCACTGACACGAGATGATTATAAAACTGCAAAAAATTAATCCTGTTGAGTTTTCTACCCTTTGTATGTTTGACCAGTTGACTAACAATTTACCATAGCAACGAAAAAACCATGTGATCTTTCTGACAATGATGAAAAAATGAAGTAGGTAGGTAGGTATGATCTGGGACAGAAGGCGGCGATGAGTATGGATCATCAGAATTATGCAGAATTGCCGTGGAAGAACCAGTATGATGATTACGAAATAAAGGAACAGTTTTCAACTTCACCACGTTGACGCGTTTAAAAAAAAATTCCTTTAGGAGGAGTGATCTCGACAATCAGAAAGATAAACCAACGAAAACTCAAAAACTGACTGACAGACCGGCAAACACTGGTCACATTATCCAAATTGATAACTAAACTTCCTTCTTCTTCTTCCATTTTGGTCTCAAAATGTTATCAGATGGTAAGAAAAAAGGCGACATCATTGTAGGAATCAATAACATTCAGTTTCATATCCTTATCAGAAAAACGCGTTTTTCTCAAAACAATGTTTTTTGACACATATGCCCCAACATTTCTGTGAGTGATTACCCGATTGAACTGATTTAATTTTTATTTTGTAGGGGAATAGTATGTGAAGAGATAGACACGAGATTTTTATTGAATTCAAATCCCAGAGTAAACTATGATTTTCCATTCATGGTGAAAATAATACCGATTTTTTCGATCTGCTGCCTAAAATTTTATTTTCAACCTACAAGTTAAATCTCATGTCTATTTGAAGATCTTGCCGAGACGAACAAAATAAAAAAAAAATTTTGAAAATCGGCCGTTCCGTTGGGGAGATAATGGGGCATGAATTAAAGAGGGAAAACATATAAGTAGTGAGTCCCCTTAATAAGTGTCATAAGTAGCTTACAATCAATTTTTGATGTGAGAGTGTGTACTATGATTCCAGCAATACTCTTCGGTCTCTCCACGGGGTACGGCATCACTGCTGGGGCTCACCGTTTGTGGGCTCATAAATGCTATAAAGCGAACACCGCTCTCCGGATATTATTGGCATTTTTTAACACAGCCGCCTTCCAAAATCACATTTACGAATGGGCGAGAGACCATAGGTATGGATATAAGTTGTAGTATGTGCGATGACATTTTATAAACGTACCTATGTAAATCCTTTAAAAAAATCATTTTACTCATTTTTGTTGGAGTTAGAGGAATGTGAAATTCTCTCGTAGATTTGCTGGTTATTTGACGCTATATTTTCAGAGTTCATCACAAGTTTACAGACACCGATGCTGACCCTCACAACTCCAGAAGGGGTTTCTTCTTTTCGCACATGGGTTGGCTAATGCTAAAGAAGCATCCAGATGTCAAGCTAAAGGGGAAACTAGTTGATATGTCAGACCTAGAAGAAGACTGGGTCGTTATGTTTCAGATGAAGTAAGTTCCCCATCAATAATGATCGGTTCAATATTCCTGTCACAATATTTCATATTTATTGAATTTCTCCTTGCTGTTGTTGCTGCCGCCACTATTTTGAGATTCCCTGCCTCATAGATTGAATGATGAGAGTAATACCTGTAACTACAATAGGTAGTACCTTTCTTAAACTTCTAGTAGGTAATTCTTATAATCTGAATTTTTTTTTCAACAGATACTACTTCATCCTGATGCCTTTGTGCGCATTTGTGATACCAATAGGGATTCCCATGTATTTTTGGGGCGAAAGCCTGAATGTTGCCTTCCATCTTACGGCCATTTTGCGATACACCATAAGCCTCAACAACACTTGGTTGGTAAACAGCGCCGCTCACATTTGGGGAAACAGGCCATACGACCGGTAATATATATACTTACCTAGATTATATTATTATTATTACCTAATACGTCCTGGTTCTTCATTGGAGAGCTTTTGTCCTTCTCCATCATCTTCAAGTTCAACCATGGAAGAGATACGCGTACCTAGCTGATACGGAAAGACGGAACAATAAGTTGAAGCTTTCTCCACAAGTATACGCACAGCAGTTCTTTCCGTAAAGCTGCATGAAGCAGCTGTTCCTGTGTATGCGAAGAACGAGGTACACGTTTATATGCTTCAAGTTCATTGATCCGCCTTCCCGAATCAGCTACGGGTATGGTTTCCACGGTTGAACGTGTAGTGATTAAGGAAAAACAAAATCCCCCTCTATTGTCAATAATACTTTTTGGGGCGATAATTTTTTTTATCCATTTTGAAAATTCTATGTTTTAAGTTTCAGGATAGGTGAAAATAATACATAAAATCGAAAAAACGAATTGAAAAAGATGTTTGAAAGTAGGGGATGACTTTTAAAATCACCCATGTTCAATAGTGCTGTTTTTTTGCAGTTGAGCAAGTAGGTAGGGGTTAAATTCGCACATGATTCCTCACTACCAAAGTAGGTATTCGTGCAAGAAATCAAACAAAATTTTCGAAAATCAAAATTTGCAATATCTTTTTTACATTTCAAAGTTTTCTGAACAATTTTGGTTCCGTGTTTGTCTAATTGTGGTCTATTCCTTGTCCCAGGCAACACTATTACAGAAGGTTATGGGGTCTGATTTTGATGAAATTTTGTGGGATTGTGCAAGTAAGCCAATAGACGGTCCAATATTAATTGCATCACCATGGGACAGCTAGTAGCGTGTACGCATACGCAAACGTGAATTGTCTGAATCTACGATTTTTCAGTCCCTATAGGGACTACCCTCCGAATTCAAATGAAATCGGTTCATTATAATGGACCGATTTCATTTGAATTTGGAGGGTAGTTAGATACTGAGCCCAAAACAATTACCTATGAATTTCGTCACGATTGGACCAGCAATAACTACTGCAGATGCGCGAACATTAAATGTGTTTGCATAGACATAACTCCGGAACTATTCTACCAATTTCACTGAAATTTTCACTAACTTATTTAATGGGTCCGTGTTACAAAAGTGAATAAGCTTTACTGCCCATCCAATTTGGCAGACGTTTTTTGGAGTTTAGCCATTCGGGTGAGACACCCCAAACATTAATCTCCAAGGGGTTTCTTGGAGGAAAATATGAGGTTTTTAAACTGCTCGACACCTGATGCGTTTAACAGAAAGAATACCTACCAATTGAAATTTCCCTGAAAAGGCTACAACGAATAAGTAGATGAGTGAAATTACATATGTCTGAAAAACACGAATCCGAGGCTTGCTTACTTTATTGTTTGCCCTCAACCCCAAGTACATAATATCAACTGTTGTGAATGATCTTCAGCGCATCTTGATCATATAAGTTATATTCATTTTGGTCATAAGCTTATATTTTGGAGAACGTTTGCTGTTGGAAAGAATGATTGAAATCTCGTTATTCACGGCCCTCTAGTTGCTCTATGTATCAAGGCTGAATGCAATTGGTGCGATGGAATGCGATCTTGAAGGGTTTAAATGGACAGCAGCCGTGTCAAGAGCGCTTATGTACTGAGGGTGCCGTTCTATAAGCATCTCTTCTTCCCTTAGATATTTAATTATCTTGTGCCACTTTACTACCCCCTCGATTGAGGGTTCACGAATAAAAACTGAGTTGTGGACGTGGTTTTGTTGACAGAAATATATCTCCAACTGAAAACATCTACGTGGGAATCCTCGCTTTTGGCGAGGGATGGCACAACTACCACCACGCCTTCCCCTGGGATTACCGGACCTCCGAGTTCTCAGGATACAAAACGAATATTTCGACGGCGTTTGTTGACTTCTTCGCCTGGCTCGGGTGGGCCTACGACCTCAAGACGGTCAGGCCAGAAATGATCAAGAGGCGGGTGGATCGAACAGGCGATGGCACACACCACTCCATCCAAGCCGGTCCCTGGGGTTGGGGAGATCCTGATTTAACCAGGGACGAGAAGGAAATGATTGATGTCATAAATCCTAAACATGATTGATTTTCATAGTTTAGCAGACATGTAAAATCCCAACATCCTTAGAAGGGACAATGAAATCATAGATAAAATGGAGTCATAGTGTAGGGATCATGAAAACTATAACTCTTTTATGGATGGACAACTACAGGCAACCCCCGGATGGTACAATCGTAATTGTTCGACGAGATGAGCTGACCTGTGCGATTCGGTCGATTAATCTAAATCTTTCGTTTCGCATATTATAGATAGATTTAGTTAAACAACCATTCAATGTGTATTATAGTGTATGACAAGATTCTATTTGCATAGTATATATCCCCTTCCGGGCCAAGGCTCCCACCATGGTGACTCGCCAATCGCCAATCCATTTCTAACCGAATAGTTTTTTAATTTGTATTAGCATAGCAATTATTCAAAAACTCTGCACATTTATACGCAAGGTTTATACTACGTTTTTAATCAGATAACTCTGCTGCATAAATTAGAAGAATTTCGTTTCAAGATTAGGTACGTGGAATTTGGATTATAAAATATTCGTACGACACGGACACACACATTGAGGCCAAATACGGTTCTAGCTGGAGGAAAATATTTTGTTGAGCCATTCCCATAAGAAATTTCAAGCTTACTCCCAATATGGGTATCATTTTGTACCAACTGACAAAGCTCGTCCATGACGGTCCGACCCTCGTGGCTCAGCCTTCAATGAGGGATCCTCAAGTTAATCGCCATGAGACACCCATGTTCGATAGCTGAGCTAATCCAGGCTGAGAAATGAAAAATATTCCTGGCGAGATGGTTGCGTAATTTATATGGTTAATATTGATTTAAGAAAGATTCTTAAAAAAATGAATATCTATGCATTTAATTGGGAGAATTGATCAATAGGAGAACAAGTTAATTAACAATATCTAAACTATTATGAAATAATACGCAGCGTGTAGTGGGTGTGCGTCTGTCAAATCATGCATTAATGAGGGTGCAGTTTCTATCCTGAAGAGCATTTCTACGATTATCAGCGAAATTGTGATTTTCCATCTAAGAGAAAAAGAGAGCTGAAGGTATCATAATTATTGTCAGCAATAACAACTAGCGAGCTGAACATAGCGGAAAACAGTTTTCGTTCAAGAGTGTATGGTTCGCAAGGCGAGCTCATTGGATTTTGATGTATTTCATTTGTATTTTGTGAAATTATTGTAAATAATGTACCTATGTGAAAAATACTTTCGTTAAATCGAGGAACAATAACTTCTGATGAAATTCTCAATAAAAATTCGTTATTTACCCATAATTTTATCTAACCTTTCACCCTTGACACATAATCTTGATTTAGGTATCAAAAAATACCTAGGATTATCAGAACTGGGAAAATTTTTGAACTGTCAAGGGCATTTACCTGTCTGAACCACCTACTCCAATCCGGAAATTGGCTGTGGATTCAGTTAGAATCTAATGTATTAAATAACAGTCTTCTCTAAGGGTAAGAAAATAGGGGATGAAATGTTCAAAAGGCCCTAGCTCGAAAATTTCAAATAGAAAGGTATATTTTTTTAATCGATTTAAAATAGAATACAATTGTTAGAGTCGAATGAGACCTTGCGGAGCGTTCTAGGACCAACCGTTCGCTCTCTGTAAGACTTAAGTGTTGAATGAAAAAAAGAGCAGAAACACGAGTGTAAATCGCAATTCTTTCCGAGTAGGCAAAATATCCGTTCAAATAAATCAGCTGTTCAAATGCAACTTAACACGTATATCTGTGAGAATATAACACTAAAAAAATGCAATGTTTCTATTTCGGTCGATTTTCACGTACAACCAACCCGTTGGTGTGGAAATGTAACTTCAATTTTCATCGCACAGAAATCGTTCGCCACTCGTTAGAAAGCTCTCGATTTATTAGAAAAATGTAAACATCTCAAGCTACCAATTTCCCCCTTCTTACGCACCTGGCTACATTCCTAAACTAATTTTGTCGGACTGTGAACAAAATTTTCGTTGGGCAGAAACATGAATGCATAGTTTCTATAAACGATTTCCAGCACGACCAAATGACGCAGTTAAAACCAGGAAATACGTGACTACATCCCTCCTTGTTTCTGATGCTTTTCACGTACAACCAAACAGGCGCCATGGTGCAAGACTGGCTCATCATAGATTTTGGATTGCTGCTCAGTTTCGATACAATTTTCCATTTCCCAATTCTAATGGGACGTCCTCTGAAATGCATAAATTACTGAAATATATAATGTGTTTCCTAGAGCTGCCGATAATCACTTGAATGACTTTTGAGGTCGTACTATGACACAGCGAATAGAGAGACCTTCCACTTGGAAGACGTCAAGACCTGCATGTGTCACCTTTTCCCTTCACTTCTCGGAACAAAAAATTATTTCTGGAGGAAAACGATTTGGGTTGTGACCAATATTCTGGACAAAGAACATTAAATTTGATCGTTCCATATCGTACGTTTCATCTCATAAAATGAACCCAAGTGTGACGTCCAGTTGGGTTTCTGTCGCAAGATAAAGCAAGCCAAGAGACGTAGTTATCGACAAACTTTACATAGAGGTAAGTTATATATTGCAAGTGATGAAAATGGATGGTTCATAACGAGTGAGTAGTGTTAATATTATGTATTTCTCTCATATACTTGGGTTCATGAAATCCGTGACCAAACATTGCATCTAACTTACCGATTTGATTGATTAAAATAATGGAATTCCTCATTAACTATTTTGAATATTGTAGACTGTCTCCCGAACCAGATCTATTAGGTAATTATTTTGAAAACAATTAAAAACTATATAGACGGCGGTTACCAAAAAAATAAAAAAAAATAAAAAATAAAAATACACCAATAAATTAAGTTCTGCAGAACTGATTGGACGTTGAAATATTATGGAATAAGTGGTTGTGCCTCATTGTGCACTCAAAGTTTGTCTGTTTGTTAGTTTGTTCCTTATGCAAAGCCAAACGGCTGGACCGAATTGCGCCCATCTTAATTCAAAATGATCAGCAAGTTACGAACTAATTCAGCAGGTAGGTATGTTAAAAATCCGTGGACGACCTCCTTCATCGTGAACGAGGCTTTCCTTAGCGACGTTTAATGAATAAACACATTCGTAAACAGGGGAGCGTAATTTTACTACTTTCACAGCCATTTGGGACGTAATGTAAACCGTCAAATAGAACTTCACGTGACGATTCCAACGGTACCAGATTGTTTTCTGAGAGTTCAGCCGTTCAGATTCTATACATAGGGAAACACGGTGAAACTTGGTATTGAAAATTTCGTATTAATTTGTTATCGAAATTGCCGTAATAATATTTCTAAACAACTTTGGTTTCCCAGTTGCCAAGCAGTTTGGTTGATGGTTACCATTAAATGTTGCTTGAACTTGGTCAACGGTGAGGTTTTTGTATCGTTGTTTAGATAGGTAAGAGTAAGTAGTAGTAGCTCCATGAATAATCAATCACGCTAGCGAAGTCTTCAAGTATGTTATCACCATTCGAAGGGTGAGGGTTTACTTATTTTTACGTGGATAGTTATACGTACTTGGTGACGGGGAGGTTTATATTTATGTTTCGGTAGTCCTAGCACCACGCACAACCATTCACGCGAGCAAAGTATGCGAGCGTTTGGGATCTGGACAACCAACCGCGAGCGAAGTGAGTGGGTCGACGTGTGGGGCCTTGCAATTTGGAAATAAAAATCCAACAACTCCGTAATTCAAAGTGCAAAATCCAACCCTCCAGGTCGTGAGATTCGCATATAGAATTGTAGACCATAGATCTGTTGAAATACAAATTAATGGGGTCTACGCATGAGAAATAAAAAATGGAAAAAACCCATTAATTTATTATGTTATTTGAGTTGCCATGACTAGTAAACACTATTTATCAGGACAAAAAACTCCACGTGGGAGCAGAAATCGTAATGTTAAAAATGTAATGTTTTGAATTTCGCGGGGGGGGTGTGACGTACGTACCTCCAGAGGTACCTCCAGTGGTACGTACGTCACACCCCTGCTGTCCCTTTAAAAACCGTTCGTGGATATTATACGTAGTCAGCATGGATGCGCTTCGACCAATCAGCGCGCTCCATTTCCGCGCGCATTTCTTCAAACGTTCACATTTCTCTTCGTCGATAAAAAAAAAAAAAAAAAAATAGGGAGACCACATAATTATGAAATAACCCCACTTTGGCCATTTTGAATCGGTTCCCTTTCAATAAAAATTGTAAAAACAAATCATGCGCAGACCCCATTACAACCATTTTGGCAGAGATTTTAATTCAAATCTACCTATGTTAAATTTATGGAACTCCAGAAAAAAGTGATGATCTGTGTACTTAGGTACCTACTCAATTTTTTAATTCATGATAATAATAATAATTTATGTAATAATGATGATAATAATAATAATAATGGTACATATATTGAATAGTTTTAGGTTTGTTAAAACCTCACATACCTACGTCAAAAATCATGAATAACCTTACATTAACCATTCCATGTATGAATAAAATAATCGTCAATAAGCGGTATGGCACTGGACGGTTTTTTCGCATAAGAATGAAAGATGATATATCAATTCCACGTAGGTATACTAGAGTTTGTTCTCTCATAAACATACCCAATTTTTCTGTTTTCTGAAGGAGATGCCCTTTGGATAGAAATTCTTTACCACGCTCAAGTTCAAATCACTTAAGGGTCTAATGAGCTGGTGACTCTTAGCTAAATTAGCTTTACCCAGAAAGAAGTCTTTCATCCCCCTTATTGGTCGAAAATATATTTTTCATGTTAACAGACGCGTACTTCCCGATATTTCCGCGTTCATTCCCCAACGGGTGTTTACTTCTTTCAAACCGCCAATTAGTTAGCGTTTTGAAGCCTTGACCACTACTGACTCCCGTGCAAAAATAGCACTCTACTTTGTCAGTAAATGTAAATAATAGAGCTATTGAAAGGATTCAACACAATAAATTTCTTCAAAAATTAGGGTTGGTGAGGTTACCAAGAGCTGAACTGCTTGTGGAGCGACGAACACCACTGATGCTCCCAAATCGTGACCTGTCCCTTATTGGTTAGGTAACCTCCTCTCTCCTCAGAGTGACCTAAGCTTGGTTGTTTACAAAAGGCACCGGGGAAGAATGCTTTACCCCGGTGCAGGGGAAAGTTGTGATCCCATCCATCCAAAATTTGTTGGAAATTTTTTGTCACAGGTGAAATTCAGAAATATTCAACCGAAATTTCGATGAAACCTTCAAAAATTTAGCAGGTTAGTCTCTAGAGGGTTCTCCATGACTTTCATCCCCGGCTTCCATATTTCCGTATAAAAGTGAAACAAGATTGGAGGGGGTGTCCGGACAATAAGCTCTCCGCTATTGTATACGAAATTCTGCCCTGACCCCGAATATATACCCCTCGTTCATATACCCTAAGTACCTAACTAATTAGCTGCGTGATAATTAAAAAATAATCTGCCAAGTGAAAATGGCACATAGCTTCCTCCCCCGGAAAATTTAAATAGAATCAGATAAAAACTCTGGGAGATATGGCTGTAACAAGTAAATGAGGACAGAGAGACCAACAGGCAGACACGGAACCAAATTTGTTCTGGAAGCTCTTAAACGTGAAATACGAGTGGAAATTTCAATTTTGCAGTACAATTTTTTTTTTTTTTTTTTTTCATTCTCAAAATGAAAATAAAGCTTTCGCTACCTTCGGTAGACTTGGAAGCAAAACTAGAAAATTCAAGTGTTTGACCAATGGCATCTCCCTTATATGTATTCGCTAGAGAATACTCGCAAATTCAGGGTTGAATGAGGGCAACCGAAGCCCAGTCAAACCATCGTAATCAGTGCCGGATTTAGGGGGGGGCAAAGGAGGCGGACCTCCCCGGGCCCCCGAGCGAGGGGGGCTCAACCGAGCAAGCAAAACAAAAGTTCCCCAGCAAGGCCCTCCTAGACCCACAGACCTCAGAAAAAATAAGTAACTAAAAGTAAGAAAGTACCTTCCTAATTTCTTGCGACAAGGGATTTTTTTTAACCGCTGGGGGCCCCCTCGTCCTTTGGTGGGATGAGGGCTCCCAACCCAGTCCCCAGGCCCTACTAGGGAACCCATAAATGGACTCTGTTGCCCTGCTCAAGTGCTCTGTTCTAAAAAGAAGAGAAAAAGTTGGTGTTTTTCGGCGGAGGGCTCCTAGGTCATTGCCAGCCTAGCGGTGTAGGAGTTCAAAGCCTAACTGTGTGATGCGGATTCAAAGTAATCGTACGCCCCAGAAATATGAGGTAGGCTCCAGGTCAGCAGATTCCGAATTCGGAAGGAATGAGAAAGATCAAGAAACAGTTTCAATATGAGGCTGATGATGATCCCAATAGACCCTGAAAAAAGCTGGAAACTGACTTTTTAACCCTCTAATTGATATTGTATTGAATGAAATTGACGCAAGGTTCGAACAGCTGCAAAGTTTAGCTGACATTGGGGGTTCCTCTCTGATTTATTGAAATTACAACACCGTAAGGTGCTTCTTGTAAACTCACAACATTAGAAAAACATCTCACTGTTGGAGAGACCAAAGAAATCGAAGCCGAATCCCTTTGCTCCGGACTGTTGAACTGTGTGTGTGTCACTCCAGATTTTTTGGAATACTCCAAGGGTTCAAATTTCGAAAATTCAGAGTCCAAAATCGCTTAAAAACGCGTTTTTTGAGGTTTTTTGTTTAAATTACCATCCTAAACATAGGAACATAAATGTTATGGTATATGCGGAGTCAGCGTGAAATTTCCTATGAGAATCATCCATAAAATCGGTTAAAATGATTCTTTGAAAATTCACTCATCAACTCATGCTGCATGATTGGAACTTTTTCTGTCAACTTTCACGACGACTATACGACTTTTTCAACTGTAACCAATGACTTCTCGGGCTTGAAAGTTAGAAAAGCTCCATTTGCAATGGTAATAGGTAGCTTGTTTTCGATTTGTCTTTAAATGAATAATCGTTTTGTTCCTAAAAAAATTAACAAAAAAATGCTTTCTTAGAGTCCTTTTGTACATTATCCCTTTACATTTGAATTAGGTACCAACGAGTTTTATGAATATTGTGAATTTTAAAATTACCTATTTACCCTGATACATTAGCACCAAGACCCCAAGTTCGAGTAGGTAAATTGAAGGGGCAAGTCCAAGGGGGGAAAGTCCTATATCTATATATAAATATATATAGCTTATATATCAAAATGTCCAGAAAAAGCTGTCAAAGTTTGCTTTTTCTGGACATTTTGAAAAATGTGACATATTACCTTTATCGACTTGCCCCTTCAATTACCCATTTTACCTTCGCCCGGGCCCACAAATGTTTAAGACCGGCACTGGTCGTAATGAGTTTTTGGTGATTTTCTGAAGTTTTCTGAATGATACCACCACTTCACTGAAAAATGCTTGAACACGGAAAACTGAAAAACCACCAAAATTCATTACTACGAAGTTCATTCGACGCAAAATTCGATAGCCTACAACAAACTAGCATGATCATTAAAAAAAAAAACATTTTGAGCGGTTCCATTTGTCAAAAGAGTAAATTTTATGGGTTTTTTTTATGTAGCTAATTACGTAGGTATCGATGTGGAGGTGGTATTATATAGGTATCCATTTTATGTATGGTGACGTGGGGTAGGTACATTTGGTGTAAGTAAGCGCAATATTTCCCACAAGAATAATGGAGAACATAGGTAATCATTTTTGTCCGTAAAACCGTTATTCCGTCCCACTGCAGTAAAATTATATGCGAATCCGGAGACGAGATACGTATTATAATGAACATTAATTATTCTATGTCCTTCGTTGAAATTGACTGTTTCTGAGAAATTGTCTGAGATTAGTCGTGATAGTAGGTACGTGACTAAAGCTGCGGACTTCTTTGACAGAATCGAGTCTCATATTTGAAGGCCCCTCTACGTACGTGCCGTGGGGCACGCATATTGGTGACAGTGATGGCATAGAACGGAGGGAGTGAGACAACTACTATATTTCTACTAAAATGGATGTCTATATAGAGGCCGGGGGTGGCGTATTTAGGAACGGGAAGGAACCGTTCCTCCGGATGTCTCGCGCCGATGATAAACCCTTTTGTCCACCATCCCTACCTTCAACCTTCCGGAACTCTCACCGACGAGCTAGGAGTCGGATAGAAAGGAGACGCGACTTGGTCTTTCAGTCGGTGGTTACCTTCGTCCTCGACTAGTTCTTCTGGAGTGCTCGTCCTCACCTGGTGTACTCGATCGTCGCCTTCCGTAGGTACTCGTTAAGACAATCGGACGTCTCACGGGCGGCCGCGCTTCATAGTCTTCGCCAATAATTCCGAGAGTGGTTCGTGCTTCAAGAGACCGCCGGCACCCATACATCGCCGGAGCCTGCTGCTGCAGTTTTACCTAAGGAGCTAAGGTACGAGTACACCGGTTAGAAGGCGTAACTATAGGTCTGATCCAACTAGCGGTATCCGAAATAGTTTCCGAATATGAATATACTGAATTTTGCCCTCTGGGTTTGTGTGCAACTTACCGTACTGATAAGAACTGGAATCCTGTTCCAGCCACCAGGACAAGTTGCAACCATATTGATCCATCAGCCGTAGCCATGAAGTTTTATTTAAAAAAAAAAAACAAAAAAAACCAAACTACTATGATACGTATTAAAACTTAATTGTTATTCTGACCTCTTATATGAGAGAAAGGATTGCTTTGTAAATAAAAAACCTACAACACATATTTCGAATGAATCATTTGATCACATTGGATTAAACAATCGCATTCATGATTCAAGCATTCGGCTTCAAGCATTCGGCTTCAAGCATTCGGCTTCTGACTTGGGAGTGCTTTGGGCAGATCTTAAATTTATTTCCATCTTAAACTATACAATGCGTCGATACCAGTTATTCAATTTGTAAGGACCACAGCTTACGCCTATCAATAACAACACCAGTTATAAGTAAAGTTATTAAATTAGCTGTAATTTATTGATCTTCAGGTTTCAGGTTGAGGGAAAACTCAGATAATTTTCGGGTGGAAGAACTTTCTGACTATTAATGAACAAAGAACATATAACAACAAAATAATACCTAAATGAAATAAAAAACGCAGCAAATTATTACACAATGGTTTATTATTTTCTGTATAGATCGCCCATCTACAAAGATCCTATTGGTATAAAATACCTACATACCTTAAATATATCGCGGGGTTCACAATCATTTCTTGGGGTCAATCAGTAGGAGTACTGCCTACTCGGAAGATTCTCGATTCACACTCGTGTTTCTGCTCTTTTTCCATCCAACCCTTGAGTACTTACAGCGGTTGGTCCTAAAATGCCCCGCGAGGTCTCATTCGACGCTAAAAATTGTGTTCTATTCGAAATCGATTGCAAAAATATACCTTTCCTATTTGAACTTTTCGAGCAGGGGCGTTTTGGAAATTTCATCCCCTCTACCCCTTAGAGAAGTCCGACGGTGAGGCCAAGCTTCGGGTTACAACTAGACCCCAAATGGGGCCGGTAAACCAAATTTCATTCATTTTGGTCAATGGTAACTATGGAAAGTGCTGACGACATCTTACGGCGGACGGACGGATTTTTTTCAATTAAATTTTTGGATTCTAAGTATCTTGAAAAGTAAAACATCGAATTTTGAGTGGGGGAGGGGGGGGGGGGGGGGGGGGGGGGGGGGGGTACCTTTTTTTCTTGCTCGATTCCGAAGGTTCATTATTGAAAAAACTCGTAATAAACCAATAAAACTTGATTTCATACCATAGCAAAATTGGTCAATGCTAGGTACGAGTAAGTGAAAATTCTTGAGTATTTAGTGACTGAAAAACATGACACAGAAAAACTCAACAAATAGGTCTGGTTCATCAAAAAAATTGAGATAGAAAAAGAACGTCCGCCAAGTTGGGTATAGCTTGCTCACTTTACAGCATGGGCGTGTAGAATTAGCTACTGAAACAATGGGCAATGGGGAATCCCAGTGAGACGGAATTTTGCACTTTCGACTTCGGAGTTCGGATTCAGCACCCTTGAAAACCCCTAAATTCACATTTTGAGCTGAAAATCAAAACTGTAAAGTTCTCATGGGTGTTTAATCCGAATTTGAGGTCGAAAATAAAAAAATTACGACACACCGGAATACCGTATATTTATGACTTGTAACGTCTTTTCAATAGTGAACCTGCATCGAAAGCGCTTAAACTTGACTCCTCACACTTTTTTCCTGTTCACCATTATATGTTAAAATGTGGCTATGAGCTCAATTTTCGTTTTAGCAGGCAAGAGCTCAATTGTCGACACAACTGATCTGGGAGCTGAATTTTCAACACATCTAATCTGGGAGCTCACTTTTTGGTTCAGCTCATCCATAAACTGTATTTTCAACTCAAATGTTTCAGGGTTTCGGAAGTGCCCGGACCAAAATTTGAAAATTGTCCGACCCGTCACGACCTAATGTTACCGAACAATCTTGTTGACGCGAATGTTTCAGCAAATTCACGTTAGCACATGCTCAGAGGGAGCTTTTGATCCGACAGGGCTGAAACTTATTAAAGGGGACCATCCAGGGCCCACTCTGCACAATTCCTGTAAATTACATCGAAATTGGGCAGTAAGGTTTGGAGTTTTGCCAGGGACAAGGAATTGACCAAGACACATGCACTAACACCCCGACGGACGTATTCTCTTTTCGACTTGTTGTCTATTTCCATAGACTACTGCTTGAAGTTCACTAGGTAATATCCATGGATGATACCCGTCCAGTTGGTAGTAAGAAGTACCCATCTTCTTCATGACTAGTATCTATATATGGCTGGTTATTTAGCGTATTGAAATGAAACAATGGACTTACAACTTTAAACACAACGTGAAAACCTTGTGAAGTTGCGTAGGCTTTGAAATCCGTCAATTCCCGTGGAACAATGCAGTGCTCCGTACGTAGTGATTTGGACCAATTTTAGGTAAATACCTACTACTGAATTGAGCATCACTTATTGGCATCGAGCACTAAGTAGAGTTGGATGTCACGAATCAACTCCTTCTCATTTCACGGTCAAAATGATAACTGGGCGTGATGGTTAGTTCACCAATTCCCACGAAAACCCGGTGAATAGAGGAAGGTTCGCACGTACAGCCTAGTTATTTATTTGAATGCCATCTAGTTACTCCATTTCCGATCCGTCATCCAACAATAAGTGTAGGCTTCGCTTACGATTTCAACCTCCTTGGGTACCTCGACTTATTGATCCCCATCTGTATAGTCGAACTGACTTTTATTAACGTACATACCTACTTACACCAAAGTTGTAAATTTATTGTTGTTGCATTTTTCATATTTCAAGTTTTTTCAAGTCTACTGTTATAAAATGAATCGCTCCTTATGAAACCTTTGCAAGACACAGCCGAATCACTCACATCAAACACAGAAATATAAACCAATCACGAACAAATAACAATAGTGTCCCCCAAGGTACGCTTTTCTGAAAAAGGACAATCTCGGTTGGGAATATGGTTCTCCGTGGTAAGTTTGTGGTCGTAAGCTGATTAAATTTGTAAAATCCAATCAAATTAGATTGACTATAGTCATTGTCGATATTACCTATATATTTACAGTGACTGTTAAACTTTCTATTCAGATGGATTCACAAACCAAGCCCATGCAAAACGTTTTCCAAAGTCCTTGACCCCCCTCGAAGTCCATTACCGCCCTTTTTTTCCTATCGCCTCTACTCCCTTGATAACATCATTCTTCATAGTTTACTTCAACTATCACAGCAGCTGTTAGAGATGTCTATACCTGCTATTTTAGCGAATTTTGAAAACAACAAATTATAAGCTGTTAGTGAGGATCTTTTAAATAATATTAGGTATCCGCATTTTCTTTTTTAGAATTTCTTACAAGGAAATTTGTCAACAACTTCATTTGAAAAAGTGATGTGTTGACGATTGGCACGCACTACTGGTCCACTCGAAGTGCTAGGTCGCTTTCCATGATTCATATTTTGCCATTTAATCCGAGGAATCTGGAGATTTGCATGTTGACGTGGTCTTCCGGCGCTTACTGTATGTAAGAAAGTTCTAAATGGAATCCAGAACTTGTAGAGCTCTCCAAATAATGTACACTATGATAGTCCCACCAGGAGCCGTTTCAAAATGCTCTCAACAGCGTGGTCATGAGCAAAGTTATTGTACCTACTTAGTGTTCTTATATCTGAAACGATAAAGACCTAAATTGTACCTCAGTTCCAGGCAGAGGAGTTCCAATTTCTCAGTTACCGATTCTAATACGAGTACAAGAAGGTTCCCCAGAAGCCAGAACTATAAAACTGATAAACGAAGTTGTAGACTTTTCACTTCGATGGATAAACTCCTTCATTTAAAGCCCCTGACAATGTAAAATGACAATGACCCCTTAACTTTCACATAGCTACACCCCGAAATCAGGCTGGCTTACCCGTCGCGCCCTCCCACACCTTTATTATGTGTCCTTTCACCAATATAAGGACAGACATCGTGAAGTTCGCAAGTGAAATTTTCGGCCCGAGAAGTTAACGGTCTTTCGAGGGGAGGAATTCCCTTTTTTTGAAGGTACAGCCGATATAATAGCATTTGATCAGATACGACGCCGCCGATGATGAAGCGTTTTTCAAAGACAGAACGTTCATTTTTCTTTTCGGACTGAAGAATCTAATATACGAGTCATGGAGAAAACACGACCTTGCTGAAGAGCAACCATCAGTCTAATGCCGAAAGATGTGAATGTCTATTCTAAAGTCATCAAGTGTGAGATTTAGGTCAGCACTAAGTCAGTGCTGGAGAGACCTTTGGTTCGCTCTTTCGTTGAAGCGCGTGTGCTTATAGCTAGATGGATACCCTGGTGCCTACCTATCAATTAGAAAAGATTCTGTGACATTTATTTTCGAATAATAAATTGTTTTTGAATTTTATCACACAAGGAGATAAATGTCCTAATTCTCAAAAAGAGTTCATACATTTTTTTAGGTTTTACTACCATCATACAAATTGTGACATATCTATTCAAAACCACTCAATCTTTTCTCACATAAACTTTATTGTCTGCCAACATCTTCATGAATAAAAAGTAGGAAGGTGATTCCTGCGAGGTCGGTATGGCATTGTCAGAATACATTTTTGGAATTTACAAAATTAGAAATGGCTTTTGCAGCACTCCTGTTTGCCCCAAGGGCCTACGTGTCATGAATAAATTATTCGCAAGTATGAATATACTGGAAATACCCCGAATACCGGCAACGTGGTGGCAAACCAAGGCGAAGAATAAACAAATAAAGAATCACAAAATCGATTGACAATTTATTGAGGACTATGTACTTAGGTAGGTAGGTATTGCATAGGATACAATTTTCTGAAAATATTTCTTAGTTTTACCAAATGTTCGAGGAAATTCCAAATTTTCGGATACCTATACAAAATTTTGAACATTTCCCCCATTGACATAGTTTTTATATTTATGTACCTACTACCTATATATTTATAATATTTATATATTATGTGTTTCACTCCATATTTGACCCTAGGATCGCATTGAAGAATTTAAAAAAAGTCAAAATGTCAATAATATAATCAAAAGGAAGGATGAATTCGTTCGCCAGAGTTTTTTGAGTACTCTCAAATTTTTGAAATGTAGGGTCAAAAATCACTGAAAGCGTGTTTTTCGAGTTTCTTGTAAAAATTACCAACTTGAACATGGGAACACTATATATGGTATTTGGAACCAACCCATAATCCACCAAATACAAGAACATTCAGTAGGTACTCCAGAAATCACTCATTCGCTTTAAATTATTCATTGAAAATTCACTCATCAACTCATGCTGCATGACTGGTTTTAATTATTTTTTATTGAGATTCAATGTAATATTAAGTACTTTTCGGAAAATCCGTTCACAAATACTCGTAATATCTATTATTAGATATTTGTTATCGGAATGTGCTCAATAGCCACTAGGGAACTTGCATGAGTAGGCAATTTGAAATTTGAACCTCAAAATATAATTCAGCGCCCTTGAAAACCTGATGATGCTAATTTCTAGCTTGAAATTACGGCTGGTTTGACAAGAAAACAGGTTGAAAGGGAGCGCTTGAAGTCATTTAGGATCCGCAAAAGATAGAAGCTGAGGCAGACCGGGGGTTTCAAACGTATGATACCCCTCATATAGCACCTTTTCGGAAAGCCCTCACTAAGATATCTCAAATTACAAAATAAAAAAGTTCCATTCATGCAGCATGAGTTGATGAGCGAATTTTCAAGGAAGAATGTTTGACCGATTTGGTGGGTAATTCTTATGGAAAATTTTACGTTGTTTCCGAATATACCATAATGTTCCTATGTTTAAGATGGTAATGTACACTAAAAACCTCAAAAAACACGTTTTTTTAAAGCGCTTTTTGACTCCAAATTTTCAAAATTTGACCCCTTGGAGTACTCCAAAAATTCTGGCCAACGAACTCATTATGTCTTTTGATATTATTGACATTTTAATTTTTTTGGGGATTTTTTATCTCGATCCTTCGTTCAAATATCGTCTGGAGTGACAGGCATATAAATATACATATATATACGTATTGTATACTGATTCTTCTGCCAGGTACTGATTCTACAGGTCATTTCCAGCCAAAAGTGTCTCCTAGAGTTTTTTTTTAAATCTTAGTTTTCGGGTTATTTCAAATTTAAGATTTTGTGTTTTCTTTCGACTTTCAATCACTAAAACAGCCATAACTCCCTTAATTCACAGTGTAAAGTTGAAAATAAATATACCATTGGAAAGAGCATTAAATTTCCTATATCCTTGATGGAAACCAAAGTTATTCAAATGGACGAGATGGCTGAAAAACGAACTCCAAGAGGAAAAATTGCCAAATCATGAAAATCACCACTTTCTTTCAATCGCTTATAGGTCCCAGTCGTATAGCATGTGATTTTTTGCTCGTAAGCCTAAAAGTTGGGCCAAAATGTCAGCTTCTCAACGGTGCAGTATTTTTCAATGTTGGTGCACCAATTAATGGAGAAAATTGTGTTTGAATGCAAAAAAACGTGGGTTTTTCAAAGAGAGTCGAGTGTTTTAGGGTGTTGACGACCGGACCATGACTTGAGGAGTTAGTTGTCGTTTTCCTGGTAATTTTTCACGCTGAATCGAATAGTTACACTCCCGATTCATTTTGACTGATAAAAATTCGATTTTTTGATAAAATTAGTGATTTTTTGGACATACCAGCACATCCAACTCTATTTTAGTAATGTTCGTGTATTGATTGAATTTTTCCAAATAATTGTGGCTCATATTTACCTCAATTGCTCACTAGCTCAAAAAAATATGGTTTTGATATGCTGGTGTGTCCAAAAATTTAGTACTATTTTTATCGAAAAATCAATTTTGTATCAGTCAAAATGAATCGGGAGTGTCACCATTCGATTCAGCGTGAAAAATTACCAGGAAAACGATACTTATCTCCTCATGACATACTTTTACTTATACTTATACACACAATACAAAACACAACATATACTTCGTCGCTTAAGAAGCAACACGCCCTATCGACCATTTTCACGAAAATTAGGTTTTGACTGATTCTTGTTCGACTTCTCACGTTGCATCGACTGGTTAGCTCAAAATTGCTTCAACTAGACTACAAAATCGAGGAATACTTGAAAAACATAACACCCCCACCGACCTCAATACCTCAATTACCTATTAGGACAACACCCCGTATCAACCTAAATATCATATTTTCTTTAATTAATACTATTATTCAGTATTGACGACTACCGGAAGGCAAGAAGTGACTGAATAATTGGGAACAAAGGGACAGGTGATCAAAAACTGGATTCAGTTTTTTCCTCCTCCTGAAAAATTGGGATTTGGTTCATAGGGCGTGTTGCTTCTTAAGCGACGACATATACAAAACACACGTTTTTTTGCGTTCAAACACAATTTTCTCCATTAATTAGTGCACCAACATTAAAAAATACTACACCGTTACAAAGCTGAGATTTTAGCGCAACTTTTAGGCTTACCAGGCAAAAAATCACATGCTAGATGACTGGGACCTAATGTAAGAGCAATTGAAAGAAAGTGGGTGATTTTCAAGATTTGACAATTTTTCCTCTTCAAGTTCATTTTCACCCATCTTGTCCACTTGAAAAACTTTGATTTTCCATCATAGATATAGAAAATTGAACGCTCTTTCCAATGGTATATTTATTTTCAACTTAACACTGTAAATTAAAGGAGTTATGGCTGTTTTAGTGATTGAAAGTCGAAAGAAAACACAGAATCTCAAAATTGGAATAACTCGAAAACTAAGGGTTTAAAAAAAGTCTAGGAGACACTTTTGGCTGGAAATGACCTGTAGAGTCAGTACCTGGCCTGTGACCGTCGCGAAATGAAACACCCTGTATTGATATACATATTGTACACATATCAAAAAGTGTTCAATTTCTGAAATCGTTTTAGAATGGTCTGAAACGGATTTCCATAAAGAAAATTTTCAAAAATTTTAATTTCTAAAATTTTGAAGCCATTGCAATAGCTTCATTTTCTTCGAAAATTCGCTAAAATAACCATGCAAGTTCCCCATTCAAATGATCAAAACACCCAAATGTATCTTTTGCTCTAGATCAAGATGGTTCTGGTCCATTCGTTCCGGCCCTGGATAACGGGGTGCGAACATTGGTGCGGGAGGGAAGATGCTTTGCCCTGGAAGATACGTTGAGGCACAATGAATCCCCGTTAGAGACCGTTGCTGGGGTCCGTCTGACAACAATGACTGTAACACCGCTGGCGATGGGTGTTTCTTGAGTTTTATGACTAGATTTCACATCGTGAGACTGCAGCTCAAGAGCCACTCGTCAGAATAACCGTAGGTAGGATAGGCGACAAGGTCTGGATTGCAATAACAACCAGAGGAAACAGTGTTGTGCACAAGAGAGTTGGGCATTGATTCAGAAAAATAATAAACAGTTGTGTTACCTATAATTTACCGGGTTTTATGACGGTAGCTGACTACGATCCAAAAGCAGAGTTCAGTGCTTTCAACTTTCCCTCGTAAAATAAATAATTTCGAATATTGTTGGAGACTTGTGCTCATGAGGGGAATTTCTGCTATAAAACTGTTTGAAATGAAAGTATCGAATCGGATAATTATGGGAATAGGTAATTAAAAATCACTTTTCTCCGCAGTTAGAAAGGTGAAATTAATTAGATACGTCCATCACCTTGAAGACATAGCAGCTCCTAAATTCGAAATTTGTCATGGAAGTCACGTTTGGAGTCTTGTAGTGCACCTAAACTGGGCGTTAGTTCCAGTCGCTTCATTGAGGGTAATAGAGGATGAAATTCCCAAAAACCCACTGGGACAATTAGGTAGTTATAGCTCAAAAACTTTCAATAGATTAGTATAGTTTTTTCTCAAGATAAGATATAGATTACGCAAACGGTTGAATAGATTGCGATTTTTTGGGGTCAACTGAGACCACCCAGAGCAATGTATAGGATCAACCGTTTGCTCCCCATGATGAGGGCTTAAGGGTTGAAACGAAACAGAGCACAAACACGATTGTTTAATCGAATTATTCTTTTATTAGGCACAATCATCTAGTTGTTGGGCCATTGATGTCAAACAGACGATACGTTTTTACATCAATAAAGTATCAATAGGTGACATGCGTTGAAGAGTTAACTATCAGAGTTCAGTTCAAAAGCTCAGTACATTTTCGAATCTTGCTGTACAGGTTTCCTGTGAATGTTCAGAATGGAAGGCAGCAATGGACTGGGTGTTAAGAATTGATTTCCCCATTTCCTGATGCTTGTTAGCCTCTTCAATGAATGTAAGAAGACGATCGTATCCTTAATTTAGTGATGCTCTGTTAACGGACGCCCTTGGCTAACAAGAGCATTATACTAATTTATGGACTGCAAGGTGCGAACCATTAGTATGAACATGCCTTACAGGAACAGCAAAAATACTTTTGCCGAATCGGTGTGCCTTCCGCCAGGTACTAAATACCGCAAGCTGACCTCTGCGGCCTTCCTTCGGAGTGTTCGAAAATTAAGTTCTTTCCCTTTTCAACGGTTGAGCTACAGTGACTAATTCGAAAAGCCCGGTGACACACTTTCCCCGAGCACCAATCCGAAGGGAATAACCAAATTAACAAGAATATAGTGATGAATCGTTTCCAACTTACAAAACAGTACCTACGCTGTTGGTCACTGTCATGAAACTTTATCTGAAGAAAGTTTGAAAATAAAGTGTTCCTTGAATAAAGTTGTGTGACCACTTAGGTACGTATCGGTTAGTTGATGGAAAATTGATTACTAAGTACCTGAGGCTCAAAACAAAAATCTATTCATTTTTACGTTTTTGCTCCCTGAATCATTTTCATTATACATAATACCCACGCATAATATTATTATAGACAACGAAACGGTGTTTGTGAAAACCCAACGAAAAACGAAGAAACGGTATGAGATACTAAATGTTTCCTGTCATTTTATGCTTGCCACGTTGTAACACTATCCATACGATCACCATACTTCCATAATATCAATAATTGGACATATTCGGTAGGTAATTGAATTTATTAATATTGTAGTCCTTATGGCTCGAAGCGTGGGAATGACAAAATTGCATCAATAATACAATTTGTTAACTTCTATTAAAGGGGTAGCATTTTTGTAATCAGGGTGAAATTTGTAACTTCGGTTGAGGAGGGTCATCAAGGGTGGCATTGATTTGTATCTTCTGTGCGGGTGGCATTTTCGTATCCATTCTAGGGGTGGAATTTTTCTATTTGTTTCCGCTGTCGGGTGGCATCTGGCAATATTGCACTCACAACCACGGCCCGATTGCGTCCCCATGTGATTACGGAAGAAACATCGAGAGTAGAGAGAGGACCTACCAGATTAAAACATGCGAAGTTCTCATTCCGTACCTTCAGACAAGGTAACAGATTCAAGGTAACCATAAAGGTATAGATATAGGCCACACCTTTCGGTGAACTTTCGTCTTTATAAGTAGGTAGGTAGGTACTGTAGGATATAACACCGCAACTATCTGATGACACTCCGAAATAGGTATTTTTACGGACAGAAACAAAACATCAGAACTCGCTCGACTGCCGAAATCGCAACTGCCCTGGTCCAGGCTCGGACTCCAGGAGCGCTGCACTCGAGTATCATGACGTCAGCTTCAAATACCTTTCGGGTGCCATGGTAACAGAACCAAACATTCACTTGGCGCCTTTTTTCATTATCAAAACTCTAGGATTAGGAACCCATCTGATCATATCTAACAGTACCCAAAAGCTTGATTGAAAACGAGACAATTCTACCGTCTTGGCTTGATACACCTTTTTTTGTAGGGTTTGCGCATATTTCCCACTTTTCGGCGCACTTTTCGATTTTGAGTGACGGATTGCATCCTTAAAATGGAATTTACGATCTACCAATGTCTTGAAAAATTACATGTAAAATAATAATGTAATAGTCTATACCGAAATTATTTAAAATTGTTCAAGATTTTTTATGAGATTTGGATCGAATTTAAACTCTATGCAATCAAGAACAGAAATTTTGATCAGTGTGGTTTTCTCTATAATGTGTATACTAAGGGAGTTTGGAGGGTGGAAGATAGCTGGATCATGAGTTGGGTGGTGAACTCGCTTAATACTCGCCTAACTAAATGTGGACTGACCACCCGCAAGACGGTTCTGTTATGCGGGCTTGCATATTACATATTTGTGGGAGTCGTGAATCTAACTTCATGACGAACTACTAATAACTAATAACGATGTGTACAACATTCATTCTATTCTGAATCATTCATGGAAACTGAATGGAAACTGAGAAACTTGAATGGAATCGAAAAACACTATTGGTTAGGAGAGACTTCTAGGAGAGACAATAAGTATTTTATATTTATGCATGTACGTTTTATTGAGATATATCACGTTCCGATCTGTTGTAGGTAACTTTGTGATTTGAGCCCTTCTTCCGAAAATTTTAAAATATCTAGTAGATTTGGTAGACATTTTTCTCAAATGAAACTGTTTTCTACCGTCAATAAAGAAAAATCTACAAGAACAGTGTCTCAGGAGCGCTAGCTCTCCGTGGCTTTTCGCGTCTGGCCCTTGATCTAATATGACCCCCGGGACCTACTCAGTTCAGAGACCTGCCAGGTTTACTGATAGATTTTTCGGGGTAAGTTTTTCTCTGTAGGAGATGCGAGGGCAGCTAGCATCCTGGTCACTGATATATTTTCCTTTGACAGCTATCGTATACTATTTCTGTGCTTTATGTATTGGTTACGCCCGTTTAAATGAAAATAAAAGACAATAAAAGAAATAATGCAGTAGGAAGTATCCAAAATCCGCAGGTAGTAAAATCGTGGAGCCATCGCCACGATGATCTAGCACTCGTATGATAATAGTACCATCTCGAAATGTTCGAATTTTAGCAAAATATTGCACACCATTCAAGACGATTAAAACAAAACTCAAAACTTAATGTAAGAAGCCAGGTTTGATTATAACACTCACAGAAAACTATGTAGAATTAAAATAGCTCTAGCCATTCCAAAGAAAAACGAATTTTAATTGTCGTTCATTTTGACGTGGTGGCAACTTTTGAAATTAGACCCGGTCCATCTTTTTGTCCAACTTTTTGGAGTGCAAAAATACGCGGCTAGTGATTTTTAACGAGGAGTTCAACAATCATACGCAGAACTTTCGGAGCATCCGGACTGCATGCTCATTGTTCAATCCTCACCATGAAATTTAGTGAGCAATCACCCGGTATTCAAATATTTGAGTATAGGTAAAGAGGTTCAGCAGATACGGCAGGTACACAGTAGCATAGCTCAAAAACATTTGGTATCATCATAGGTCACACAATCAACATGTACAGTAATCTGGTCTACAGTAATCCATGGATTACGTGGCTCGGTCGAGACTTGAAAGTTATGATGTTTCGACGGTTCTCACATGTGGGCGGGTGTGCAGTTGCTACGACGTACCTGAACGCAACGAAATTCATTGGAGACCAACAAGAACCCCGAATCGTCCCTTGTCTGTCTGTAGACAAT
Source organism: Lygus lineolaris (assembly GCA_030264115.1). Lineage (NCBI taxonomy): Eukaryota > Metazoa > Arthropoda > Insecta > Hemiptera > Miridae > Lygus > Lygus lineolaris. Next base: position 27,437,829 of record JAEMON010000002.1, read on the forward strand.
GCCTTGTCCCAGGCAAAACTCTTTCAAAAAAAATTCAAATAGCTCTGTCTGGGACAAGGCATAGTGTACGGACATGTGTACCGAAACATACAGACAGACTGCACATCCGCCTACATGTGAGAATGGTCCGATTTTGATAAAAACTTCAGGGGGTGCGCGAGTTTTTCCCAGACGTTCACCGACTATGAGCACACTAGGGTAGCGTGTGCACATGCGTAAACGTGGGTTTCCTGAAACATCAGTTTTTCCGCTCTTAATGGACCGATTTTACTCAACTTTGAGGGGTAGTCGGGGGCTGTATGCAAGACAATTACATATAAATTTCATCAAAATTAGATCAGTAATAGCTACTGCGTGAGGCATACTTTAAATATGTGTAATAGGCTCCGGAACTATTCTACCAATTTTGGTGACATGTTCACTAACTGATTCTATACGTCCATGATACAAAAGTGAAGTGAGTGGGCTATACAGCCTACTTATTTATAATAAGGTAATCGGACATGTTCGGAACGTTTCTTGAATATGTTTCAATAGTTTACTCTAACATTATTGTTCTAATAAATTAATTGTTACTCAAATCCATTCTAATCGTTACTTACTCAAACATGTTTGAAAGGTCACAAAATTTGATAAGGAGTTCGGGTTTGAGATGAAAAGTTCGAGTTCAATTTCGAATATTTCGGAAAAACGCTGCA
>JAEMON010000002.1:27438536-27473733 GCA_030264115.1 Lygus lineolaris
TAATAAACCAAAAGCAGTTCGATTTCGGTTCGAAAGACCGAATGCATCCCGCAACTCGTAGTAAGTACGGGTCATCAAACGAAAAAATATAAATTGTTTACGTACCTACCCTACTGGAGAATCCGTCGTAACCAGCAAGTTGAGTACAGGTTTATACTCTATGGATGATGATGTACTAACATCGAAAGTGTTCGCCACCTGTAGTACTCGACTTGCTTTTTGACATTTCATGTCTTTGCTATGGCACACAACCAAATTTTCTTTATGTTACGTTACGTAACGAAATATGCTCAATGATTATTATGATTCGTAGAAGTGAGGTAGGTAGGTACCTATATGATTATAGGTACCTACCCAGAATTATAGGTACCTTGAAAATATTGTGTTCAGAAGTACCCTTAGGGACTTCAGAACACAACTGAGTCGAAAATGGAGCTCTCAGATCAGCTGGGTCGAAAATGGAGCTCCCGGATCAGCTGAGTCGAAAATGGAGCTCTCAGATCAGTTGATTCGAAAATTGAGCTCCCAGATCATCTGGGAAGATGGAAGTTGGATGGGAAAGAAGGAGGGGGAGAAAGACATGAAATGTCCCAATGCGTTGCAGACTAGTATGCAAGCGTTTTGGGTTGATTTACGACGGATTCTCCAGTAAGATAGGTAAAATTTTGCAAAAAATTGTATTCTTATCACTAGCGGAACTATCCTGAAAACCCTTTCGATTCAACGTGAAAATGTTGAGGTAATAAAAGAAAAAATTCGGCTGTTCAACTGATTACATCAATAATATTTCATCAATCTGCTGTAATACACGTTTTTCCAAACAATGGGGAACTTGAATGGTAATATGGAAAAAGGTGACGTATGAGGGGTGTCCGAAGATTGAAACTTACTGGAAATGGGTCTTGTAATTTTAACATTACTGACGTCACCAACCTGCTTAGGAGGGTACCTCAGCTCCCATCTGTTCCCGAACATATTAAGGGCGAGATTTATAGACGGTCCTCGAGTTTCAAGGAGACCTTGAGATGGTCTTCAAGGATGTCTCCTTGGAACTCGAAGACCGTCTATAAACCCCGCCCTAAATGATGCCACTTTCAACCCATTTTCTGGTCAAACCAATAGTAATTCCAAGCACAAATTTGATACCAGGAGGTTTTGAAGGGCAATCAGATTTTGATTTCTTTTCCAATCATATTGATGAAGGTCAGGAGTGTATATTATATCTTCCTATGGGTACCATAGAAATAGGTACATACTGAAGAAAATAAGATGTACGAAAATAGGGTTGCAACAACCGTATATATACCTTTATTCTCAAATCTGAATACTGATTACAGAATGTTCATATTTGCATATATAAATATGTTTATATGCATATTCTGGTTTGCACATATTCATTCATTTCCTTTTCCGAATAGTAAAATATATTGATGAAGTGTCAAAAAATACTATCATGATGTAAAACCTTTTCGTGGTATTGAAAAACCACTTCTTGAGGTTTCATCCCGTCTCCAGCAACATCGCCTCTTCAACTTACGTTGTCTCCGTTACACAGTTCCCAATACCTCCCCTCCAACTGCTCTTCGCAGTCTGTCTACTACATCGATAGCTACAGCATATGAAGTGAAATTACATACAATAGGGATCATAGATGCTAACATAGCAGCTATAGGTACCTACTTCAACAGTAGGTTAACAATGAATTGCAAGGCTTTGTCACTCCATTTTACTCGTCGTGCTAGCGATTTTTCCGCAGCCTTCTTGGGAGATAACAATATTGTTTATCCATTTATACATGCATAGAAACCTTTCTTGAATATATTTTTATTGGATAAGTAGTGATATTATTTTTGTTGTTGCAGATGACGCCCAACCTGACAGGTTCGGGCACCGGTTTGCTCCTAGCGGAAGCTGAGGTCGTGACTACGCAAAAGCCCATTTCCCGCAAACCGTTGCTCCAAACTCAAAGATCTGTCAAGCCGGCAGGTCCGAAATACGAATGGCAAATAGTCTGGAGGAACGTTCTAGCTTTCGCTTACCTTCACATCGGTGCTCTCTACGGCATGTACCTCGTCTTCACACAAGCCAAAGTAGCGACGCTTTTCTATGGTTAGTAAACTGGGTTATTCATAAAAAACAGTTGATATCAATATCCCAGTAAGATGCCCCAACACTCATCTGGAGCTGAATGACAGGTTAAATCCTGACTGACAACCAATAATGCGAGAAGTCAAGAAATAAGTATTGTCATTATTATAGAAAATAACACCTATACGTAATAACGTTAAACCTCAAGGCATTTTGGATAAGGAGATAGGCACGTATACTATTTGGGAGCCGGAGCTGGGAGAAAGTTTCTGTACCACCCGTGATCATTCACAAAGGTTACGATAAGGAACCTTGAGTTTCTAAGGTGTTTGATTTGCTTCTGGGACATCACGAACTCTCTCCCTGTCATCTACATCACTATTTTATAGACTTGAATCATTCAGCCGTAATCTATGCGAGAAGCTACGTCGTAAGAAATTAAGCGCGATCTGTCATCCAAGGCTCTCCGATCCAATAAGAATAGCTGAGTGGCAAGCACCATGCAATTCGTTACATCGACTTCTCCTACCATTAAAAAAGTACCCATTTGTGTGTAACGTGAAAATTATCTTATAAATCATTGTGTAGTCGGGCTGCGCTCGTTAATATAAATACCTACTTATTTAATAATAGGTTTAAGGGTGGAATTTTGTTTCAAAATGTCAAATACACCATTGCCATCTCATCGAACAAAAGACCCCATTTATATCAAGGCAATCAAGAATAAACCCAACAGAGATAACAATGTGGTACACAGGGCTAGTTTGCGCGTTCCAGGTGTTTTCTCACCTTACTCGTATTTATCGGCACTGAGAGTAGTACTTAACCTTTAGTCTAACTGGGCTTAGACTTTGTGTTAATCACCAGCTTTCTCTAGAAGATGATGTTTTCTTATATTATTATCCTGCGCCACTCTTTTTTAATAGTAAAAAAAAATACATGTACCTATTAAATTGCGTCTCCCCCACGGAGCTACGGGGGGAACTACGGAAAAATATCAAATAGTTACAATATAATAAATATAGTAAAAGCGGCATGGGAATCGGAAACGTTTGGATCTTTGGTGATCCAATAAATCAATATCGAAAAACTAATCATCAAGTCCCTCATTACGAGTCCTTCGGTGATTCAAAATTCATCAGTATGGTTGCAGTTTTTTCAACTTTTCCTAACTTATAAAATTAACTATGAACAATTTATATAGTATTCCAAGGATTTGGAACAGCTTTTGGAAAGTAATATAGATAATAATATATAAGATAGTATACATATAATTATATCCTTTGGAACCGGTCAGTAACGATCAGATGCATATATAGATGTTAGCAAATATACTACCGAATAGCAATGTTTCCTGATTGAATCCATTGTTTCAGTGTTATTTGTAAGTTGGTACAGCGGAATGGGGATTACAGCCGGAGCCCACCGCCTGTGGGCGCACAAATGCTACAAAGCCAACGCCGCACTTCGTCTACTGCTGGCGTTTTGCAACTCATCCGCATTTCAAAACCACATCTACGAGTGGGTGAGGGACCACAGGTTAGTACGTCATACATAGTACGAGTACATAGTATCTGTAATAACGGGGATTTATGTTTCATGGCATATGGTAGATACTATTTGATTTTGAGATAGGTATGTATGCATTAGGCATCCAGATGGTTATCATTTTTGTGTACATGCGAACCAATTCCATTCATTCAATAATAATTTATTAATGTATTATTCTGTTATAGGGTTCATCATAAATTCACGGACACCGATGCCGATCCCCACAATTCGAACCGCGGTTTCTTCTTCTCTCACATGGGATGGCTCCTCGTGAGAAAACACGGGGATGTCAGACACAAAGGAAAGGCCATCGACATGACGGATCTCGAAAAGGACTGGGTCGTAATGTTTCAAAAAAAGTAAGCCCTTTGCACTTCCCCCTCCGACCTATTTAGCCTACCACCCTCTTCATCCAAGAACTGCTGGCTGTCTACAAAGCATTGTAGACCGCATTGTAGACCGCATTGTAGACCATTGTAGATACCGATTTAAATGAGTTTGAACCCTCTTTTCAAGAAAATAGTGACGGTCATGACACTTTTTCGGCAAAATATTCAAGCCGGGAGATGTTTACGTTTACAGCCCTAGAGACCTGAAGATGGGTCAGCATTTTTATTTCCCGTATCTGTCTATTTGAAATGTCCACGCTTCTCATGCTATTTGAATAATAAATACCTATATAGGTATCTTTTTAAATTTTTGTCTCAGTTTGTGTGGGACCCTGTACATACTATGAGTAAGGTAATGTACAATTATAATTAAAAAAAACTGTAATATACATATCTACCAATAACTACCTATCTTTTAAGTACTTGTAGTGTTTATTTACACCTAAAACATATTCGTGATCACAATTTTCTCTATGTAGAGGTAACAGGAGGTTTGTGACTGTCATGTAGGTAATCAATAAATGTACAATTATTTATCAATAAGTGAATTGAACACTGTCGAGTCTATTGGTAAACTATTTATTCATACAAACACACATTACAGACACATTAAAACTCCGTGATCATCGCAAGTACAAGTACAAGTACAAGAATCAGAATGAAAAAAGAATAATGATTTAAGCGTATCTTGGTAACTAAGCAACCATGGGGTTACTAACGTTCACTATTAGTGGAGTAATGACTAGCTGTCTTGACATCCCCTCTTCTTTCACTGAAAGACTGAACGCTCAGGTGGTCTCACCGATGTCCCACTTGATCTTCTGTGTTGTTCAATATTGTGACCAGGTCGATATTGTTGCCAGTTCTGGTCCATTGATTCAGACTGATCTTCACCTCTGAGATGAAGTATGATCGGTAAAGTGTTACATCGTCTGTCCTCAATATGTAGGAGCGTGGCTCCGAACAGACTTTTATTACTGTTACTGGTATCCAGAGCTTATGTTCCTTCCGTAACATCACTCTATCCCCCTCGTTGAATAGGTCACTCTCTTTCTTGTTTTTATCGGCGTGTTTTTCATCCATTATTCTCTGGTTTTTGAGATTTTTCGCCACACGCGAATAGCAAACCGCAATGGCATGACAATTCCAGAAATTCACTCTATCATTTTCATTATTTCTCTGATGTTCCAGTTTCTATCCGATATTGATGCCAATTTGCACGTTCGTCATCCCGACTATGGTACCCATCTACCTGTGGGGAGAGGACGGCTGGACATCGTGGTACATAGCTGCCGTAATGCGCTACACCCTCGTCCTCCACGGAACCTGGCTGGTCAATAGCGCCGCTCACATGTGGGGTACCAGACCGTACGACAAGTAAGAAGAATATTAAATCTAAATTTTTCTTTATTAGTATTGGTACAACACCATTTCACACGGACGGTTGCAGCCGCTTGGGTATGTGCATGGCCAATTCAGTGGTTCAAGGCCAGAAAGTGATAATGGTAGGTATTGAATAATAATGATTGAGATGACTTAAGAGAACGGATAATTATTTTTTATTGACACCTAATATTTTTAACTTGGAACGTCAACAGGTCATCAAAAACTATTTAAATAAGTATCACAGGAAACTAGTAATTCCTGTAACTTAGAATAAACAGTTTGCATCTTCAACAGATAATTTAAAAAATTCGTTCACTCCGTCATTCTGCATCATTGGAGCTATTCAATTCATATGTTTTCTTGATATTAGGAGACTCTTTTTTGTGCGAGGACCTTCATGTCATGCATTAGGTGTTCAGCTCCCCATCTCGTCAAGTATACCACTACAGATACCTACCAAAATTCACATAGATTGAATACCTATGTAATTTTGAAAATATTACAAAACGGAAAATGTTTGGAACTTTTTTAGAATTTCAAGTTATACGAGTATTAGGTAGGTGTAAGTATTAGGTAGGTATTCCGAAAGGTGAAGAAGTGCCGGATTCGAATCGCAGGCCAATATCTAGGTATTGGCTTCTGCTGATTTGGACTTTCCAAGCACATTATTAAAATGCATAAAGAGGAGTCTCAGCAATATATATAAATTCTCCTAATATAGACTTTATGTATATTTAAAGGTTCATCTCCCCTGTTGAAAACGTCTATGTGGGAGTACTCGCTTTTGGCGAAGGCTGGCACAACTATCACCACGCCTTCCCCTGGGACTACAAGACCTCAGAGTTTTCCGGCTACCGCGCCAACGCGACAACGGCCTTCATCGACTTCTTCGCTTGGCTCGGGTGGGCTTACGACCTCAAGACGGTCAAGCCAGAGATGATCCAGAAGCGAGCCATCAGGACGGGCGATGGATCTCACCCAGCTGACAAACAGGACACCAATAAGGATCACAGGCACGGCATAGAGGGCGAGATTTGGGGCTGGGATGACAAAGACCTGACGGACAAAGATCGAGCGATGATGTCCATTATCAATCCGAAAGATGAGAAAACGGAATGAAAAACAAAGTGATGAAGCAGAATGTTGTGCTGATTAGATAGGTCCATCTAGACTAGTGTGCGTACTACCTACTTCCTGATAGGACCATAAATGTAAAATTCTTAGGAAGAAAAGAAGTGAATACAGGTGGTTGATGAATTGACCCAGTCCATTTAGGCAATACTACAACTACAGCAATACAACGAAACTCCGCAAGGAATGCTATTAGCTACAATATTAGCTGTTTTATGCAAGTGTTTGTACTAAATCATGATACTAAACTCGCATCGAACTTTTAGGAATCAACATTCAATTTCCGAATAACTAGGTACTTTTTTTCTTAATGCTTGTTTCATTAATCGCGAAAATGTTAGTGATTACACTTTTCCCTGTCATTACCAACTTTAGTAGAAAATTCCTCGCAATAAATCTCTAAGTGTCACTCCTAAGATCCTTTATCAGGTGTTTAAGATGATTATTTATTTGGGGCGAGATCTATTTCTAACTGTTAATATCACACTGAACGTACCTACATAAAAAATAAAACCTATCAAACTTTTCATCCTTATCTCCTACGATAGTTCTTGAATAATTAGGTTAGTAAAATAATAATTAGTGTACTAATACAGATTTGCATTGAGTAGTTAATGACAAATTCTATAAATGGAGAGCTTAGCTGTGACAATAGCTGATAGACATATTCTGCCGAAAAATAATTATTTAAAGTTGTTTACTTGAAAGGGGACTGAGGAATAAGATGAAATGTTGCAATTAAAATGAAATTTTGCATGCTGTCATTAGTTCATATTCAGGATTATTTACTGGAGGGGGTTAAATTCATTGTAAATAAATATAACTAATATAACTAAATATAACACGAAATTATCGAAAAAACCTAATTTTCCCGTTGATTATATAATATTTAGGAACCTATATTTTCACATGAATATAATTTATCGGGGTGTGTTGTTTGAAGCGGTGTTTCCCATAAGCAAAGAGAATCAGAACCAAACTATTCCATAGATGATGAGTTGACTTACGTTGTAGTTGTAAAACCTGTGTGTTGAACTTCAACGTTCCCTGGCAATAAATTTACAGAAAAATAGGTACAACGTACGTAGTTAACAAAGTAACTATTTCAACTCTACATTCTGTGCTTTGGACTGATGTTATTATTTGTATTTTTATCACTAATAAACAATTTGGATTGATCTATAGCATTTATAATGATGGGAACATTATCACATTTGCCTATCTTTCATTGGCAGTCTTCCATTTGTGGGTGAATGTCGAATAATGTCTCTGCATGTAAAAATAATATTTATTTAAACCTTCTAGGTGTAGTTTAACGATTCTCATGTGGGTGGATTGTACATAGATTTTTTCCTTGTAAGTATAATAATGTCAGGAGTCCAAGAGTATGGTATTCATTATAATATGAAGAGTGATTTCGTTACAATCAATTTATCAGGAATATTTTTTTAGAATTAGAAATATAATAATATTGCGAATGGAAAATGAATAAACGAATATTGTGAAAGTTCATCGACTGTTGTTTCGATACAACTCCTCAACTCCGGTATTTTGGTCAAGTTTTGAATGTCTTGTCCATCAACCAAATGCAGGTCATGGAAGAGCTTCCTCTCAAATTATTGTGGTTTTGTGTAACAGACTATGTGTGGATCTGGGATTAGGTAGTAGGCATGTTTTACTTTGAGTCCCTGAACATGATAATCACCAATTGATTATTGTTCGTGCCTTATTATTACCTGGTCCGTTCCCTGCCCCTTCATTGTAATATCGAAGCAATCCGCAATGCTGTTCAGTTGTGCGGTTTATATAACCCAAATACATACGGCGCTCAGAGGCTACCTATCTTGAAATTTTCCAGTTTTCCACTATGTAGGTATTCTATGTGTTCCACACCTTCTGCTAATATTCAATAGTTTCGTCCAACTATTCATCGAATGTAAAGTAATGATGCTAATTACATTTTTGTGTGGCATCTCGATGATTTGGATAAACTAGGAGTTTCAGACTCGTGTTACTGTCAAAACGGTTCGGGAGAATAAGTTAAGCTTTAATTTAAACGAATCGTAACTGGTGTCGGAAATTTAGAGGGTTGATAACCCGTTCGAGGAATGAGGAATTCTTTGGTTCACACTCGATTTAACTAACTCGTATGACCTATGATCACTCTTATTTTTGTTATTTTCTACTTGCAAAACAAAGACCAGTAGACAGTATGGATAAGAGATCATATTATCAGTCTTAATAATCAAAGAACTCATGTTATTGTATCTGTACTCTACCTAGATATCTCCTTCAATGGGAAATAAATGATCTTGTGTGAGGAAAATACCTACTTAATATGGGTAGGTTGTAGGTACCTAACTACTAAAAATTCATATTACCATCTTATTCTACAGGTGAGAGACAATGGAAAAATTGTTTTCTGAACAGAATAATATATTCATCTGAATAATGGGGAACTTGCATGGTTATCTTTTATTTGAGCGTTTGAAAGATCTGAGAGAGGGCTTTCCAAAAAGGTGCTATATGATGGGTGTTTGATGATCGACACTTACCGAAAATGGGCCTAGAAATTTTAACCTAGCTGACGTCACCGACCTCCGCGGATTCCTCAGCTCCCTAATGAAATAACGGAAAGAGATAGTCGCCGCGAAAAATTCTATATTACTACAAACTTCAACCAACACAGCCATTATTGTCATTAGCGTAGTATGTTTCAAAACTAGGAACAATTAAGAACCGATCGAGATGAGGTTGCACCTGCCCCAGATTCGACTACCAAATAACCCAGTTTTTTTCGTTGAGACTCCTCATTAACAATCGCGGTAGACGACCGTCATTAATGCTGAACAGGCTTGGGATAAAAAATTAATCGAAATAGTTATTAGATCGGCTGAAGGTTTGATGTGAGCAGATTTTATCAAAAAGATACGGTAAACACATTTGCAAATTCGCAAGGAGATCTCGTTCTTGGCTTTCGTAAGTAGGTTGTAGGTACCAACCTCAAGGATTATAGGCACCTACGCAACTAACTAATATGGGCATTCTTCGCGCATTTGTCTAAGAAAGTTGTAAAACAGTACGTCCTGACAACGTATAAATTTAGCTTGGTACCAAAACAAACTCAACACCTTGATGAGAAATCGAAAATCCGATTCAAGGTTATTTGGACTTCTATCATTAAATCCCACCCTACAAATTAGGTATCTGTTCTTTCAATAAGAAATATGTTGTCCATTTTTCATTAGGCACATCATGTAAAGAGAAGTGGGGATGAGAAACTCTTTCAATAAAAATTGCCTAAAAAATTTTTCCACTGAACTCCAAGTAAACATTTGTTCATCTACGAGTACATACCATTGCGAACGACTAAGACACAATAATTATTTTTCACTTTTTGAGGACACGGCTTGGTAGAGCTCAACGACACGCATCGTACGATAATAAAGAGTCACGAAAAAACTTATTGACCTACTTGTTCCACCCTATCCACTATCCTGTCCAACGTAAATCAAAACTGGTACATTAAAAACTGGTATTAAAAAAAAAAAAAACAAGAAACAAAAACGGACTACTCGCTGCGCTTTACATAACGACTAAACTTATAAAACCTGGAACATGCTTTAGCAAATTTCCCGATTTTCTGCCCACAGATTTCGGTCTGTGATTCATCTTCAGTAGCCACCTATGGCCTCCCTTCCCAGTGTCAGCTTTGTAAGTTGAATACGGAAGAAACCAGCTTTAGAGCTCATTTAACTATGACCAAGGGTATGTCATTCGTCTTCAGCAGACCCCGGGAGCCCCCATTTCCAATTTCCGCTTTGTATGCTGAATACGAAAGAACCCCAGAGCTGTTAACCTATTTGAAATAGGTGAAACGAACGCCGTGCTGGAGCTATTTTCGAGACATTTTCGTGTCGTTTTCGTGGTATTAGGTCATGGCTAAAAATTGTTCTACGCTAAAACAACTTACCGATATTACTTTATACCGGGTACTTAATAGTAAGTTCTATATTTCCGAGAAAAAATGTTACTCTATTGAAACACCAGGAAAGTTGGAAGTACCTTTTCCATTTGAATTGTATATGCGCATACCTTCTATGGTAAGATCGTAGGTATATTTTCGACGGACTACCAACAAAGGTATATATCACCCAGTAAAATTAATATTCTTCCCCATCAAAGTTATCTGCTGAAATATTTCTTGAGGGATGAATTTACAAAAATAGAGAAATCAACAATTTTACTGTAGGCTACCGTTTATTAGGTATACTCAACTCAGCCTTTCAGTACAGTTCCATAGACAGCAAGGTATAAAGAAAAATTTCGAAAATTTCAAGTTTTTTCACGAATAAAAGTACTTTTTTTATCCACCATTCCAATTACATGACAATATATTAATCTGTTGTCCATTCTTTCTTATAATTTAGCTTATAATGACAGATGCCTTCATTATGTTACAACATTTTTTTTATTCCTGCAATTAACATAAAAATAAAATTATACTACCCCTTAATAGGTGGGTACAATATTAATCATAGTACACGGCAGTAGTACGCGTGCATTTGCGTCTTCAACAATCAATTTGTATTACAATGAAAAATATTACTTTATGCCGCCGACTCTTCTTTCCGCACAACATCCCTCGTTTTTGACGTCCAATCCGTAATGCCAACTAGGAATTCGATCAACACTGATGATGCTGAGTAATCCCAAAAATTGACGATTTGGGTCCAGAATTATTCAATAGCCACATTCTTAAAAATGTATTTCAAACAATCAGGTTGGCTCGAATACAATACGTAGAAAAAGTCGTCATAAGCGTAAGACAAAATATCATAATCGTAGTGAGATAGCTGTAACAATTTTTCCTCAATTTTGTAAGCTCAGAAGTAGTGGATGATGCCGTAAACTGAAAATTATTTTTCTACCAAATATTGTCAGCAAATACTTGATCAATTTAATACATTTCTAGGGTCTTTCTCTACTATTCAAAAGCTAGGATCACTAAATTTTTCACTTTCGACTCACCTACTGCGTGTGCTTAGTAAGCCTTTATTACGCAACTTACAAAAGCTCTCATTCGTTGATCCTTTTCTCTTATATACTTAATCGTTTTTTGTTTTTCTCATTTTCTTCAATATAGATCAGAATCAATTAAACTACAGTCCAACTAACGATAAAAATAACGGCTTTTCCATATTTATGTGACCATAAATATATTAATATCGCACACGTAATATAAATCTTATCGTTTTTAAAAATCATAGAAACGCTTGAGGTATTTGAGATACGAAGGAGAGTTGCAAGGACCAACGAACACTCAATGTATGCGCTGTTTTCTTGGGGAAAAGAGCTCATAAAAACTAACTACAGATTAAATTTCAACTCCCTCGAAAGATCAAATTTTTGAGCCGAAGAAAAAGTACAATATCCTGGAGTAGAGAAAAATGTCAGGAAACTCAAAAGAAGGAACAAACCAATAGTCTAGTAGTTTCAAGAAATCAATTAAAAATTTGGAAGGGAATTCGTTTTGATTTTGATTACTTATAAATGAAAATGACACCTTTCTCAAGTTCCAACCACTTGAAAACCAACGAGGTAGGTAAGTATGAGAAAAAACACCTTCCTGAGCTTTTTGATTATGAAAATATAAATTAAGCTTGATTCCATCAACACTAGAACTCTGCAATGATTTCCAATAACACAAAATACTCCATTTTATAAACATCTATTACACCTAGTAACAGTAGACACTTTTTTTCTGTTACATCCAACAACAATACAATTTAATATAATTTGTTACGTTTCTAAAAATCTAAAAACTACCGCCCTTCGCGTAAATTTACGAAAGGGTGAACAAATATACGTGTACTTTCTCCTTTTTCACAATATTTTTGTTCAAACGCGAACTGCGCAACAATTTTTTTTTTTTTCACGCCTCAGTCTACAACATTTAGGGACGAAAAAATCCAATTCAGGTCCCCATTGGATTTCATGTGTATGTACAGTCAACAAATAGGTACATAAATATGTATACAATAACACAAGAGCCGGTGACTAATCTAAGTGGGTAAAGCTAACAGCTTTTCTCTTCAATAAAATCTACCTATCTAATGTGTCATTTAGAAAACCAATATGTTAATGATTTGTGCGTGTATTTACAAGTTTTTATAATGTATGTAACTTTGAGGTCACCGTTGAGAGATCCAGTGGATCATTAACTAGAAAGACAGGTTCAAAAGGCGAATTTCAGCTCGGATAATTTATTTTTAGTTTCCAATAGAAATTCGGGTGAAGAGTCCATTTTTATTTGTTAATGACAGGTATTATTATTATAATTTTACATACAACCTTTGTAATATTGCTATTGAATACCATTATTTCTTCCTACATAAAATTAACCACTAGGTACCTACTATTGATATTTAGTAATTTTTTGTAGAATGCATTATCATGTTGGCCGAAGTATAGAAGGTATTAGGTATGCTTCAGGCGATCCTAAAGACACTAAAAAGAAGGCTGCTTTGGTTTTGATATTTCAATTTTCCAAATCATTTTTATTGTTTAGATTAGTTAAGTAAAAATTTCTCCGATCAACGATTGTTATTTGGGTAATTGGGTTAATTTTGGTATCTGATATGCAGTTTAGTTTGTATTGATATGGGGGATCTGCCATCGAATATGAAGACCATTCAACAATCGATTCTTCACTTCACTATTTGAGGGGTTTTCTCTTTGATCAGGATAAAACAACCACCACTCCTTTCAAGTAGAATGAAAATAAATCCGATTAAAATATCGTAAAGTCTGCCGTGAAATTCGGTAAAATTCAAGTTCATTTCAGGATCTTTACCGTGTTTCCGAGGGCTTCTACCGTCTGAGTAGTCGGTAGCTAGCTTTTTTGCCGTTGCTAATTACCATATTTTAGTCTCCCTTATTATCTCAGTCCAATCCATCAAAAGAATACCTTTTTTTTTTTTGGTGAATCTTTTTCAATAAAATTGAATGTTTGGAGAAATCATTAAAAGACCCTCAAAATTGCAAGTCAAAACCACTAATTTTCTCCACTTCATGGAAAAGACATATTGAATCGTGGATAGGTATGTCTTTGGGCACTGCACTACCTTTCTATCTACTACCTTCTGTAAACCATTGCCGCTTCACTTTTGTTTCTAGGTAGTAACTCAAAATTTGTTATCGTTCTTTGGTGTTAAACATTTTGTATTAAAGAGAGGGTGACACTAATTTTCACCTGACCCCCAGCCCAAAAACACATTATCAAGATGAAGATGAGTAAGTCGCCAACTCCACCTTGGGCTTCATAAGACATTCTGTTCTTGTACCAACCCAAGTATTCATCTCCGAAAGTGATAATACGACATCTAATATGCTCCTCCTTTCTTTCCTTGATCCAACGATATGTGGAATCCTTATGAATTTTGCTGCTCTAATGAGTCTTTTGTTTATTCAACGTTTGATAATATATTATCCCTATTACATGAAAACAATTATTTTCATAGGCCAAAATGTATTATTCGGCAAAATTGCTCAGTTTTGTCCCGATATGTTGAACTATATTTTTTGAACATTGGACTTTCCTATACAATTCACCCGAAAATCGACTATAAAGTGAGATCAAGAGCTGAAATGTTATAAATTCGATGTTTGTACATCCTTTTCTCTATAATTCATTCTTAACATGTGAAAAGATTAGGCTACCACTATAGCTTTCGTTTAGTCACCAACTCCTTATCTATCTAATAACATCAACTTTATATATATAAAAATTGTAGGTATTTCTGTGTTCTATAAACTATTTCGACAACAGTACAACGAGGTCGAGCGGCAAAAATGCCCTGATACCAGTAGTGTTATCATCACTACACAATTTTTTTTCGATCCATCCAAATAACGTAAAGCCGAATGCGCGGAATGAAATTTAAAGAAAACTATCGCTGGTCTTATTTAAAACTTTGGATATCACACACTATTAATTAAGCTTAAGATTATAAATCCCGCACCTATAATACTTACCTTTAAACCATGGGGATAGTCATAAGATAATTACGACAACCGTATGATAAATCATGAACCATTATTTTTCAAGTTACCAACACATTCTACCCGGAGAATAATCCATCTTTAATGGATTCCATAGAAGTCATCATAATTTTTCATTAACATATATTTAATTCTCCAGATCAAAGATCCCAAGGAGTTTAAGAAAAAGTTAGCCTTGGCACACAAATTTTGTTGAGATCCTTATGAAATGTTTTGCATAAAAGAGGAACTGATAAAGTTGTTTATCATTTTTATCACAGGAATTCTTTACATAGCATAATGAGGCGAATATCAATTTATCAATCAATCTCAATAAATTTATCAATCAACAAATCAATTTATAATTTTTCAGCGTTCAGAGTTGTGCCAGATTTTACATTTGAATATATATTGACTTCTTCATTTTAAAAACACTTACTAGGTATAGGTAACTTACTAGGCAACACCAGGATCCTAAATCAAAAAACACGAAGTTTTCCATATTTCAACATGTGGTGCGGAACTTCATTCTACTTTCGTTACCAGTATAGGCTCCAAAAAGGCTGTAAAAGGCTGTTTCCGATCATTACGGGGCTCAGAGTAATTTTTATCTTAGATTAGTTTTTCTGTATTATCAGGAGTATTTTTATGAAGATATTGAATAATAGTTTTCATCTAAAAGTCAGGCGATTTTCAGAGTGAAGGTAAACGTGCTACAAACCACTTAGTTGTTATACTTCTTATATTTTAATGGAGAAAAAACGTACGTTCAAGAAAAACAAAAGTTACAAAACAGATTTTTTCTCACCTCGTCGCAGGATTAGGATCGCGATCGTGATCACGAGATAAGAATATATAAGATGTATGGTCACCTATTTAATAGGTAAATGTGTTGGTAGATGGTTTCGATTTGAGTATAAACCCATACTCAGCCTTTTTATTCGTGTTCTAGAATTGTTTGGCAGGGGATGAAGGGGGGTCGATTGCAACGCTTTCCCTTTACCCTTCAGTTCAAGAATTCATAACGTAAGTGCAAATGTAAATGCGGACACTCTACACCATATTCCGTTACTACCTTTACAGTGGGATGGGTATCGATTATTCGAAATTTTTGTTTGATAATAAAGTTTTTCTAATCTAGGTATGTAGTTGATTGTTAACCGATTGATCGCGTTCAATTAGGTAGTCAGGTTTTTTCTCAAATTCCTTCAAAAATATTTATTATTTTTCCTTCTACAGGAAAAATATGAAGGATGTCTTCCTACATAAATAATACCTACCAACCTTAATTTTTTCACCAAAGAAGTATTTTTCTTAATTATTTCAGCATGGTCATATTCATAATGGTGGTGGCAAATAAGAGAAATGGAAGAAGAAAAAGTTACATTTCTTCAAGTTTCCGATTAATCGATAATTCGACTATCTTAGCCGCAATTAATCGTTGGATCGATTAAATAGTCAAAAATATTAATCGACGTAATTGATCAATGTTGTCGTTTGATACCCATCCCTACTGCAGAGTCATTCCAATACAAAATATATTGTGTGAGGATCGGAATCAATAGAACTTACCTCTGAGTAAATTTTCATTAGCATAAGCTGGCAAAGTAGTCGGGTTGGACAGAACCAATATTACATAATAAACATGTAATTTCAAGGCATTCATCATCATTTTGCCAGGGCGTCGATTAGCTGAAATGTTGAATTAAATTAAATTCAAAGACTAATTACCTGGGTACCAGTTCCTTCCCCGAAATCGGCATCGAAAAAATCATAATGAATCTTAACCCTCAGTGTGTATACGTACCTGCCCAACAGCATGAATTAACTTAAATAGGTGTCTGTCAGACACTGTATACACACTAAGGGTTAATTAGACGATAGATCCCTAAATAAGGTAGGTAAGCAGGTAACTACATGTTTAGAAGATGCGAGTAGGTTACCTAAGTACGAGAGTGCATTATCGAATTCAACCCCGTTCCCAAATTACCTGGTAGTTATATAAACGTGCAGGCATGAGATTGTCAGTAACACAAGCATTAGCAAAACAAACGAATTCTCTAAATTGCCAACCAACAGATATATGAAAATTAACAATGATCGTCGAACATGGATAATGGTTTCCCGCATTTGGCTTCACTTGGATCGTGTATCAGGGCAATACAAAAGCGGCCAGCTCACAACAATACACAATTTGGGTACAATTATCATTCCATCCGACTAGGATACGCAAATATGCGTTAGGACAAAAATCTCATATCAGCAACTCTCATTGATACAACAAGATTTCCTAATAAACGATTTTGTGTTTCGAATAAAATGAAGTATCAAGTTTAAAAAACGACGAGAACGGTTTATAATTTTATGACGTTTTCCGTCAATGTTTTTTTTTTCTTTCATTACATTATTATCACATGAACTTTTGAGAGCCACTGATGTTTCAACAATATGAATAATACCTATGTACACGAATAACCCTTAATGGTACCTAATTATTTTTTATCTAAAACACATGATGAGGAAAACAACATTTCAACTCAACTCAAACAACATAACAAGAAAGCATCTACATGCTCCAAACCCAACATGGGATATAAATAATTATTTCACTTGAAAATACTTTTTTCTTCAAACATTTACTTTGTTTTGGTAACTATAATATACCTACTAAAACAGCATTAAAATTATGCTCACTAATTCATTGTACGATTCAAGATCCATTTAGGAAAATAATTTTTCCTACAATAATGTGTTAATTTGTGCTAATGCAAGGCATTTACAATTTTTATACGAATAGTTAAGTAATTATACTTTATTGAAAATTAGGTACAATGTCCGATTTCCTAACAAATAACGTGTATTCAATAGCCATCATGGTAACGCAGTATAAATGATATACATTTGAACTTAGTTTAGATTTCTTTCAAGTTCAACAAGAAGCTTTCTAAAAATTATGCTTGCTTTGAAGGAAATATGCACAGCTCAATTTCTTAATATCTGTAAGTTTAATTAATATCATTTTTTATTTAAAAAAGAAAATCGAGTAATTTGATGTCCAGCAAATTACTTTAAATTTCACGTGACATATAACGTGCTTTCATGTTAAAAAGGAACCAGCCTTCTTCGATGAAATCACTATCCGAATAGACCCACTCAACGAAATTCGCTCGTCTTGTCAACAACGGAGTTCAAAAGATGAGCAAATGCCAACTCATTTCAAAATTCTCTAAAATAATTAGAGCCGCTCAGCTTATACACATTTTTGTTTCTTATTTATAAAAAATATCAATCATTGAAAGTACCACAAAATATTGTGTGGTCACAGCAATATCTTATCCTATAAAAACTATTTTGCGAATATAAAGATTAAATATATTTGTTTTTATCAAGTTCTATAGAAAAATCAGTTCACTAAGTATTACGACTATCTCCGGGGTCGGAAATAAAGTCGAATTTTGCGCTCAGCTTTATTCCGTGATCCTCAAGTATGAGAGGAACTTCCTGAAAGAACGAAAAATCGTTTGATTTGTGGTTCGAAGTTTGAAGGGAAGCTCATTACTGGGGATCTCTGAAAGTTGACTTTTTTTATCAAAGGTCTTCTAATTATAATTTATGTGACCGAAAATCGGTTGATCAATAAATTACGAATAGTCTATGAAGGAACCCCCATTTCTTTGGAATACAAAAGACATGAATACTTCTTTCAGGCCCTTGCATTGTGGAACTTCAGTAATCGATTTTACAACTAATTTTCGACAAAAAGTTAACCACTGTTGTTAATGTGTTTTCAACAATTATTGACTAACAACCAATCTAACCCCTCGTTTTCGGAAGTTTTTCCAATGTTACGAGTTTTCGACCATAGGCATATCATTAAAATGGCTGTAGTCCCTCCATGTACAGTTTAATTACTTTGAAAAATAACTAAGCTGTCAGTAAAACTGACTCAGGAGTATCACCATTCGATCAGCGAGCAAAATAACGTTCAAGTCTAGAACTAACTATACAAGTAATAATCAAGTTGAGTCAAGTCGTTTATTTGAAGAAAACTAGCGATTTCACTAATTTGAACGAAATTTTAACCTGTTTGGTAGTTGTAAACAATTTGATGATGCATCAGGGAGATGAAAAATCCAATGGCCTACCGCGCAGTTCCCTAGTTTTCAATTTTAAACTGTGTTACACGTTATAACCATTTTAGTTATTCATTATTATGAAAGGTCGAGACGAGAAAAAATCTTAAAAACTTAAAAACTGTAAAAATGAATGGTTTTCAAAAAAAATTCGAGGGGAAACTTTTTGTTGCAAATTAGATGTACTTAGAATCGATCCCTGAAGTTTCGTGAGCCACCCTGTATTTATTGAGGGTCCTCGTGGTTCAGATTTTACTTCTGGATATGGATGAAATGGATTAATTAATTTCAACCTAGGTACTGTACAGTACATAGGTACGTACCCACAGCGCAAGCAGGGAAAAGGGTTTACATGCATTGCAAATGGTTTCAAGCGTGTACCTACCAACCTAATGTTTAATCAAAGTAAAGTATTTCATCCTAGTAGAAGTGGAAAAAATGATTGAATTTTTCAACTTTTACTGGAGCCCAAAAAGTCCAAAACGACATTAGTACGAAGATTTTAGTCCTCAAACAGTAGTTATGTAGTTGTAATGAAAAAGCTCACATTGACCTACTTCAAAGAAAGAAGGGAGAGAGGGGGTCTGTACCTATAACAGACGAATAAGAAAACAGAACAGTATGAATTTCATTAGTGGTTTGGGATGGCACAGACAATGGGAGTCTGCCGTTTAACATAACACCACAAATGACAACCAACTAAAAACTGATTAGGTACCTATACTTATTAAAATAGAATATAAGTAATTATCTTTTTTCGCAAGCAGGTACTTACCAACACAAATCACCTTTTTCAAATATTTTAAATAATGTAATACAATGTCGGAAGCTAAGTTTCAAGTACCGAACTCCAGTTTCTGGTGAATCAGCATAGGCAGATAATAGAATATTGAATAATGGTGCTTTTGTATGGTCTGAGTATTGCAGAATTATTGAGAACGATCCGGAGTGAATGTGATTTTTCAAGAAGTTCCTCTCGTTTATTTCACAATGAACCAAGATTTCTTGTTTGATGAAACTCAAAACGAAAAAATAATGTATTAATAAATTGAGAAACAATTCCTGGTTTCCCGATGTTTCCTTAGTGATTCCTAAGGAATCCCGGTACATCAATGACAAACAACCTGGTGCATTCGACTTGATCATGGGGAAATAAGGTTGGGAACAAGCTTGCTCATCAGGTAAACATTTCTTGAAACCGGCTCCCGTTCAACAGCTCTCGTGATTTGAAGCCCTTTAAAATCCCTTAAAGTCACACAAATAATTACAAAAGAAACAGTCATAAACTATTGGTCTTTACTGGTTCATTCTGTTTTTTGAATTTTCTGAAGTCTTGCCTAAATGAGGGAAAAATTATTTTGAATGGAATTCATACTGAGAGGAAGAGTAAAACAAAATGCATAATAATATGAAAAAAATATGGAGAAAATTATGGAAGTTGTCTACATCGTTGAAATTATCATTGTTATTCTAGGGGTACCGAATGGGATACAGATTTAATAAAATCATTTACTATATCATAAGGTAATATACCTTATACGGTAAGGTAATATACCTTATACCATTATAAGGTAATGAATGTTGCTAATGATGTAGGTGTCAATACTTGATATTTAACCCAACTAGATCAAAATGTAACGACACCAGATTGTAGCCATATTTATTCACCAAGATGAGGTAATCCCGGAAAACTCTCAGCCTGGAGGAAGAACGTGGAAGAACGAGGAAGTCACAACCTGCATGTTCCTTGTTATTACTTATTACCATCAGTTTTTTTTCTTGTGTGATTCTCACCCTGTATTGGTAGCTCCCACGCATCTGAGATACTGAAACTAATATCTAAAACGTAGAGACTTGAAAAGAACATTGAGAGATACCTGCTAAGTAGGCAGGTACTCATAATGCGTTATGATTAAATGAATATAAGAAAAAATTGTATCTTCAATAAGTTATTGTTCAGGTAGGTAGTAAAGGAGTATGAAGGAAGAATAATTAGCTAGCTATCGTAGTCACAACTAGAAAGTCTTGCATTTTCATACTATCACAGAACCTTGTTAATACAGGTACATACTGAGTCAGGGCTTGAATTCTTGGCTCCCATGGCTTCATTCATTCCATCATTTTCACTGACAAGTCTCATTGTTACTATCACCCCGGTTTACCCCATAATAGCTTAAATCCTTTTCTAAATGCGTCACCAATATTTTTTCGAATTATTGGGTGAAATGGCAAATTAAAATTATACGCGTTATACACCGTTTGTTGTAGTAGATTTTAAAACTACCAGGCAAGCATCTTTCTTTCTATCCATAGAACTGATGATGGTAGGTTGGTCGAAATCGATGAATAGGTACAGGTACAAGATACACCCATTTAAAACTGAATTGGTTCAACTTTGATATTTATCTACTAATTTATTTAATTTTATAGGAGAGTCACATCGCTTCGAATTCACCGCAACCAAAAAAGAAACTAGGTAACATTTTCTCACATTAGGTAATACCTACTGTAAGTACCTACAATGTACACAATTACACCAAACTAGTTCAACTGCACTTTCAATTAGCAATATCAATAATTTACCGAGGTTTTGATGGAAAACAATGGACAGCCAGGGTGGATTTGTCATTTTAAAACCTTATGAATTTCAGACTCTTTTTCACGTTCGAAATTAGATAGGCTTGCTTAGCAATTTCAATAATTTAAAACTTCAAACGGTCAATATACTGGGCCAAACCATGGATTCATGCCTATAAGATCACACCTCGAAGAAAAACTCCACCTGATTCCTCTAAAAAACAAAATCTTCGAAAAACCTATTTTTTAATCAATCAGGCAGGTTCACTCAGTTTGAATCCACCATATCATGAACGGATCGTTACCGAGCCGAATATGGACACCCCTCCCCTAAAATTATTTATTAATAAATACAAAATATACGGAGTAGGCCAAAGTTATTCATAGCCTGAGTAATTTGCGATGTACATCGCTATGTACATGTCTCGGCTATTGCATTGGTACTGCAGAGTACCCAAAGACGTCTTAAACTAACTATTTTACTGCTTTAAATTACTAATATCACAGAATCTTATTATGAAAATCTTTCGTCACTGATAGATCACTCTATCCACGTATTAGCAACTTATGAATAATACCTGTACTTACACAATTATGGCCCACCTTATGAATATAGTGGATAATTTTACCGTAAGCTTCATGAGATAATGAAAAACTGTTATGTCTGTTTCTTTATGAGATCCTTGAATTGATAATGAACACATAGATAGGACAAAATCGTATCTACTATAATACGTAATAGAATCTTATTGTAGTTTATAGTATAAGAACTATACTATTGTATACATATAGTATAATATTATACTATATTAGCGAGAGCAATATTTTGGATTCGCGATTATATTTGCGGGCCAAAACCTCAGGACTATTCCTTAATCAATTTTCTTTTGGACGATCATATAGCTGGGCGATTGGTTGCGGATCGAATATGGAATTTTAACGTGATTGTTATATACCTTCGTGATAAAAAATAGAGGAATCAATGTCTACCATATCATCGGAGGATTCTATGTTTTATGATGTTTGCTTTTCAATTGACTTCAACCCATCAACTATTAAGAATCGATAGAAGTAATTTGGATGTCCTTCCTAACAAAGATCCTACAATAGACTCGAAGATTGGCAATACGCTGTCCTGAACGTGGTAAAACCAACGTGATATACCTAATATAGAAGTAGTATTTTTATTCATTGGTAACTTTAGTAAAAACTAAAATACATACCTACCTACTTATATGAGGAAACATCTCGCTGAAAACTTTTTTGATCTGATTTAATCTTTATTAACTTACTATCTACTTCTTAGCCCCTCAATGAAATTTATGAAGATGATGGTACCTATTCAAGCCAAGCGGCAAATTGAACGAACTAGCAACATGTTAATAAGTTACTAATTTTTGGATAGGTAAATGAACTTAGGCTAATTCAGTTATTGGGTAATTGTTTCCAGAAAATGATAGGCTTGGTACTGAAGACAGAAAGATTTCTAGCACAAGAAGAACCAGGAATGCTACGTTTCAAAAACTATAGATGATAGGCAATAAATGATAAATTATTATTAATCTTACAATACAGACGACAATAGGTACTTGATTAAAATTAATATACCTACCTGGAACTTATGAACCAGATTCAACATCCTAATTATTGTGATATTCAAAAGTATTATTCCGTTACAAAGAAAAACATGCAAGCTATGTAACTCCATCAACCGTGGGTATGATTATTTGTTTCTCTTCTACAGCTAAAACGTAATCAGTAGGTAGTAGGTACCAACTATTATATTAATTTACCGACATCTACATTAGAACTATACTTCCCAAAACTATGAGCTCTAAGGTACTGATCACAACAACCTACCTCATTAAAATGTCCGAAATAAATGTTTCCTTACTAGCTATAAAGTAGCTATAATATAATACAATTATAGCGCCCAAACACCTCTCGAAACTTTATGAAGCGGAAACATTCACCCAGCAATAGTTTTGCGGCGAGAAACTACTTTCCTCCTGGTATCTAACTAACTACATTACTCTCCTACTCTCCATTGTCCTTGTCTAGACCTCGATTCCAAGTAATTCCCTTTGTGCAAATTGCAGAGCTTTAATGTTCTTACAAGAAAAACTTTACAAGTTTAAATTCTAACAACAACAAAAACAAAAAAATCACGAATATTACATGAATATCATAATATTCACTTTCGAAATGCTTGGATCTCCCACATGGAAGTATATTTACATAGTTGAAATCATTATAAGGTTATTTTCTGTGATTCCCTCTTGTGATATCCCTGTTTATTTTATGGGAATTCATGTTGCCAAGGATGAAGTATACCTAGCGCAGACAGACCGTAGCATCTTCTGTCTTTCCATCCAAAGACAATATTTCGAAGTATTCTCTCCATTGAACGGGTCCTACGTAACATACACGTTACGCACTCCTCCCTGTGGACACCCTTTTGAGGGTATGACAGCAAGGGAGCTCATTCCCAGTTCAGAGTAGACGACCCGCTTTTTCAGCATGATCTTGATCCATCTGATTATCTGCAGATGAATTGTTCTCTCTGGCTGCCTTCTCTATGGATTCATAGGAGGTATTGTTGAAAGCACCTTCTATGTCAAGGAAGCATGCGAGAGCTAATTCTTTCACCTCTAGAGTCTTATCAATCACGCTGACCAATTCATTCTGGGCAGTTTCAGTGGACTTGCCCTTCTGGTAGGCGAGCTGAGAGTCCAGCAGAGGTCTTATGGAGAGGTATGCTTGTTTGATGTGTTGATGAATTACTTTCTCCATAACTTTTAGTAGGAAGGATGAGAGGCTGATGGGTCGGTTTCCCTTGGCTTGGGACGAGGAGTTTTTACCAGTCTTAGGGATAAAAACGACCTTTACCTTCCTCCACGTTTCTGGGATATAAGAGAGTTGATAACTGGCCCTAAATACCTTAGCGAGTCTCAAGAAGAACTTCTAGAGATTCAGCCGCGCTCTTTGTGAACACCCCATCTGTCTTCTGTATACAGCCCAATGGCATGGGCCTCTCCTTAGAAAGAATTTTCTGAGTCTTGGCCATGGTCGGCTGGTCCTCCATGCCCTCACAGAATTCTCTCCAGAATTTTCTTTTGGCTTTTCGCAGGGCTTTGTAATATGCAGTGAGGGCTTCGATATATGCCTCCAACACCCCACTGCGCTTGGCTTTGTTAAAAAGTCTCCTCGTCTTTTTTGAGCTTGTTCAGCTCATTGGTCCACCATGGCACTTGCCTCACTTGACTGGAGAGGGAATCGCCGACGGCCCGACGTGAAAATAGTAGGAAATACGATCCCATCCAGGTACTAAGTTGGGCTGATTTATTTTGAGTTAATGTTTGTGCATTCATACAGTGAATCTTACCGTAACCCCAAAAATACTGATTGGGGTTTGTATCAGGCCCTACTAGAGGATGAAGTTGTGGGACTGGATACAGAAATCTAAACTACTGCAGATTTGGAAAGAGTTGTTGACTCTATAAACACAGCAATCCACGATTGCTATAAACGGTTAAAATTAGAAGAACTAACCGAAATATGCCGTGGTGGACCATAGTCACCTACGCTGATATCATATAGTGGCCTAAAACCAACCAAGCTGGTATTCAGAAGATCCTGAACAACGTTCAAAGACAAGCATGCTTGAGTATAACGGGTGCAATGCCCACCTGCCCAACAGCAGCAATGGAGGTACTTCTGGACCTCTCGCCATTGCTCTTGCATGTGCAGAAACTGGACTTCCTGGGGGCTGCAAGGCTGCTGCGAATGGGATACATAAGGCAGGGATCCAGAGTCAGTTTTCACAGAATCCTTGACAGGGATGAACGTGAGATGGCTCTGACAGTCACTAATCTCATGGTAGAAATGCAAATCTTTGAACTACCTTTTAAAGTAGTCATCAACGACAGAGACTACTGGAAAAAGGGGATGCCCAGATTTGCTCCGGGCTCTATCTAGTGGTACACGGATGGGTCAGTTATGTGTGGAAGGTCTGGCCTATAGGCATTAAAGGTCCTATGACCTGCCTGGATAAGTCCCTTGGGACTAATGCCACGATCTTCCAGGCAGAGATCCATGCTATTCAGCTGTGTGCTGAAGAAATGTTGAACAAGCATCTCAGAAATGCCAGAATTTACATCCTATCTGACAGTCAGGCTGCCCTGAAGGCTATTGCTTCCTATACTATAAGTTCGAAGCTGGTCTGGGAATGCCTGAATACCCTCAGCCTGGTGGCTCAAAGTAACCAAGTCACCCTTCTCTGGATCCCCGGTCATGAGGGCCATGAGGGTAACGAAGCTGCTGATCGTCTCGCTAAGAGAGGTTCTGAGTCCCTTCCCACAGGACCAGAACCAATCTTTGGAACCACTAAAAGTTGCCTACAGAACGTGGTTAACATTTGGGAGAACAACGAGCAAGTGAAATACTGGCAAAACCTCCCAGGCCTAAGACAGGCAAAATTATTTGTGGCGCTCTCAAGGAAACGAGCCACTGAACTAGTGACCATGCCCAAGAAAGACGTCAGAATACTTGTAGGTCTGCTAACAGGCCACTGCCCCCTTCGATACCACTTGAGGAAAATTGGCAAATCAACAACGGGCATCTGTCGCTTCTGTGAAACAGAAGGCGGCGGTGGCTTTCCACAATAGATCTTCTAGGTCGCGATGGAGGGGTACTGATAGTCAGGAACCTAAAGGACCCCCTTCCGGCAATTTTAAGTTCATTGTTACATTACATACCTACTATGAATGTAGTTTCATTAAAAACATTAGTGAAAGATCGCACTAATTTACCTAGAATGTACTCGTAAAGAAAGTAGTTCAGAAAATGTTGATCAAAACCCACCCCAAAAATACTACCTTAAAGAGGTGTTCGAGAGAATGATAAATTTGTATTCGGCCGATTCTTCCAATGGGAAAAGGAAAGTATGTACCTAGCGAGGTACCTAGGTCACTACAATTAAATGAGTAAATTGTATTCCTATTAGAGGAACCAAGGCTGTAATAATTCAACTTCAAGACAAACAGTAATTCTTGGAAGGAAAAACGTAGCCTTCTGGCGCCTTTCCACTTTGCCAATCATATCGACCGCAAAACATCAATCGTGTCTCTCGCACAAACGGACCCAAAAACTAACTTTTCCCACCGAGAACGGCGATTCGAATTCCCGAAGGCGGAAAGGAACTTTTCCGAACAAACACTCCCAAAGGAGACGAAGCGATGAAGGTTTCGCTGCTCTTCGAGACTAAAGGCTTCCTTTAACTTTTATTTCTTCAACTTCTTTCTTCACGGAAACATTGATTTTTTTTTTCTCGAATCCAACCAACTCTTTCTTCGCCTTGTCGGACAACAAACCGACTCACTAACTTCACGGTGGAATCACAGATCTGGCAACTCTTCCATTACCTGAAGGCCTTTCCATTATTGGCCGGACTTGAAGATTGTTTCTTGTTGTGGTAAACGTTTCTTCGATAGAAGGATAGAACTGATCATGGCAAACCCGATTAACACTGATACTGACCCCCGATTAACAGTTTCATCTTAATCTATAATCATGTTTCGTTGTTGTTTGCAATTGTCCAATTTTGTAATTCTCCTACTTTAAGTAATTTATAATCCCTTGGCAAATTAATGTTGTTAAATTTCTATAATGTTGTTATATTGTTATATTTCTATTATGTTTCTATAATGTTTCTATAATCATGTAATTGGGTTAGCCCGTACCAATAAATAAATAAATAAATACTGCAGTTCAGGCCTAAGAACATGAATTGTGCGCTGACAAAAGTATGAGGTGGTTTCATTGAGTACCTCCCTACTTGTACCTTATACTTATGGCAAACTGAAAGGAAAGGAGATTCATCTTGTATAACTGAGGGTTGTGCAAAAACTGAACATTCGAAACACAAAGTAGCTACAATTATAATTACAGGCCTTGAATGAAACTTGAATGTAACATGGTATTTTCCCGAGATTGCCATATTTTAGAGTCACCAACAGTTTGAACTTATTACCAGGGTCGCCAGATAGTCCACGAAAAATAAAAGTACCTACGAGTCCCACTATTATCTCGATGACTTCTCCCACACTTGAATAACGAAAAACATGTGTACCAATTCTCAAAAAAAGTTGCTGAATTTTATCCCTAAAATAATATAAAGTAAAAGTAAGTAAAATTATAGGAACATAAGTTTATTGAAAAGAACCAAACAGAATATCAAATAGATAGGTACCTAACAATCACACTATTAGAGGAACTAAGAGAAGGAACATAAAAAACCGAGTACAGAAAGATGGTAAGTTGTCTGTTTGTTTTCAAAATAGAACGATGTAGGTACTTAGTAAAGAAATTCAGCAGTAGATAAGATAGGTAGGTACCTGGTAAACTAGTAGGTAATTTAGCATTTCCAATTGAAATTTTGCACCGTTTCTGAATTAGGTTTAGACCTTTGCCTCAAACTACTGTATGGATATTTTGATTTGAACCTTTGATGATTTTTGATGTGAACCTTTTAAAAATTGTTTGGCGAAAATTGGGCCACCTATTGGGATTTTGAGCAAAACATTTAAACAGTTATGGTTTTCTGGAGCGCTGAATTCGAATTCGTTGTCAAATAATGCAAAACGTCAAGAAATAAAACTGCTTGTGATTGAATCAACTCATACATAAAACAAAAAACAAAAAAAAAAATCAAAACAACAATTGGTTAGCATGATAATATTAGAGAGAATATAATATTCTTACATTGAGACTTTTCTAATAACTTTTATTCTTCAAAAACACGTCATAAGCATATTCTCTTAGCTGCATAATAATTATGAAAGCAATTGCATGGATTGTGGATTCTGTGTTATAACTTAAAGTAAAAAAATAAGTATTTTGCCTGCACTTTTGGAACTTTCAAAGCATGAAGTACAGAAACAATAAAAATGAAATACAATACCTACCTTGAAAAAAAGTAGGTACATCTGGCAACCCTGTTAAGAAAATTTACTGTGTGGTCACATACCTATATTGTCCTATTTCGTCATACTTGTAAGGCTCAGAAGTACCATGGTACAGGATTTGGTTGGACCCAATGGACCAAATCTAGTTTTACCAAATAAATTCGTGTGGATTTTCGCTTCCAATTTTTCGTTTGGAACTACCACGAGAGCGGAGGTGAAAATTCGCATTTTCATTCCCAACTCGATTTCAAACTATCTGGAAGAATCATTTCCGATGTCTCACATTCAGTATGTATCTTTCTGAAAGTAAGAAAGCCAGCTTTTATTCTTCTCTTCTAAGCCATTAGGCGATTTGCATTTTTACCAAGTGACCTCCTGCAGCTCATACAATCTTGACCATTTGGTTTCGTCATGTTTAGTTTCGTGACATGTTTTCCTCGTCGTTCATTCTGGTCTCATAAAAACCCACAAGCAAATTTCAATTAAATGAACCAGCAGAGTGAAATTGTATTAAGTCCTATCTAATATCAAGGGAAGATCGTATACAATCTATAAAATAATAGGTAATTATTATAATAAGAGAGGAAATAAAACCAGAGTTCGAAAATAAAATGGTTATAACAACATACTAAGGTTAAACTATTGCATGGGAAAATAAATTGAAGCTTTCAAACAATGCGAACCTGCCTGAACCTTTTTTAACGTCGTATAAGGAATGTACCTACCGGTACTTACAGTAATAGGTGAGCTCAATAGTTGTTTCATTATAAGTATTTAGATATTGAAGAAAATTGAAGTGAGATGAGCTAAAAAAATGCATATCCCCTACCTGGAAGTGACTTCCTCAGTTCCAACTCAGGACTTTTTCCATCACAGTTCATCTTTGGTTCATCTTGGACGATAGACCTTTCTTAGCTTATTCCTACTCGACATACATACGTTAAAAGAGTTACAGATACCGTCAACGTAACTTATAAAAGTAAATAAAACCCTCGTCAATAAAAATAAGGAACCTCATGAGATCAAAATCAATCATCATGAATTAATCGATACTTTACATTTTGCTGAAGTATTAGAAAAGAGTGGTATCACACAACTATTATACAGATAAGTCGTATAGAATCACTTTTTTCAAAAGGGCACTATGATTTCAGAAATCTTTCACAAATTTTACAAAGTATATAAATATTGCGCGGTAGTACAAAGTTATATATTTTCCTTTTCAACTTCAGCAAAAAAGACATCGAACAAACTGTTCGAGCCAGACAACAAATGTCCTCCAACGTCACCACAAAATGTCTGATCATTTCAATCAACAAACACTTTATTGTCGTATATAAAACTAGACATCTTTTCTGTATAAAATGAGTTCTTTTTATTTCGATAATATTTTTTCTTCTTTTAAGATTCAGTCCCTTTTTCGCTGCCATGTGTGTACAAAGGGTGAGTATTATACGTGCATTTATATAGAAAAGAGAGGTTTTTCGTATTTTTTCTTAGAAAAAGGTATAATTTGAGTAGAGGAAAGCGATTTGCCACAGAAGAAGCACTCCATGAGTTCCATGAATTTCCGAAAAATGAGTTTCGAAAAACCCCTACTTAGTGAGGTTTTAGGAAAATGAGCTTGGATAGTTATACAAATCATGTGTGCCTTTTCATTCCAGCAAATAAATGATATATTGTTTTCCTTGTTTATCTAAGATCTTAAAGCCGTGAATTACCAAAATCCGAATAGGTCTTTTTTCAATGTTATTTCGATATAAAATTCAACTATAGGTATTTATCAAAAAGTTACCATTTCTAAGAGGAAAAAGTTTGTCAAGAAAGCCTAAATTTACTCATTTAGTTACGTTTCCATTCGCCACTCCGTAAAAATATCCCGCATCTAATTTTCATCCTTACCTCTACAATGTTCGAGCCGAATCCTTAAAAAGCTTAGTGTAACAAATACGAATTTGTTCTTCGACTATCCTCAATTAAGTACACTGTTCTTGGAGGCTCAAATTTAGCTCGCAGCCTAATTTGAGACCCGCTCTTCACCAGTGTATTGGTTCAACCAGTGCTTCAACAATTTTTTTTTCTTAAACGTTTAATAGCTAGAAAATCTTTTTCACGTCTTAAAACTTACAAAATATTTAACTCGGTAACGCAAAAAAGACTTTGTTTGAGCCAGTCAAAAAAGTTTAGTCAAATCATGTTGGACCTTATGTACCCTGTTGCTCGTGCAGGTGCCTCCTATATAGTGCTCCTGCTGGAAAATAGTTTACTTTCAAAAATGAAGAGGCCCTTACGAAATTTTTTTTGAGTTTTTTCGCGATCGAAAAAACGCTAAAAAGAGCATCGATTATGATGTGACCCAGAGAACCTGTTTCCTCGGAGGTGGTGAAGGAAGGGGATTTAGACGCCAGAGTTGTTGGATATGTACGAGACGTTGGTGTCTTGGGAGAGCTGTCGTCGGGTAGAGTTGTTGTTGTTGGTGACGTAGTAAGAGGATTTGCGGAGGCTCGTGGAAGAAGAGTTGGCTCGTACGACCGAGTCGTAGTAGCGGAGGGTGCCGCAGCATTTGCGGCTTTTCAAGATGGCGGCGAACCCGCGGCGGTACTTGTTGTTGAAGAAGGCGTAGAGGATGGGGTTGATGCAAGAGTTAGAAGAGCCCAACCACTGCGCCACCTGAGGATGACAGAATTATGGAAACAACAAACATCACACAAAATAACATGTACATATGTGTAAATTGTGTGTAAATGTAGGTAGATATCCAACATTCAAGGGTTCATACTAGGCGAAACTCTGTGGTGAGTGGACGTATTTTCTCCCGCTCAGTCTCAGCGTCTTGTTTACTGCGATCCTAGGCTGTATCGTATTACACGCCGCTTTGAGCGATCCCTAGCGAGCGATGGACCAACTTCAGAAATCACTTCAAGTCATGCATAAATATGGATATCAGATATACAACAGAGAAGCTTACAACATCGTAGGAAACGTGTTGGGTGAGGGTGAGGAGCATTGACAGTACTCGTGTAATAGGTAGTTTATTCATCGTACATCAAGCGCTTTCGCTCGGTAGAGCATCTTCAGGATGGCTACAAGGTAAGCACAGGGTGAGTATATAAATAAGGTAGGAACATTAATGAGGTATGTTATACACATAAGATTCCTATATCTATTAGTTATATGTATACCATACCTCATTAATGTTCCTACCTTATTTATATACTCACCCTGTGCTTACCTTGTAGCCATCCTGAAGATGCTCTACCGAGCGAAAGCGCTTGATGTTCGATGAATAAACTACCTGAGGCGTTTGGTATCAAACCGGATAACTCCAAAATTTCGAAAATTCGTTTTTTCACATTTTTCACAAGTTTGGCCAAAGAACTTCATTCTCCCAAAATATTGGGTTCAAAACTGAACTAAAACCATGAGAAACAGTGGGTCAAACTGTTGTGTTGGTTAATGAATTTAACGTGGCCCTAAAAGAACTTTTGCCTCTCCTGTAAAATTTGGTTTCGTGGAGTTATCCGGTTTTGATACTTAACGCCTCACCTATTAGGTACATGAGTGCTGCCAATTCTCCTCACCCTCACCCAACACGTTCGATGCAAGATATTATGGCACCAACAAACACGATCGTAGGAAACGTTATAAACAGTACGTTAGTCACAGTACAATTGACACAGCAAACGATTCAATGTACTTATCGAGAATGTAGAACTCTTGAAGTAGAATTTATGTACTTGAGGAACATCCCTATAAACGCTCACATCCTGAACAAGAATAAACAAGAAATCCCTACTTCACCGAACTGCTAGTACAATGTACCGGAATTAGATGAGGGGGAGGACTCG
Source organism: Lygus lineolaris (assembly GCA_030264115.1). NCBI lineage: Eukaryota > Metazoa > Arthropoda > Insecta > Hemiptera > Miridae > Lygus > Lygus lineolaris. The sequence continues at coordinate 27,470,648 of JAEMON010000002.1, forward strand.
TATAAATCGGCAATATAGATCTTGGACATACTACTTATGGGTAAAATCTGTACCAAGATACGGAAAATTTGAGATGGCCGACTTCGTCCGATTAAGGTTATTTACCACTGAGACTACTCCAGGAACGAAATCAAGAGGAACCTTCTCAAACTCAAAAGGTCACTATTTTGAGCCTCGGACGAACTCGATCACTTCTGCAGTTCTGCCTAGATTCCACGGAGCCCGAAGGAGTGGAAAACACGCCATCCTCAAATACAATCATTTCTATATAAACAGGATGCTGTTGTTAATCAATAACGAAATTTCAACACCAAGTGAATTCCCCCGAAAGAATCCCATCTCTAGAGCCGATATGTGAGACAAGTGTCACTGAAATCACTGGTGAGGATCTGAAGAAGAAAATTAAACCAAGGAAGAACCAGAAGCCAATGCCTATGAAGGACTTGATTTTGGAAATGACTGCTCCGATTGAATTATTCGTATGAAAATATATATTATGTACTCTAGTACCTACCTAATTTTTATACCTTGAACTGTTTTTACTACTTTTCTATCGAGTATACCTACATATATGAAACCTACCTATATATACATTATCTATTGTAAGCATAGGCGTATAGGTAGGTATACCTACCTTTGTCAACTGCCGTTCTTTAGTTTGCAAATACATTTTGTTTCACCTTACTTGTCATTTTAAGTGACGTAGGTAATTCACTAGATTTTTAATCTTCTCTTCCAGTCTGATCTTCTAAATGTGTTAGCTGTACATTCACTACGGTAAATATTACCTTTGTAATTACTTTCAATGTGAAATACTCGTATTTTAAGAGAGACCGTGACTTCATTGTAACAGCCCCACTCGGACTACTCAATAAAAGATTTTGATTGATTGATTGTGTACTAGCCATCAACCAGTCGTCCCTCTCTTGGAAGGTACGTATTTATATTTCCGCCGTTTATTTTAACACATAGGCTAATTTAATACCTGATGCTCCAAGAGAATCGGATAACAAGAAAATTACCGCAAACCACATCAAAGACGGCCGAAAATTGGCTGAGAAAACCTTTTTAAACCACACCGGCCACTGGTACTACTAGGCACCAACCAGGGCCGGCTGGAACTGTAGGTACTATAATGACAGACCCTAAGGGAGTCTTTGGAAGGAATGTTGAGCATTTCGCATTCCTGATGGTGTTGAAGGGATAATGGAGGAACATCTGAGAATTGTACCGGCTGTAGATCAGGTAATCGATAACTACCTATTATTTTTGATTTCAATGACTATTACAATTTTTGATTATTGGTTAACTGATATATATTATACTAGTTCTATCGTATATCGTATTCTATAGTTCCTACCTACACATACTGGTGGTTTGGGGAAAAGTGATAGGTACGAGCAAGTGATACCTTATGGTAAGAAACGTAAAATTTCCCTTTCGTCTTTAATCATGGAGGTTGAAAGGCAAGAGAAGGTGACATGAAAGATGATGAAAGAGAAGGGCACCCATTTAAAAGGAGAAAAATTAATATTCCCGGCATGATGTCCTGTAGGAACGACTAGAGCCTTCCTTGAGCCGCCCTTGAGAACAATGGGGTTAACCAGGTTCATAATAACCGGTGAATATACGTTCACTTAAACTGGTAATTACAAGGGCGTCGTGACCTCCCTAAAAGGACTTAGCCGTGTTCAGAACAGAGATCGCCAGAAACAATACCGATCGCTCGGCCGTTTTACATAATTCTCTGGTAAGGACGTTTTGCCATTGTTGGAGTGAGGAAGTCATGGGTGCATTACCCCCCCTCTGTGAGCTAGGAGCTTAAAACTTCAGACTATTATATATTCAGTGAAACAGAGAAGATTACCATCGAAATATGAAATTTTTTATGAGAAACAATGGTGTTGCTGCGTGGTCCGAAGGTAGGTAAGCAGGAAGGGGATCAGATCCACATGTCCAAAGGACGTCTAGGTTGACTTTTGAATGTCCATGTGTACATGGTCCACATAAATGAACCATTGTTTCTGCAAAAAACGAGTACCTAAGAAATGCCACCCAAGATTCATGCCGCATGCTCCTTAAAAAATATATGGGATGCTGGCTCTGAAACGCGCTTGGATCCATCATTTTTGTCAAGTACATCACCTACACGTAACTACATAATGACGAACATCAGATTCGCTCAAACCAGGTGGGCTGTACTTTCTATCCCTGCAAAAAAAAACCACTAACAGCTGTGAAAGACTTCATGTCAATTTAAAATATTCATCTTGGCGTGGACTCATATGTGGACGCTGGACAGAGTCTACCCATGCAGGCGTGTGGGTCTTCTGCTTCAGCGAGCGAGATATCGGACATAGAAGTAGAAGCCTCCTCTTCTTCTTCCATGGAGCGGATAACAATTGTTCCATGCGTCGCGCCGGTGGAAGGTTTTGTTGCCGCTCGGGCGGTAGATATACCTCGGAGATGACTGGCAACTAGTAGGTACAGGAATCGTTTTACATGTGGATTCGCTGACGGGAGTACGCCCCCTTGTCTTTGAGTAAAATAAATACCATTATGTCGAGTGAGAAGGACTTCATCCTAAAATATAAATGGGGCTAAAAACCAAATAACCATGATGAGAGAAAAATCACAATTTGAGTTCTGCTTTTTCTTGTTTTCTTCTACACCTAGAATACCCCCATAGAGCCGATATTCACCAGACAAGTAAAATCAATGCACACGACTCCAGTTATAATAGACATAACTATTTAATAGTTCCGGATACAAATTCATAGACAGTCATCCTATTTTGAGCGAAACCGAGCCATTAGATCTTGAGAAATCAGTGTCATTAAATTCAAGTTTGCGCATGCGTACTCGCTACCATTGGTCCAACGACATTGAAGTTCTAGTCTGAAATTTAGAGAAGGGCTGAATCATTATAATTCCTTGAGGTTTCATCAAAATTGGTCAAATATATCCGGAGTTTTGCCCCTGACACGAATTTATGAAGTTTACGCATGCGCCAAGGACGACTTTTTTTTTTTTTTTTAGAAAAATAGGGAAAAACGCTGCAAATTATTACACAACGGTTTATTATT
>JAEMON010000002.1:27473935-27485052 GCA_030264115.1 Lygus lineolaris
CCCCCCCCCCCCCCCCCCCGTCCCCTCCACACCTTCGGTGGTGAGGAAGTAATAAGTAAAATAATGGTTCTTACTGGAGTTGCCACAGATAATATCTCCTCCTCCCACGGTGCGAAGTCCCCACCGAGTTTGATCCGGGCGAAGATGAGATAAAGAGGAAGCCAGGAGAGGACGAAAAGGATCACCACGACCACCAGCATCTTCACCACCTTCACTTTGCTCTTTTGCTGCATTCGCTCCATTTGTGCGTCTTTCGAGTCACTGGGGATGTGCCTCTTGCAAACCTGCGGACATCAGAGTAAACAGAATCTCAATTTCAATGTTACTTGCTGGGAAGAGACTGCATCTTTTAGGTTGCAAGGGTACTTCAGAATCATAACATGTATATAGTAGAGATGTCTGTAACATGTATGCGGTAGAGGAGTACCCAGATGAAATACAAAACAGTAATATAAGTTAGGCTTCGATCCTATTGATGACAGCCAGGCAACTTAATTATTACGCTATTCCCGTGACATCAAGATTTAGTTTGGGGTGTCAAACATACTGTCAATTCAACCCTTTAGATGGCGGTGTGAAGTAGGTATACTGAACGGCTGTACACCCATTTCAAGTCAGCTTTATTTCTCCATGGGCACAAGATTGATCTTCCATCATGCCTCTATCTCTTCAGCCAACATGTAAAGAAACATAAATAATCGAAGAAGAAGAAAATATGAGCCAAATGTGGATGTTATGAAACTCCTTTGTAAACATACAGTGACCATGCTCCTTATCAAAACCGGGAATAGTCGGTTCTTAGTTTTCGGTCATTTTCACCATATTATCCGCCTGTATTTCAACCTCCGGCTCCATAAGGATTTCAAAGAACGGGTACTGAGCTATGTTTTGATACAACATTGCCAGGCTCCCGCCTTTGTTCTATGTGAAGTACGCTCAATCAATTCGTCGGTATATTATATTCTGTTCAATGCAATTCACCATGCAAAGTATTAAGGAATCATCTTATACATTTATGGGTTTTACCTTAAAAAAAAAATATTGCCTACCTATATTTCATGATTGGTTGGGTAAAAAACAGAAAAACGTCTGCCAAGTTGGGCGGGCAGTATAGCATCCTCACTTTTGTGATATGGAAGTATAGGACCACTTAGTGAACATTTCAGCGGAATTGGTAGAGAAGTTCCCAAATTATCCCTACGACAACAAATTCAAAGTTTGCGCTTTCGCAGTAGCTATTACTGAACCAACCGTCATAGGCCTTGAGTCAGCCCCCAATGACCCCCGCAGTTTGAGCAAAATCGGTCCATTTCCAAAATCGGTCCATCCGGAACTGAGATATCCTAGTTTCATGAGCACACGCTACTAGCAAAATTGGTCCAATAGGGACTGAGAAATCGTGTAGTTTCAGGAAATTCATGTTTGCGCATGCGCACACGCTACCAGTGCTCCAATATCTATGGAATTAATAGGAGACCCTCTAGGGTCTAACCCGAGTAATATACCTGAAAATTTCACCAAAATTGGTGTAGTAGTTCCAGAGCTACGCCTATGACAACGAATTTCAAGTTTGCGCTTGCGCAGTAGCTATTACTGATCCAATTGTGACGAAATTCATAGGTGATTCTCTTGGAGTCAGCCCCAAACTATCCTTCAAATTTGAGTGAAATAGGTCAATGGGGCATTATCGTGTTATGAGAAAATCGAATTTTGACTGCCTTTGTATTGTTATTTGGAGTAAAATAACGCTGGTAACACAAAGAAAAAAATCGTTTATCGTTCTGGTGTGGAGAAAACCTGGAATAAAATCTCAGCTGTCTGAATATCAGGCTGCATTCCAAAGACTCTTGATGAACCCTTTCCTACGTCACACTGAAAGAACTGAACCGAAAAAGAATGAGCTGAGATCCCATCGGGAGCAGTGAGGATAATAATAATTTGAATAATTATTTAGTGATAATTTATAATTAATTTATTCAATCCATTTAATAATTTAATATATTCTATTCTCACTAATCAGGAGCAGAACAGTGTTGCGTCTTGTTTGTTAACTCGCACAATCCCTGAAAATTTCATAAAATTCGGACCATAAAATCATATAGTTTTGCCTGGGACAAGGAATGGACGACAGACCGACAGACAGACAGAGAGACGGACAGATTGACAGACAGACACTGAACCAAAATTGTTCAAGCTCTGAAACATAAAAAGTTCCATTCATGCAGCATGAGTTGGTGAGCGAATTTTCAAAGAATAATTTTAACCAATTTTGTGGGTGATTCTCATAGGAAATTACAGGCTGATTCCGAATATACCATATGTTCCTATGTTTAGGATGGTATTTCACACCAAAAACCTCAAAAACACGTTTTTTAGCGAATTTTGAAACTAAATTTTCAAAATTTGACCCCTTGGAGTACTCCAAAAATTCTGGCTAACGAACTCAGCCTTACTTTTGATACTATTGACATTTTAAATTTTTTTTTGGATTTTTTCACACACACATATATATATATAAAAAGTGTTGAATATCAGGAATCGTTTTAGAATGATGTGAAACGGATTTCCATGAAGAAAATTGTCGAAAATTTGCATTGCAAAAATTTTGAAGCCATTGCAATAGCTTCATTTTCTTCGAAAATTCGCTAAAAGCAAGTGGGACTTTTGATTTTGGAGGACAACATTTTTTCTTTTTTTTTTCATGCACGAATATACCTACATTCCTACCATCGGTAGTGAGGAAGCAAATGTGTTATATCTCGATCGATTCAGAATGGTCCAAACGGATTTCTATGGACAATTTTTTTCCAAAAATGTGCACACGAAACATTTTGGCCTAATTGCATTATAGCTTTATATTCTTCGAAAACTCGCTAAAACTTTAAGCAATCCTTGGATATTTCTGTCACTCCGCAGACCTTCAAATGAAAAAAAAAAAAAAAAAACACTCCTTTCAACTCCCAGCAAAAGAAAAGTCGAGACCTAATCCTCCGTGGGACCGTCTTCAGATGGAACATCCCTCCAAAAGAAAGAAAAACGTCGCCTATTATCCCGTCTGTAAATTCTAAATTGAGTTCACTCCCGACTTTGGACTAATTAATCAGGAAAGAAACTTTATATAATTTCCGGGTTTTTGCGCCGTCGCCGGGTTCTCCCAAAGCTGAAATGGCAGGAGGTTGGGAAAATGAATTGCTTCGCCCAGCGGGGACGCGAAAAAACAGCGCTGCGAGATCTCACTCAAATTTAATTTTTCTTCTGTTAACACTATCGTGTTCAACGGTAAACGCGCTGGTGAAAAAACTCTGAAACTAAACCCTGTTCTATTTCGAACATCGTGTCATGTTCAATTTACTTCGGCCTGACAAAAACGGCGTTTTTGTTTGGTGATGGGGTACGATGGTTATTCCAGGATGGAGTTGTTCGAAGCTGTTTTGAAGCCTCTGGTATTTGAATGTTTCAGGGTATTATTTTGTCACTTGTGGTTTAGTGTCTTACGAAAACAACTGGAATTGGTATGCAGATAACAAAGTTTTTTCCAACTAGATAATTATGACAGTTTCTTTCCTAATAATATTATAACTGTTATAATAACGTCTGCCAAGATGGGTGGGTAGCATCCTCACTTTTAGGGAATTTTCGAAGAAAATGAAGCTATTGCAATGGCTTCAAAATTTTAGTAATGCAAATTTTTGAAAATGTTCTTCATCGAAATCCGTTTCAGACAGATATATTTAAGTTTATACATGTATGTGTGTCACACTAGACGATATCTGACCCTGGAATCGAGATGAAAAATCCGAAAAAGTTTTAAAATGTCAATAATATCAGAAGAAAGGATGGGTTTGTTGGCCAGCATTTTTGGAGTACTCCGAGGGGTTAAATTTTGAGAATTTAGAGTAAAAATTTGCTAAAAAACGTGTTTTTGAGGTTTTGGGTTTAAATTAAACATCGGAACATATGGTATATATTCGGAATCAGCGTGAAATTGTCGATAAGAATCGCCCACCAAATCGGTTAAAATTATTATTTCAAAATTCCCTCATCAATAGAACTTTGTAACATGGACGTATAGAATCAGTTACAGAAAATGTCATCGAGATTGGTAGACTATTCCGGAATTATAACTATGACAACGAACATCAAGTTTGTGCATAGCCACGATGACCCAATGGGGTGTGCGCATAGTTTTCTTGTCCTTTTCCGAATCATAGATCTTATGGAGAGCTTTCCAAAATGGTGTAATATGTCTTGAAGTTAATAATGATGACGTAACCGACCCCTGTGGGGGGGGAGGGGCTAAGTACCCAAATAATTCTGACGTCACGCGCCACTTTCCAGCTCTTTTCTGGCTCAACCAGACGGAATTTCCAGTTAAAAAATGGCTCACGGGTTTCTTTTGAGAACGATGAACCCGAATTTGAGGTCAAAAATGAGAATTTCCGACCTACGCGCACACTCCATTGTTACGAAACCCATAGGTACCAGTCGTTTTGGAGTGATCCCCCAACTACTCTCCGAATTTGAGCAAGGTCAGGACTGTCTGAAAATAGTAGATAATAATAATAATAACAGGCTCAGACGATATAAACAGTCATCAGGAACAGACAGGCGTCACGAGACCAAGATGACAGCTGAGTTCAGTACCCAGCTATAATTCTGGTGCAAGCCGCAGTAACGAATTTCCCTGTGGTACCCTGTATCACGAACGTTAACTGTTTTTTCATTCGAGTTTACCAGTGATTTATGTTCCCAAAATTGAATGTTTTCACTTTCGTGTTACTGATTTCTTTTGAAAGTGTAATTACAACATGAATCAGAATCGCTGTACTTCTCTGACCCTTTGATTCACTATTAGAGGATTATGGATTATGGATCCCTTATAAATTTGGGCACGGTAGGTAGATACCATAGGGCGATGGCATTCACATGGTCTAGGCCCTAGAGGGGGGCTCAAAAAATTCTCACGGCGCTAGGGGGGCATGACTGAGGAAAGGTCTGGGGGCAACCTCGTACAATCCCTTAAAATTCCATAAAAATCGGTCCATAATTTAGTAGGTACGGTTCTGACCCGGGACAAGGAATTACAACAGACAGATAGACATGAAACCAAAATAATTCAGATAGTTTTGATAGGCAAAAAGCAAGTATAGAAATTTTGATTCTTGAGAGCAATTTTATTAATTTCACGGATTCATTGCTTTCTATACCTTCGGTAATGAGGAAACAATAATGAGACGTTATATTGGAAATATGGGCATGTGGGTCGTTGCATATCCTGGTCCCTTGAACAGACAGGGTTACCAATTCAAAAACCCTTAGACGATCGGATTCTCGGAACCATTCTCACAGAAACGCCAAATTTTCGTCGTGCAGAAAATTTGGAACGAAACCTTCGCAAAAATTCATGGATGTTCTTCAATAATTAGATGACGATGTAGGACCATCAGCAGTTCAGCATCACCAATATATATATACTTACTTTTTTTTTTACGGAAAAATAGAAATATTAGGTTAGGTTACCCTAACATACAACACTTCAGGACTCCAATAAGTTATTATCGTGCAAAAACCCGGAAAAACATAGCTAAATCAGCCAAACCAAATGTTCATCACTATAGTACAAACAATGGTATAGATGATGGTACGGTTTCGTTGAAATTCAGGAGCACTAATATCACATGGCAACGCACACAATTACATTTCCATCCAATTTAAAATAACATTTGTGGTCGGCACAAGCCTGCTCTTCCTATCACCTATTTATGTCTTAATGTGAACGCCCTACCATTAGGTGTGAGGAGGCTATTATACACTGTCCTTCTAACTCGGCATACTTTTTTCACTTCCGGCACAACTAAGCATCGATATACAGAAATTTGTCCATACCTTTATCCAGATGAGAACGTAGCACATGGAGATGAGGATCATGGGGAGGATATAGCAGAAGAGGAGGTTGGCGATGAGGAAGTAGAGCGAGCCGTTCAGAAAGTCTGGCCAGACTTCGGCGCAGATCTTGACGTCCGGCTCGTCGGCGAAGATGACGACGAGGTCGAAGAAGAGCGCCCAGGGGATCGTCGTCGTCAAGGCGATGATCCAAATGACCAGAATCATGAGGCGGGCCCGCCGCGTCGTGATCTGACATTTCAGGGGCCACCAGATGGCGAGGAACCTGCAACATGGGAAAATTCAAGTAAATTTAGTTGGACGATGAAGAACTTTTTTCTTATAAACAGGTTCGTTTTCCGTAGTTCAAAAATCGGTCAAAATTATTCTTTGAAAATACGGTCAGGTTTTGAACCCAGCGAAAGGCTGGAGTTGACTTCATGATACAGGAAAATAATTTAATTCTTGCAATGGAATCAAGAAATCAATCCCTGACGAATAAAGTATTAATGGACAGTACGAAGCTATCAGCTACTGATGAGTGAGTGGAGTAGGAGGGTAGGCGTTTCGGTACTAGCTGACAGCAGCCTGAGGGCAATGACCTCGTGGTCCGGGAATCTCCGTCAGGACCTCCCGCGGGGCTGAGGCCAATTGAGCCTTCTCCGTGATAATCCACCCTCACCAGACCACCCTATTTCACTCATATCGTCCTCACATACAAGCCTCCGGACTGCGGATGTTGCTGATAAACCGACAGCTTTACTACAAGCACTATTGTTCTGCACCTCCATTATCATTAGCCTAATCTCCGAGTCCGTACATTTATATTTACAAGATAGATAACAGTACTTCCTACATCTCGTCAAGGGAATTTTTGGGCTTTTCAAAAGATCGAGTTTTAGCTCAACAATGCAGATGTTCATTTTCTAGATTAAGCGGATTTTTTCCACTTTTGATTTATTATTTTCAATAATGAACTTTAGGATGCGAGCATAAAACACCTTTTATTAACCTCCCCTCCTCCTCAACATTTGATGTTTTACGTTTCAATCCTACGTAGAATCCAAAAATCGAAAGTGCGTTCGTCCGCAGAAAGCCGTCCACGGCACTTTGCTTAGAAAACGGACCAAAAATATCGAAATTTTGAATCAGGCCCATCGAAAATCATTTGAATTTTGAAATTTTGGGGTTTAGTTGTGACATATAGCTTGAAGTTACCAGCCTTCTCCCGAATCCGAATCAATCACAATCAATCCGAATCAAGGCGAATCTGATTTGTGGTCTCCATGTCTTCACACCAATCGAGTCAAAACAAGTCAACCCGAATCCTTTCCCCTTATTTTCTTTAACTTTCAGAATCAAAAGTCACATCTATGGCGTCTACTGTTCATTCACGACTGACGGACGGACGAAGATTCTGACAAGCCGAATCACCTGCACGCTTCAATCGTGGCGGATTGAACCGGATTCGGCTGGTGTGAAGGGGGGAACTGAGTTTTGTGTGCATTCGGAAGGGTTTCCAACGTTGTTTACCGAAACAACGTTGTTTACGTTGTTACCGAATCTTGGCAAATCAGATTCGCCTTGATTCGGATAGTGATTGATTCGGATTCGTTTAGTGTGAAGGGATGGCGCCTGTGAAGGGGTCGAAACGAGGGGATGAAATTTTCAAAACGGCTCAGCCCAAAAACTTTAAATGGGAAGGTACGAGTATAATATATATAATATATATATTATCATCACCGTATATTATCATCATTTTCATCGATTTTAAATAGATCACAATTTTAAGCGTCAAACGAGACCTCGCCGAGCACTAGGACCGACCGTTCGCTGGGAGGGTTGAAAGGAAAAAAAGAGTAGAAACATAAGTGTGAATCGCAAACCTTCCCGAGTTGGCGATTCTTGTTCAAAGATCAACTAATCGAATTTTTTTTTCAAAATTAATGACAACTTTACTGTTATAAACATTAAAAAATTAGTAGATAATAGTAGGCATCAATAAAATAATTACTGTACATATATACCTAAAAAAAAAAACAACCCCTAAATGGGCTCTACGCTTGAGGAGAGGTAGCAGTTCATTAACTGTCCTCATCCAGAATTTCACAAGCAGGGCCGGGACCAATAATCTCATTAGGTACTCATCATAAACCCTGGTTTGATAAAGCCTTTTAACACATTATACTGCCAGGGTTTTGAAATTAGGCCCAACGAAGTATAGATGAAACGAAAATAAGACGTTGTATCTTAGATGATGAGGTTGTGAAGGGCGATTGGGTGGGGGTGGCTTTTGTTGGTCAAAGTGAAATATGTACTTACCCAACCTCATAATCTATCACGAACAAACAAGCTTGACCGCGTTATCCCCTCCTTGAGTTTTACGAACGATCGCTTCTTTCCAAACGAGTCATAATCGAGACAACATGATGTGGTTTAAAGGTACCAAAGTACTACATTAATTATTGAAACACTTCACAATATACCTAACGAATATTAATTCATCTACAGATTTAGATTATAGATTCTATTTGATTTTGGGATTCAACGTACACTTTATACTTGCGGCGTTGAGAGAAAAATAAATCGGCTCTTCTCCTGAGATCCGTTATCGAATTATCCTTAAATTGAAAATTAAACTCAATATTTATCTTCAATAACGAATGACCCTTGGAACCGAGCGTGACAAAAGTAACTCTTCATTCATAATTTGATGTTTTATGTTTCACCTACACCCGCCCCCGCACAGTGGTCAAGAACCCCCCATAATTTGGCCAACAGGTGCGGAAATGGTTGGATATGGTATATTAGGGGTGTTTTTCACATTTAATCTCGAACGTGAAGTTCGTTCTGCACCATCATAACAGAATTTTGAGAAAGTTTTTCTGTCAAAAACCCGACTACTGTTTTGTTTCATTTGTTCGCCAAGTGTGGTAATTTGCCTTCTGACTCGAATTGAAATAACCTTTGGACGATTCGATACGAATTGAGCATCTTTACGAAGCAATTTTGGGAAATTGTCGGACACAATTTTGAGCCATTTTTTCAACCTAGGCAACTTTTTCAAGACTCATGGAAGATTATTACAGGACATTCCGCGTCCTAGATTTCTTCAATTTGTGGTAACTTGAAACCGTAACCGTAAGTAGCACACAATTCGGTTTGAACAGACAGAACATTTGAATATTCACAAGAGAGTGAGCAAAGGGTTCTGCGTAGCTAACTTTTCGAAAATAATTCTAATAATTATGAGTATAGTTGGAAGAAACCTACTGTCAACGTCATGGTTGTGGTAGGCAGGTTCCTACTTACTATACTATACCAATACGATCTTTGCATATGAGTGCTCTATAAAGAAAAATAATAAAACGTTGTATAGTAATTTGCATAAGAATTGTATTCGATTCTTGGATTCTGCGTAGCTCAATAGGTAAAACATCAAATTTTGAGGGAGTTAAACAAGTGTTTTTGTGCTCAATTCCAGAGGGTCATTGTTGAATATAATAAACCAAAATCCGGCCAACCACAATGCAGAATTTGGTAGAGTTTTATACCAAAAGTCTAGATTCAGTACCTATTAAGAAAAACACGATTTTGAACAAGAAGTACCTATGCAGAGCTCCGCGCAGACGATATAAAAATAAATAAATACATATAGTGTAATAATTTGCAGCGTTTCACTCTTGGAACAAACAAATTAATGGGAAAATATCGAACAGTTTCACCCGTGAAGTGACGGGAGTATGGTGGATTGCCAATCGAACATTAGCTGATTAGATGTTAAAAATTTCGCCGAATTGAGTTGACTATTCTCCTAATAGCATATTTATAGGTATTTTAAATATGGATCCTGTTTAGTAGGTATCTATAATGCTCCCCCGGTTGGATGTTTATCTAACCATGAGTTTAGGTGTCGAAAGAAAAACGAGGTCAATGGTTTGGCCGACTCTTCTTTTGAAGCTGTCAGAATAAAAATCGAAGAAATCGTTATATTTCACTGGGCGACACGTGTCCCCTATAAACCCTTCGAGCCGGTCAGCCCCCCCCCCCCCCCCCCCCCCCCCCTCCCAGGCGGGAAAGGGGTTTTGTACTCGTAAGTCCGAGGACAGTGTTCTCAAATCTTTTAGGTTCCCATCCATCTTGTCCGGGACATCCCCTTCCTGAGCTCACCCCAGTTGCCACCCCCTGCTCAAGTAATACTAACCGAGGAAAATATATCCCTCCTAGATGGTGTATCCGAAAAAAACTACATCGATAACCCTGAGGGCAAACACGTACACTTGAATTAGACAGCGACTTGATGATTCATGATTCATCGTTTTCGGGGGAATCTATTTTTAATCGTCCCATTCAATCTTCTTTGCCTAAATAATAATATTTTATCGCTACTAGTCATTATGTCAATCATCATTGTTCCAGACTAGATCAAGACGCCCGGCGATGGATACTATGAAAAAATCCGATACCGAAGTAGAACTAGAATTTTGAATACCTAACAATTAATTTTCAGTTCTACACAATTCTTCACACGCAATTTTTGTTCACAAAATTCGGTAGGTGATTTAGGATCTGGTGATATACGTATATGACGGTGATGATTATTTATTTAGTCCGGAATTCAGTGATGAATATTCAGGTTAGTCCAAAATGGATTTCTATCGATTTTATGAACAGGTCATTTCGTAACAATTAATTATAAATTACTGTTATACATGTAGTATGCTACGCAATACTTGCTTTTGATAAAAAACGTAACGAAATTAACAAAAACAAAAACAAAGTACACCGGCTTAACAGCGTTGGCAGCAGCAATACTGTTCTTTATTGTCTTAGTAAAAAACAGTAGTTACCTAGTTCGTAATGCGTGATTCACTGAGGAAACCTGATTAAGTTTAATCGGATTATTTTGGTCCCTGCATAGAGATTCCCTCTAAAAGCTAGAGGCTTGTGGATAATCTTCACGCCCCAGATGAATGGACAGGAAGGAAGAGTGTTTTCGTCGCTTTAAACGAGAATACTGAGCGAATTCGTCACACGGGCAACGAACCTTCCAAAACAACCTCGACAAACTGAGTACACCATCCATGATCCTAAAACTATACTAAGTACGGTGAATGTAAGTAATGCCGAATGAACTAGAATACTACTTACAACTATATAGACCCCTCAGAAACAATATCTTCCTATGGTGGCATGGGTTCCCTGGTGGCAGCGAGCCATGAGACTTCAAGGAA
>JAEMON010000002.1:27492476-27504933 GCA_030264115.1 Lygus lineolaris
CCCCCCCCCCCCCCCCTTCCTGCCATCTGAGGAGGGCACCTCAGGGCCCCAATAATTCTGATGTCACTAACCTCCTCTTCCCAGCTATTTTCTGGCTTGACCGTACGGAATTTTGAGCTAAAAATTGGCACACGGGAATTTTCGAGAGCGCTGGACCCGAATTTGAGGTCAAAATTTCGAATTTCCGACCCATGCCCACACGTTATTAGCATATTTAATAAATTTCGACCCAAATTTTGGTAAAGGAGATGTCGAAATATTACGGATATTAACTGAAATTATTTCCGTAGAGTACGTGACTGATATCGAAGGAGCGAGAGTTAGGAGGTACAGGAAATATCACACGAAATAGCTTGTTGTTATTACTCGGAAAGTGCTCCACCTTGAGATTCGGTGGGCCAGCTGACCAGGAACTCCATTGTCTCATCTCAACGCTGAAGGTTACGTCAACTTCGGGAGTTAGATAAGCTTCGCACGAATCGTTATTTTCGAGTTTTGTTGCAACGGAATGATACATATTGTGGACATTAGATCCTCAATCTGCAGCTTGTCTATTTTGGTTGTCATAGTTGAGCTCTATCATCCAAGGATGAGGTTAAGAGGAAATATAGTCGTCTAGGGTGGAAGCGTGGATGTGGCTAGGATTTCAGCAACAGCGAGTAGCTCTGCAGATAACTGTACAAGTTAGGTACGATTCTGGATGTACCATCGAGCATCGGTTATAATCTGAGCCCGTTAAATTACATTGCTTCTATGTCCCAATGCTTTTTAAACAATTTTGGTTCCTCGACTGAGGTAAGTTTCTTGTCCCAGGAAAAACTACAAAATTATGGTGAGATTTTTATGAAATTTTCGGGGAATATGCGGGTTAGCCCCCCTAATAGGCCCCTATTCGTTTAATCCTCGTCCGACGGCTAGTAGGATATGGGCATGCACAAACGTGAATTCTCTCAAACTACGGTTTCTTAGTTCCTAATGGAACACTTGCTAAATTCGGTGGGTAACTGGGGGATGACTCCGAAGACGGTTACCTATGAATTTCGTTACTTTCAACAAGTAATAGCTACCTACTGCTCATGCGCAAAGTTGAAATAGTTTTCATAGTCGTAACCCCGGAACTATTGTACCACTTTCGGTTAAATATTCTCTAACTGATTCAAAAGTAAGGAAGCTACACTGCTCACCCAACTTGGCAGATTGTTTTTCCACTATAATCGATAGATTGATTTAAACATCTGACGACGTTTCGTAATGACTGGTAAATCACAAAAATGATATACCTAAATCTGGAATTTCATGGATAAACGATAATACATTTTGCGGATAGAAATCGGGTTCCGGATATAAGATCATATATACCGGATATAACTCTCTTTTCGTTGGGATTCAAAAAGGACTTTTCCAATGTGGGGTTCAGCTGCGGCACTCCGGAGACCGTAGGTGAACAAAATCTGCCAAATGAATGAATGAAGGATGCGGATGACCTGTGCATAGCGGTATGCATTTGGCGTACATACCCAGGAGTCGGCAGCAAAACACCTTATCACTTGGGGGTCAATATGGCGGAGTGGGAGGGATGTAGGGTTGTTACGCTCTTTGGTCGCGGAGCGTGACGTCATCTGCATAGGTACCTAGTTATACTAGAGCGAAGTATCTACCTGTGCAATAGGAAAAAAATCGAGGCCCATAAAGTCCCCCTACCCTAAGCTAGAAGGTGGTTTAGGATTGGATTGTGTGCGAGTCGAAATTTCTGGACCAGGTGTTCCCATATGTGAGGTGACAGACGATAGAGGAGATTACCAAGGTACCGTACGGAGGTAGTAGGTTGTACATCAAATTTTATAAGAGACAGAAATAACAGTACTAATAGTAGGTAATTTATATGATTTGGGAAAAGAAAGTCGGTGATACTTAATCATAACTACTGATGACATAGCATTTTGATGAACGCAGACCATTTTGGTATTTTAAATCTAAAGGGTTAGTTCCGCTAGTTATAAGAATACAATTGTTTACGTACCTTACTGGAGAATCCGTCGTGACTAACAAGTCGAGTACAGGTGGCGAGCGCTTTCGATGTAAGGACTCTCTCGACGGCCTGATGATGATGTCCTTACATCGAAATCGCTCGCCACCTGTACTCGACTTGCTAGTCACGACTGATTCTCCAGTAAAGTACGTAAACAATTGCAGACCATTTTGTACAAAGGTTAGCGCCACTTGGTGATAGAAGACCATCATTATTGTATGCGGTAGTTACTCGTAAATGGTGAGGGTATATAACTGTGGAATATCTTATAGAGAATGCGGTTTTCAGAATTATTTGAAGGAAATTTCCATTTTCCCTCTGTTTCCTCACGCTGAAAACGGGCCAGCAGGCAAATGCTAGGCGAAATAGCTGAGCTCAGCTGGAAATAAGTATTAGGACAGATCGCGGCGAACGGCTATTTCCATATAAATCACACAAAGTATAATGTCCAGAACCGCATACTATCCACCTAAATCTTGATTGTTTATTGGGCCTTAGGTATGATATGATTAGTGCGTCGGGATGAGGCCCAAGATGAAATATAAGAAGTTTGTTACATAATCAAATATTTTACTTCCGCTAACGCTTCATACACAAACAGTGTATATTTTCACAGCTTGTG
The DNA here is from genome assembly GCA_030264115.1 of Lygus lineolaris. Classification (NCBI taxonomy): domain Eukaryota; kingdom Metazoa; phylum Arthropoda; class Insecta; order Hemiptera; family Miridae; genus Lygus; species Lygus lineolaris. The sequence goes on from JAEMON010000002.1 coordinate 27,495,128, forward strand.
TACTTCGTGAATAAACAATGATTTAATTCGTGAGGAATGGATGCGTCGACAGAAAATATTTTGGAGAATAAAATCCTAAAATCTGTTGAGCAAGATACAGACGATGCTTGAATCAAACTTGATGGAAAAACGTCAGCCAAGTTGGGTGGGCCATATAGTTTCCTCACTTCTGTAACATGGACGTAAAGAATAGCTTAGTGAACCACTGGAATCGGATGAAAACTGAAAGTGCGTGATCGGTAGAGTTTCCTGGATGGTAATTCATGGATGCTCAAGCATCCTTCACAATTTGGATTTCCATGCTCATCATGGGTAATAGGTATAAATGGTATAATCAAGCCACAGGTATAAACTTATGGCGGTAAGAGAAGAGCTAGTTAAGAGAAAAAATACAGTGGTATATCAAGGTTAAAATTCAATCCTTCATCAAGGTCCTCGGTTATCGATGTTTAGTATAGAAGTGACTTGTAGATGTTCATTGTGAGATGCCATAGAAGTTTATGGTAGGAAGTTGAATAAGCAGTGTGAATCACAGTGTACCTCACGGGCTGATTCCCTTACGTTTCCCCATCAATCATCACAGCAACAAAGAGCTGTAGAGAGTAATCGGGTAAATTCCGACCCTTGGGTATAGCGTACGGCGACTAATGAGTGTGGGCAAACTGATGCTGAGAGTGGATGTAGATTTTGCACGGTACATTATATTTGGCATATTTACAAAAAAAAAAAAAAAAAATTAAATTCGACAGGGATTGTACATGTATTCATGAGGTGAACGAAGAGTGGAGAATTTATAGCCATAATATCGTACAAATTCTCTACGAATTAGAGCTATACCAATTTTCTTTTGCAAATATGGACTTTAATCAAAGGATTGTCCAGTTATATTTTAACAACGTTTACAACCATTTGAAAACATTTCAACAATTTAACGCCTACCGGTGAGCTTACCACAGTACAAAGTGTCCGGGAAGAAAATGAAGATCAACTACGGTACCTACAAAATGTAACCGGGGAGAGAGCCTCTGTTCAAATCCATTAAGTACTCTCACTCTCTTCACAAAGAGAAAAATTGAAATCGCCAAGAAAATTGCAATATTTTTTTCTAAAAATCGAATTGCCAATTTTCAGAATCGACTGCGGCCACGAGGAGCTTTGTAAGACCAACCGTTCGGTCCCAACAAGGACTCAAGGGTTGAACGGAAAACAGAACAGAAACACTAATGTGGATCCCAAATCTTTCGGAGTAGGCAAAATACTCGTTCAAGGATGAGCTGGGCAAATTGAATATTCCCTTTTCAAAGTTTTTATTGTTTACCTTCGGAAGTTTCCTTAGTTACCGAATCATGTTATGACGGATCCACAACAGATAGGCACCCACAAGGAATTGTTCACAAGGAATGATTTGTGGTGGACACATTCCCGATTATTCCACGTGACCAAGTTTAGTACAATTAGAAGTGCCTTTTCGGGCATTTCTAGAACTTGTCATGGGGTCTAACGACTCCACCACATCACTCAAGGTTCCAGGATCTCTAAATGATTGTTCACCTATAAATAATAATTACTTAATTACGGTAGGTAACAAAGAAAAATAGGAGACATAACACACACTCAAAAAAATAAGACATCAAGAAAAAGGTAAGGTAAAAAAAGATAAGGTAAAAAAGATGAGGTATTAAAAAATATATAAAAAAAGAAAGAAATATAAAGATATTTGCATATGAATGATGTACACAGAAAATAAAGAACAGTTGTGAAAACATTTCCAGCGTTTTGGAGAGTTCTCACTAAAATCATTCAGTTGAACGAATGAATGGAAAATACAGAATTATAGCCCATTGTGTGTTCTTGCTGATATCCATTTGGCTTATCCTTTTCCCACTTCGCTAAGGGAGGCAGTAAAATCGCCACCAAAATTTTCATGTTTTCGGTCATTGTTCGCTCATGCCATTTTCATTGTTTAAACCCACAAGTGATGATCGATTGATGGAGATTATCATTCAGCACCTCACGGATTAGCTGATTGTCAATCCATTTGTCTACCATCACGCGGTTGAAGGAGGTCAATAGTCCTTGGTGTATTGAAGATGGGGAAGGTTGGTGGACCTGAGAGGAGGAGGTGTCAGGAAGTTTTTCACTTTAATCGCCGAAAGGAGTGTGAGTAGGTTGAGTGGATGGGAGGAGAGGGTTTTGAGAGCTGAGCGGAGCTAAATGAAGTGTAATGAGTGACAGGGGCTTCCTATTGGCGGCTGTGAAAAGACTGAGTTTGCCAGCGGGGAGTTGCAAAAAAGGGAAGGGAAGAAGTGGAAAGAGTTGTGAAATGTGGAGAGAGGGATGGAAAGAGTTGTGAAAGGGGGAGGAGAAAGGGTTGAGAAAACCCTGACGAGTCAGTGTTCCTCCTGAGCAACCACTCCCCTCCGCCTTGCTACTGTAGGGCTTTCACTCGTCAAATAATTGGATATCGATTGGTTAAAAAACACGTCTTTTATAGTCGTTTCGATCCCCCCCTCCCCCTCCCCCACTCTTCTCTTAACACCTCATCACCTTTTCGTCAATTTTATACTTTCCCCCTCCTCCCTCCCGATTCTTCCACTTTTCCTGTAAAGCCGTCTTCTTTCTTCAACCAACACCTTCCACCCCAATCCGCCCCACCAGCTTATTCCGCCTCTCATCCCCTCCACCTCACATCCAAGGTTTTATTTACTACTTCCATGCAAAGGATCCTAAACTCTCCTCCTGATCTCTCCGTGTCAGAGAATGGCTTTCCCCGCTCACTTGATCAAATTTTGAAGGAAACAAGAATGGACCTATTCCGGTAAACCTGATAGGTTTCTTCCTACACACCTAGTTTTGAGTCTTCATATCGAAGGTGGGAAGCTGTGTATTCGTGCAAGGGGGAAAAAATAGATATATATTATGTATCCTCCAAAATCAAAATTTCTACTTGCTTTTTACGTTTCAGAGCTTCCTGAAAAATGTTGGTTCCAAGTCCGTCTGTCTTCCAGTCAGTCTGTCTGTCGGTCTGTGTGTTTGTGATCAATTCCTTGTCGCCATGCAAAACCACATGAAGTTCTGGTCCGATTTCGATGAAATTTTCAGGGATTGACCCTAGACGGACCCGTATGAATTTCATTGCCGTCGGGAAAATATTACCTAGTGTGTGCGCATACGTAAACGTGAATTTCCTAAAACAACTGTTTATCAATTCCTAGTCCCGGGTTTTAAAAAATTGTTGACATTTAAAATAAAAAATGGTTTACACTTTTTTTCAATATTTGTAGTGGTGGATCCTTCAGGTACCATTTGGAACTATCTGGTAGGTACCATTTGGAACCATCAGATTCAAAGTTGAAAGTTGATCCGAACAAAATTCAGCTATTGCAACGGCACCTTACTCAACGACGAAGTTGTGGAAATCCATTTTAAATAAGATGAAACCGGAGTTAATGAAAAACGTTGTCAATTTCCAGGGAAATATATATTATCAGTGACAAATAAGTCGGAAGGTATATAAGAAAGAGCACAGTTTATATAGTCACAGGAGAAGGGGAACTTTAATCCCATTGGTCGAGAAAATGAAGTTTGAACAGTATTTTGTGGCTAAAAGTTAATTTTATTTCTTAACAAAGTATTGCGTTGTTTAGCTAATTTGTAGGCTGGTGCACCAATATAAGACACAACAGGTCACATTGGTGTTCCTACTTTATGCATTTTTGGAAGACAAGATAAACTAGGTGTTCAACCTAGGTTCTTGAGGATTCATGCACATTACATACATTATGTTGGAGAATATTTTCTAAATCGTTTACTACATTACGGACTATACTCAGCGAGGGGTGGCCATGAGTTCGCCATTGTCCCCTATGCTCGTGGATATTTATATGGATTGTCTCGAAAACAAATTTTTCAAGAATGTAAATCGAACAACAGATAACAATAACAATATAGGTACAGATAACCGATATTTTAACCCGATAAGTATAACTGAAATTAATAATATGTGGTAAAATGTCCGAAATTCGCATTTTTGACCTCACATCCTGGTTGAGCAATCCCAATAACTCAAATTGTTTCCAATTTTCAGCTCAAAACTTCGTCCGATTATGCTAGAAAATACGTAGCTGGAAAGAGGCGCGTGACGTGAAGTCATCATTATTAATTTCATTAGGATTATCCTCTTGTGACTCCTTTTTTGAGAGTTCTCATTTAGATATATTTTTTGGACAAGTAAAAAATAACTGTACAGTCCCTGCGCAAAAAAAACAACTAAACCCTACAAACTCTTCAAGAACAACTACTCGTATCTCAGCACATTTCTACTGTCATGGGCCAGGATAATAATAGGTTCTTCCGACCTGCTTTATCCACAAGTTCAAAGTTAACTAGGTTAGTACAAACCAAGTTCATTCAAACACACAGTATGAATTTTGAACTAAAAATTGGTGGTCGTAGGTTTTCAAGGGCGGTGATTCCAAATTTTAGGTGAAAAATCCAAAATGCCGACTAAATTTGTATTATGTACCTCTTTTTTATTTAGTGCACGTAGGTGTACCTCGTGTTTTAGTGCAGTGTAGTGTTATTTTTAGTGTGTTGTGTGTCTGATATTCTTATAGTGTCTTTCTAGTAATTACGACATTTTTAGTTCGCATTTAACTTTAATGAAAAAAGTGAGACGTACCTATGACGTATACCTACGACGTTAAGTTTCAGGATTTTAATAATGTTTCGTAATTTATATTTAATTATTTGAATAGAATATTAAAGTTCCATTGAAATTTGATTGGTTTTTCTTGCCTGAGTCAAATTTTTCTGAACCCCTTATCCTGGCAAAGTGACATAGGTCCTATTATCACTATAATACATCACTTAAGTCCCACGAACTTCAAAATAGTCATGCTTATTTTAATGCCATTTTAGGTTCATTCGGTGAAGAATTGAGAGGAATTCACACAAAAAATTCTTCTTCCATTGGTCCTATGACTGAACTCCCGTGAATTTCAAAATTCAGGGTCATGCATTTTTTATGTCATTTTAGGTTCATTTGGTGCAGAATCGAGAGAAATTCACGAGAAAAAAATTATTTTTCTCTCATATATATATTTCGTATCTTGCACACGAAAAGGCCCACCAATCCACCTTTCTCTCTGCTTGAGCTGTCCTTTCACGGAAGTTCATTCCACTTTTTTGCGTTAAGTGAAGAGACTTGCGAACCAGTTTTGATAAGATTCTACATGGACCGCTATATACAGGTCGTTGTTCCTCCCACTTGAACAACCGGATTCTGAATTCACCTACCAGAAGAAATCGGTCAATTTCAAAAGTAAATGAGGTCATTGCCAGTGAATCCATAAAAGCTTTTTCCTAAGTTGATGCATGAAGGTACCTACTTTGATAATTTTAGTTACCAAACCTACCTTCAGGTTCAAAATTCATTCCGGCGTTTTCGAATGAGTCTCAGGAGACTCACGTATGAATTTGTCAATTTCGGTTTATTATTTTTAACATGGCAGGATTCGGTCTGAGTCGAGAAGAGAAACACTGAGGAACTTCCCTAAAAATGAAGGCTCCCATTCGAAATAAGAAACTCGATGTGATTAGCGTAGTTTCTCACATGAGCATAATCATTTTTTTCTGAAACCCTGGTGAATATCAACAGAACTTTTTTTAAGAAAAGTCCAGAAAAGTTTTTAGTGGACCATTATATCCCCCCTATAAATGCGGTAGGTATAATAGACTACATGTCTAGTATTACAGACCTTCGATGAATATAAAAGGTTCCCACTTCACTCGTTTTCCTGATTTAACAGGTTTGATCGGATCTCGATTATCGACCCTTCAGTGTTCTTTGGCGACGAGAGCTGAGCTTATCCTTCCGGAAGAGGCGCACCCTTGACTTCTTCGACCTTAAGAAACTTCGAGACTCGACGAGTTTTATTCAACGATGTGGTAGGACATAAATATCGAGGTCGATTGAACGATTGAACTACAGGAGAAGCTAGTAGGTACCTAGGTGTGTGAAATGGGACATGCGCATGGCTATTTTTTACTTATCCGAATGATAGACCTCAGTAAGAGCTTTCCAAAAAGATGCAACGTGAGGGGTCATTCATTACGTCATCAAGTTTCTTTGTTCCTGCCAAATTGTTATGAACTTTCCAAGAAACAAGTTTAACTCAAGTTTCTTTGTTAATGCCCAGAAAGGAAGATTTCAAAATTTTAAAACCATGATAGGTAGGTATAAATATCTATAGGCTTGGCTATAGGAGCTAGTGCTTCCTACTTTCTCGAAGTATTCCCAGTATTGGCTAAAAATATCTCGATTTGTTGCAAAATCTTGAGTTGCTCTTGCGATTCATATTGTTTGTAAAGCAGAGAACAGCACTTACCTATCTTTAGGTTACCTATCAAACATTGGAGATGATAAACTTCCCATTCATTAATTCATTCAAACCGTAATGGAAGTAGCTGAAGGTTTGCTTAGCATTTCAAAGAACATTAAGGATAATTCAACGAGAGGGTGGTTTGAGGGTTTTTGTTGGGGGAAGGAGGAGGGTCTCCCTTATTTGCTAATGAGCTCACATGAATTAGCCGTGAGAAAATCCCGCCGGGGGCGCTGTCGGAGGGTAGGGGGTGCTGACGTGATGAATTTGAAATGAAAGTCGTTTTTACAAAGAGCCGACTCTCCTATGTAGCCCCGTTTTTCACGAGTGCTCTTAGGGATGGATTCATATTCAACTCGCATCTGCCGCAACACCTCGAAAATTACATGCTATTGGATGATAATTTATCAGAGATATAATAATATTTTGTTGGTAGTACGCTGTATATCAGAAGTGATATATCTATAAACCTGTATACCATGACGAAGTGGTTCCTACATGATGGTCAGTCTTTTTCACCCAGATTTTCAAGCACTTAGAACAAAATAGAAAGTCCTATTCCCACCAAATCGACCATTCTCTATCGAATCAGCCAATCGCCGACTGGTCAGAACTGGAAAAAACATTATTATTTTAAATGAGAACCCCTATTTTTATTGCAATCTCAAATCAGGAACTTGCATGGTTATTTTTTATATCGTAATTTCTAAGATCCTTATGAATGAGGGCTCTCCAAATAGGTGCTATATTATGATTGAAAGCTACCGAAAATGGGCCTTGTAATTTGAACCGTCATTGACTGACGTCACCGACCCCCGCCTGCTGGGCGGGCCTCTCGCACTCCCTTTCAACCCATTTTCTGGGTAAACCAGCCGCAATTCCAAGCTGAAAATTGGCATCAGGGGGTTTGAAGGGCGCTGAATCAGATTTTGAGGTTCAAAATGCAAAATTCCTACCCATGCAAGTCCCCATCATACACAAAATTTCATGTATGTAACATACCTTACCAACCCGAGTGTGTTTGCGTCTGTTCCAAAACTGGCCAAAAATGGTCAAAAATGTAGAGCAGGTCATGACTTTCAACTGTTTTTTTCCACGCTGAACTCTATCATGACAATTATTTTTAATTTTGAGCGATTTTTTGAATTGTAAATTCCAAAATACGAGTCAAATTTAGAGAGTAAAAAAGATAAATGTGACACACATTTTTGTTCCTAGTTCTTACTGGATTCAGTGGGGGGGGGGGGGGGGGGGGGGGGGGGGGGACGGTTGTAAGTCACGTGTAACACAATGTTGGAGAAAATTCCTTTTTCAGCCATTTTGGCAGTGACATGGAAGTGGAATCAGGTAAGGTATTTGTTATTCATAACATTCCGCGTACATGCCAAGAATCCGTATCTGAATTTCAAACATATAGTTTAGTAATGCATTTCAGCAATCCAAACTCTTTGATCAACGATACCCAACAAGTGTATCGGTGCACCATGGCGCCGGACCACAATGGCGGCGAGATATGTTCCGAAACTGAACAGCATTCCAAAATCTATGAACATCGATACCCAACACGAGAATCCGTGTGGCGACACACTGTGGTGCCATTGGGGCACTTTGGCGCCAGTTCTTCGTTGGGTCGGGAGTGACTGAGTTTGGAAGGAAAAAAAGCAAGCAAGTCGGTTGCCCCAATAACTAGAACGCACCCAAGAACTTCAAGAAAGGCACGTGTGATCGCCTCTTTAAGTTACACATGATCCAGTTAAAAAAGGATATGTTTCCAAGGCATCAACTCCCCCTCCCCCCTCTAAATGCAAATTTTGAAATTCTGGTGACGCAGTGCACAACTAGACAGATATCTGAGTCGAACAGAAAAAAAAGCATGCAAATCAGTTGAGAATTAGGCCCTTGGGAGCGCACGCAAGATTTTGTCAAAAACGTATGTTTTGGGGATTTACCCCCCCCCCCCCCCCCCCCCCCCCCCCCCCCCCCCCCCCCCCCAACTCCCTCCCCTCCAAATGCAAATTTCGGAAATCCGGCGACGTAGTTCACAACTAGATAGTTTTGTGAGCCGAACTAAAAAAAAAAAGCACGAACATCATTTGGAACTAAGCCCAGATTAAGCACAAGATTTTGTGACACACACACACACAGACATTCGCCTATGGGTTTTTTCACGAATTTGAACTCAGGGTGGTCTGAATCGGTTTTGTACGTGGTTCTTTTATTCAGTTGAGTGTTGTCCTCCTCCGACCCAGATCGAAAACAATAGGACACTCACTAGCGAGGGACGGAATAGTAGTGCCAGTTTGGCCAGTAGATGTATTCAGGATTCAAATTATTATATACGTTCGCTGAAATTGCTGAAAATCAGCCAACTCGTTGCCGAAAAGTTCTAAAAAGCGATTTTCCTTTCTTCTTTGAAAATTAGCTCATCAGGTCATACTGCATGACTTCCTTAGTTGAATTTATCATCTGGCAATTGACGCGATTCAAACTTCGCGATGCTCCTACACCAGGTGACCTGGCGCGGTCAACACGAAGTTGCACCATCAGCACAAGCAAACAAGACGGGCCGAACGCGGCCAAGGAGCGCCGTAGCTCAAGTGAAGACTCGATATACCTTCGCGTAGGCACTCGGCCAGACCGGGACAGGAGATCAAGTTCAGCGGGGTAGCGAGTCAAGGGCAGGCAGCAGCTCCAGAGAGATTGCCACTGTCAGAGTCTCGCGAAACCAGCTTGCGGCCTGCGTCTTCCACAGCCAGGCTTATCTGGTTGCGAGATCCCCACGCCACCTCCTTCGATTATACTCGTATTATTAATTCGCGAGGAATCGGTCCCATACAAATCTAAACGACCTACACGCAAATGCCAAGTCGTCATTGAAAACTGAATTAAAACAACCTCATTAAGTATCGTTAGGCAATTGCACCGTTCCAATTCCTTCATGGTTGACACTACGATTTTTTGTAGGTAGGTACTTAACGATTCCTTTCAGGTGATAGTATACAGTTAGTAGCAATGAAGATTGATGATGATTGATATAATATATAATGCTAATTATGTTATCTGAATAATGCTTATCATTTTATCTGATTAATTTTCCAATAGTTTTTCAAATCCTGAATTGGTATATGAAATTGTATAATCTAAGAAAACCCACCGAACTGTCTCACTAAACTCACACCATCATCAATTTATACTAACGGTAATTGGATACCAATGTATTGTTGTTGCTATTTATTAAAAGTATTTTTGTTCTTGTCACAACACTATCTACCTACCTGCTAAACTAAGAAAGTGCATGAAACTCGTAACCAGAGTAAGAACAAAATTACAAAAGTATTACAAGTATAACAAAATGCTGTTTCTCTGCGGTTATCAGTGGCGAATAATAAATTATATTCAATATTTTCGGGGGGGGGGGGGGGG
>JAEMON010000002.1:27516092-27528377 GCA_030264115.1 Lygus lineolaris
CCTTTGGACAAAAATGAAGAAATTCTACAATCTGTCTATTTGTCAGAACAAACTAAAGTTATGATTGGATTCACTCAGATGACTCGCAAAGGCAGAATCAACCTCGATATCCTTGAAATCTTTTTCATGTTCCCAATTCTTTCCCTAAATTTCCTACCAGTTTGACCACAATACTCAAGCCCACATGAACATTTCAATTTATAAACCCCGCTTCTGTCTTGAACTTTAATATTATCTTTAACAGAACCCAATGAATTTTTAAGATTATTTTTATTTTTGAAATCCACTTCAAACCTCTAGATGGTGGAATTTTACCAATTTTATCCGAAACTTTACCATAGTAAGGTATACTTATCCACTGTTTTTCCTCTAACACAACTTCCCTAACCAAATTTGACACCCCCTCCCTACTCTTTTTCCTAAGAACCTTATTCCAAATGGAGTCAATGAGCTCTCCACCATATCCATTACTCGCAGCTATACTTTTAATAATAGATTTTTCTTTTGATAAATTTTGTTCATTCGTGGGTATAGATAGTGCTCTGTTGATCATACTATGGAAGGCGGCAAATTAGTGAACTAAAGGGTGATTTGAAGTACTATGAAGTGATATCACTGTATGTATCTTTTCTATAAATGGAGAAATCATGTTTTTTGTTTATCAATGAGATGGAGAGATCAAGAAAATGTATCTTATTTCCACCTACCTCAAGGGTGAATTTAATGAAGGGATCTATTCTATTACTTTTTTCCTGAAAGGAATTTAATTGTCTTTCGGTTCCTGTCCATAAGATTATGATATCATCTACATATCTATAGGTACCAATATAAAAGGTTGTTTGATTTACATTTGTCAAAAATTTGTTTTTCGTGATAATCCATATAAATATCTGCGAGCAAAGGAGACAGTGGCGAACTCATGGCCACCCCTGACTGAGTATAATATATTATTTTCCCTCAAATAGAAAATAATTCTGATCCATACAAACAGACATTAAGGGGCTGATCACAAGTGCATTTCTTGTAGTTCTTGGGGCGTTCTAGTCATTGGGGTCATTGGGTCATTGGGGTTCTAGACCAATAAGTGACGAACTGAATAAAGCAAATTCCTCGAAACAACAGCCTCCAATTTAAAAATTTGGGAGTTTTTGCAGTTATTGGAATCTTGATTTATTATTTTTAATAATAAACCTTTGGAATCGAGCACGAAAAGAAAATTATTAACCCCCTCTCAAAATTTGATGTTTTACGTTTATAGATTGGTACGTAGAATCCAAAAATCGAATTAAAAAAAAAACATCCGACCGTCCGCGGCACTTTGGTCAATTACCATGGATCAGAATTGATGAAAATTTGGTATGCCGGCTCAATTCAGGGTATAAAACAGGGGATGGAATTCTTAAAAACGCTCTGGCTCGAAAACTTCAAATAAGAAGGTACTTATATTTTTTCCATCGATTTCAAATGGATCGCAATTTTGACCGTCGAATGAGTCCTCGCGAAGCATTTTAGCACTAATCGTTCGCTCCCTGTAAGGACTTAAGGGTTGAACGGACAAAGAGCAGAAACACGAGTGTGAGACGCAAATCATCCTGAGTAATTGAAATCCCCGTTCAAAGATCAGATGACTTTTTTTTCGATTTCACCGAGGCAAGTTTCTAGTTTACTTTGAGAAGCTTCCTTAGTGACTGAATTTCGTTAAGAATGGCGTTACCGTCAGTCTTCCTTCCTTTCTACTGAATTTCGTTAAGAATGAATGACACATCTGTCGGATAATAATAATTACAAGTAGGTTCCTACTCATTGTCCCCAACAAAAGATTGTGAACCTCGCGATATATGTAGAGTAGGTAGGTATGTACTATGTACCAATACGATCCTTGCAGATGGGCGATCTGTGTAAGATGTTTAAGGATTTTATTGGAATAAGGATTTAAAGAACTCGGGCGACACCATTTAAGAACATTCGAATACTGATTTATTTACAGGTTCACCAACTGAATATATAATACAAATACATCGAGGTAGGTAGCTTCACTCTTTAAACACTACCGCGCTGTCGCGGCACACATCGTAACTACTCATTATGTTACAATCTGTACAGATAAGGGTGATCTATATAGAGAACAATAAACCGTTGTGTAATAATTAACAGCAGCGTTTAACAGAACATATCATCGATTGTGTTGGGGGCGCACAATATTTTGTATAGATACCGTAAGAGTAGCATCAATTAACACATTCAGTGCGGATGGGAGCTTAAGCGTCCCTCCGAGTTTTCAAACGGAGCGGGAGGGAACTTAAGCGCCCGTCTCCCTCCCCACACCAGTCATGGAGGGAGTTGTAGTTCCCCACCCGATCGCTTGGAAGCCTCATTTCTCTTCACGATCTATTCAGTACTATCCTGGCTGCCACCCAGTATACACAGCAGCTCACGCTGAATCGTGAACTAAAAAATATGCGTATTTTAGACTGAGACCATTTTTATCATTTTTTGGTTCAGGGTGGTAGGTTTGACAAAATTTGGGCTCCCGCACTGAAGGTGTTAAAACAACTCAACACCTTGTAGGGATGCCTTCTTCACGTAAATTATGCTCCGATTTCACACACATCGTTACAATGTAAGGTCGATCCAATTGTAATTTTAACGTATGCTGAGGAGGAATGAGACAGTGGTGGTCTCTTGCTGAATTCACTCGTAAGAGGTCATTATAGGTCAAGATTTCTCTTCGAGGAAGTCATTGTCAATCCTCGACCGGAGTGAGCAGTCCTTGTTCCAAATATCAATATCAATATTGTGGATGACCGAGTCGTTTTTGCACAACCTAGCTGATGGCGCCCGAGTGGATGTGAGACCTTCGCCGAAGGGCAACGGGGGGTCGCGATTCCGCCCAGGACGGTATTTACTGGAGCCCATAACGAGAGACTGACTACCTTGTACCAGGAGCTCTTGTACCTACAACCTGGAGTGTTTCCAGATTTACGATTTACTCATAATTAATTTATTAGTGATTCACCTACCTATAATATAACTATTTTATAGTTTGTGAAATCAAAAGGAGATTTACAGAACTAATAGCCATTCTGACTCATTCTGAGAGTACGAGTACATGGACGGAAGATAAATAGTTGTTCTCCGATGGAATACTTTTCCGTAACAATGTCCAATTACGAGCAGGTATAGGTATTGTATACTGTAAAGAATGAAGTAGGTAGGGTTCGGGGTTTTTACCAACATCATATGGGTGGGATTCAATGTATGAACGGTTTTTATCACAATTTTTTTTCGATTTTCCAGTACCTACATTCAAACGTATGACAACAAATTGTTAGAGAGGAGGAGGGGGATTTATAAAAAAAAGTTTTAAACTGCACGATCGCAAAGACTCAAGGAGACATGAAAGTAGGTAGTGAAAAAAATTGTTGCCCTCCAAAATCAAAATTCCCACTTGATTCTTGGGCTCCAGAGCGTCTTATTAAACCAATTTACTTCATTGTCTGTCTGTCTTTTTTTTACCAATAGTATAGGTACGTTGTAGTTAAATGTTTAGCATAATACAATCCAACAAATTCACGAGATGTTACGGATTCATTGGAAACCTAATAATACAATAATAGTCCATAATACATAAGGCTTTAATAACACATACATAAGATGAGGTCAGGTCCGGTGACCTGCCTCGGGCAGATTTATCATTTTCATGAACGGCAGCTGCAGGGGGAGTATGTTCCGGGAAGCTGGCTATAACCGGGTTGCTGTGAGAGATCATTGACCTATTTAGCGAAGCTCTCAGATTACTTCCGTTGCGGTCCGCAATTGGAGGTATAAGTATTCAGTGTGGCAGTCCTCGCATATCATAGAGCTCCTGTGATGAGTTTCAGAATTCTGTTCATTCGTTTGGTTAGCGAGACTGCTGCTGAACCCCACAATCCGCAGGAATAGAGCCACATTTCAGTTTATAAAAAAACTGATTTTTTCAAGGGTTTTCATACATGCGCAGAAACTCGTAAATGTATTAGTTGGTTGGGACTTCGATTTATGCTGGAATGACAAGGTTGTATGGCTAACATTAACACCCCAGCGTATTGTTGGTTATCCATTGTACCTGACAACTATAAATATTCCGTCCAGTCGGCCTGGTACGAGTATTACCTCATTTCCCTGTTAAGTTTGTCAGTATTGATTATTGATGTCAATAATATAACTAACAACCTCGGTTACTCCAGAGGCTATGCAATTAGCAGTCCTCTGCTCTACTGGGTGAACTTATCAGTTTTGCCCCGGTAACCTTAACCGGTGTCACGTGACGTAGAGGTGGGACAAGGGGTAGTAGGTATGTGCGCCAGGGAAGGTTGAAATTCTCTTCTCGGCCTGACCAAATCCGACTCGCCCGTTCTTACCAGTACAATCGCTCTAATAACCATTGAGCCAAGTTTATTGAGCAGTTTCGCCTTCGCGAATGACGTTCCACTGATTTTTTATCCCATTAAATGGGGTCGTAAGTTCGTTATTCTGCGAACCAAGGTTAACATCACTGAGTACCATTGTCTGATGGTTATGCAAATCGTGATTTGATGGGAGTTGGCCAACAGCAACTTTTGAGTGACCAACTGCGTATGGCACCAGCTGCGACCCTCTTCCAGTACCATCATCTCACCAACCTACAACTAACCTTACCATTCTTCTCATTTCACGCATCTAGTCGGAGCATGACCATAACACCTTGACAATTCAAAAATTCAATAACTTCTTTACATTATCAATGTGAGTATCACGAGTAAATAATCAAAAATCCAATACGAACATTTCCACAAGAAACATGAAATTATTACCTAGATATGTAGGTGAATGTTGATGCATACATTGGAAATTGAAAATAATATATAAAATAATAAATTAGAAATTTTCCTAAATGGACCTGGAAACGGTATTTTCGCATAAAAACTAGATGACCAGTTCCTTGCTGCTATTGAATCGAAAGCACAGAAATTGATAGGAGGCAATCTGGGGCCTATTACGCCCAAATCCTACATGAATGTGGGGGCTAAAATCATATAGAAATACTCAACAAAGTGGAAACGACACATTGCTTTATGGCGTCAAAGAACATTATTTGAAATTTAAAAAAATGAGAGTTAAAAACTCTTGATTTTTTAAATGTTCGTCAGTTAAGACAAATTTCAACATAATCGTGAACGAAATTTACGTTAGCGCAAGCGCAAAGCGTATAGTTGATTCAATCATTATGAAATTCATATGGGCGCTCAAGGCTCCCTATCCGCACGAACCCTGGAGATTAGATCAAAATCGGATCGAAACTCTGGAAGATATGGCTGTAACAAGGGAATGGGGACAAACATGTCTGTAGATCGACAGCAAATTTGTTCAGAAAGCTCTGAAACGTAAAATGCGAGAGGAAATTTCAATTTCGGAGGACGACTGTTTTTTCGTTTTTAAAGTAGAACAATTGTTTGTTGTTTTTTTTTTTATCCCTCTTCCCGCCACCTTCAGTAGACTCTGAAGCAAAAATAGCGCTCCGGAAGATACGAATCCAACGGTGTCTCCAACTATTGCTTCCGAGTCTATCAAGGTAGCGGAAGCATTGTTTTCACTTTTGGGAGGTGAACAATTTTTTACCTCCAAAATCAAAATTTCAACTCGCGTTTTACGTTTTAGACCTTCCTGAACAATTTTGGTTTCGTGTCTGTCTGTCAGTCTGTGTGTCCGGAAATCCTTCAAACACGCATAACTTCCACAATTTCACGATTACGCGGGTTAGGCCCTAGATGGTCCCCTACGAAATTCATTAGCGGCCGACCAACGGTAGCCTCTGCGAATGAGTAAACATGAAATCCTCGAAACATCAATTTCTAGCGACCTAATATTCCGATTTCGCTCAAATTTGGAGGACAGTTGAGATTTGATAATGTCCTATGAGTTTCATCAAGATCGAATCAGTGGTACCCACTGCTCACTGCTCATGCGCAAACGTGAAGCTCTCATAACTTCTACAATTTTCATCCGATATCGATGGAATTTTCAGGGAGTGTGCAGTACTAATAATCCCTTTGATAATTTGTTTTTATATATATATGTTATATATATATAATCATGTTATGGATACGAGGAACCTATGTGCCACACCCAACTCGGCAGACATTCTTTTTAGAAATGTTGCTTGGGCCTTTGTCGCATAACACTGTCATTACCGACTATTATTATAAAATATTTTTGATTCAAATCATAACGCGATTTTTACATTTACCTCTAAAGCGTTTACGGTGCAAAACGGAAGGTCCACAATAAAATCGAAAGATGAAGTTTTCATGTAAATAGGTTCTTAGCTTTGCATGAGTTTCGTAGGGTAACAAGTATACAAAAATGTAAACTACTTTGTTAGTACCCATATATTGCCTCTGAGCCGACAAATGAAGTATGACAAACTTTGTTTTCTCATATAAGTTTTTTGGTTCCGAGTCTATTTATATGTGCCTGCCAACCTAACACTGTCCCGCCTAACTACCACAGTTTTCATCCGATTTTGGATGTTCCACTATAAAAGCCCAGTCGGACCAAGAGCAGCGCATGCTCAAACCTAAATATCTGTAAACAAGGCCTCCGGATGAATTCCATCGCAATCGTCACATCCAATTCCATCGACAGCCATGGCACAAAGAGAGGAAAAACATTCTTGATTTTATTGATGTTCGTCAGTTTAGGAAAACATCAACACGATCGCCTAAGAAAACGAGGAAACTATGTGCCACAACCAATTGGCAGACGGTTAATGAACAACTCATCAATAGACGAAAATAAGAGACGAACAAGTAAACAACTCTCGAAGAATGTCTCCTTGGGACACTAGCGTTGTAGCAAACGGATACTTACTGAAATAACTTCCCAATACCAAAGAGTGCATTGGAACTGGTAGAGTGTATTGGATTCTTCAAAGTATATCATCAACATAATATGAGTGAGTTACAAGTGTCGAATCCATTTTGCAGTTTATGAGTTGGTGGATGTTTGATTATGGAGACTTCACGCGACTTATTTTTGTGGGATCGCAGCCGCACACACCTTTATTGTGGAAAATAATAAAACCGGTGTATAAGATGGTTGAGGTATACATATGAATACCTTGCCATGTCATTTGATTGTTCAATTCATATGATTTTTTTTCTTTAAATATAGGTAGATTATATGTTGTGAAGTAGTGGGACGCTCGCAGACAAACTGTACAGTACAAACTCATACCGGGTGATGTGTATGAGAGACTTTGAATTCGTGGAAATAAAAGAGAAACAGAGCAACATTTTGTAGCTAGAAGGCACTAAAAGGAATTCATGTTACCTTCAATCCTCTATAGCTATGAAGCGATGGAACGATGTGTTCTTGTGAAAGCTCATCGTGCGGCTATACCAATTTCGGCGAGGCTTCATTTAAGATAATCAACAACTTCATATAGATTGCTGCAGCGAAACTCAGCATTTCAGAGTCCATTAATTTGTAGTTTGATACGTATGTCAGAGTGACTGATGGAATATTTATGAAGGTATTCAAATAGGTACTCACTACTTACTGAAATTGACTAGTACTCACTCTTGATGTGAAGCGTGACTCTTTGAGGTGAATCGACTCCCAACAACAGCTCACTAGGGATGCAAATAGATTTTCGATTGAATCGAAAAATCGATTTTTTTCACCTCGATTGCAAAAAAAATACCCCCCCCCCCCGCAAAAAGTCTTTCCACTTCAAAATCCTTGAAAATTTGGCGAACCGAAATGAATTTCGACACATTCTGAATAACTTTGAAATGTGAAATGAGATCCGCATGTCGAACATTGGAATGGAATTTGGAATTCATAGAGAAGAAGAAGTTGGGTAGGGTTTTCCCTGGTTACAAGTTATTGTTTGTACTCGTATTTGTGGTCACGTGGTTAGTAGTTCGTCTCGTGACCCTTTAATGACCCCACCGTTATAATTTTATTTTTTATTTTTCATGCACCCATTGAAAGTTCCATTATTTTTGTAGAAAGAAAGACAATTAAATTTTAAATAAATGAAAACCTACCGATTTTTGATAGGTAAAATACCAAACTACCAAAACATTCACATAATTTTTTAATTAAAAAAAAAATTAAACAAGTTTCTTGAAAAATCGATTTTTTTCACCCGATTAATTGCACCAATTAATCGATTTAAAGGTTTCGATTAAGGAACGATGTTCAAAATCGATTGGTTCCGACCGATTTTGCATCCCTACAGCTCACTAAACTGAGCCCCTCACCCCTTCAAGTTCAACTCAGTCTCACAAACTCACTCACCAACCAAACTACTTACTATACAAATTATTGTGTGTTGCGTATTAGTGTGTTGTTTATTTACCCACTCACCATCAACTCACTCACTCCCTGATTCCTCAAATGTATCTCAACTCACCGACGACTCTCGTAATGATTCAAATTCCAACTAATTATCCATTCGCCTGATTCAATCGCATCTTCAATTCTATCCCAATCGCAGTTCACAACGCCACCCAAATCATTCAGTCATTTAGCAAGGTCATTTCTTGTAACTACTTATATGAACCAACCAAAATACTGTAGTATCCAGTCCTTCTCAAGAGGGCGTCCGTGTACACCTCATGAAATCTGTACCAACGGCCCACTTAATCTTATGGTTTTCATCAGGTTCTTCCACATTTCTCTGGATGGAATAAACTTAAAATTATGATTCACATCGTAAAGTATGTCATTATTATTGTATAACATAGGTACGTAAACCAATGAATTTTCAAAATCACCAACGTGAAAAATAATAAATAGGATTTTGAGCTGCGCTGGGGCATGGTTGAGGTGCTTCCCGAGCCCGTCGTCCCTCGCACCCTTAAGCAGAAGTAATGAGTGCCAACTTATATTGATGGAATATTAATAGTATTCTGTATGAAAAAGCGCGATTCGTTTCCTGTCTATCGGCTGTACCTACCAACTGGGTAATCAAGCGCCATATTCAAGTGCCATATTTCAAATCTCTGAAAAGTCTCCCATCTTCCAAAGTACAGAAAATTGGTTGTTTGGCCAAGATTTGCATCATTCTTTCGAATGGATGAATAGAATGAGGGAGCCACATTCCCAGAATGTGAGAGAGGGAGACAAAGGCCCCTTAAGCAACACTTCTCGCACGCAATTGTTGCCGGGAAAAATTGCCCGTGTAAAGGCCCCTTAAGGGAGACCATGCC
Source organism: Lygus lineolaris (assembly GCA_030264115.1). Taxonomy (NCBI): domain Eukaryota; kingdom Metazoa; phylum Arthropoda; class Insecta; order Hemiptera; family Miridae; genus Lygus; species Lygus lineolaris. Next base: position 27,525,332 of record JAEMON010000002.1, read on the forward strand.
CAAAATACATGTAAATTGTTCTGTTCTACAATGCGACCTTGGCAGACAACGAATTATTGCTACTTCAATACTCTCTTCACTAATCCAAGAATCCTGTAAGGTGTCTGCCATTGAAATCCACGCTGAAACCTCTCAAGTGATCACACGTGGAAACTAGTCATGCAAACTGTTTAGTTACTATCTTGACCAAAAAGCGTTCCTCCGTGTTTATGAAGGACGGAGATTGACTGCAAACAAAAATCGAGTTGGAAGGGGGAAACCCCCGAAGGAAAAAGGAAGAAAAAAGGAGGGCAGATACTGATTTGTTTGTTAATTCAAGAGCCCGGAAAAAGAACTCGGATGTTTAATCTAAAAGGGTTTGCAACTGCTGGGTGGAGGGGATATTAAACCACTTGTTTTAGTGGGGTTTCGCAGCAACGGGAATTTACTCTGGAAGAAGAGGGGATGTGAGACCTCAGTCGGTTTTCCCTGAATAATTCATCCACGTTCCAGCATATTGGTCCGTCGTGGTTGAAGGGTGGGGGGGGGGGGGGGGGGGGGGGGTAGGGCTCCCGTTTAGAACCGGTTATCCACGGGTTTTCTTCAGCTTCCATCGTGAAGCTTCCGGGTGGGACGGAAGCTGTGCGGATTCGGATTTGTTGCTGGTCGGGTGCTCTTTGAATGATATTGAGTTATGTACAATGGGTCGACGAGCATCGAACTAGCTAACAGATGAGATCAACATGATCCATCTATAAGAAGCTGGGACAAGATAACGTCTAGTTCATCATAATAGCTTCTCTGAATCCGGACATGGTAGACTATACCTATGTATCAGAGGTAGCTATAGGTAGTTACTATAATGATTCTGAAAATTAATCAAGTATGGAGCCGATATTCGCCATCCAATGGTCAAACATTGCTGGCATTTATAGGAGACTGTCTATAGGGGCTAACCCGCAAGGAATCGAATTTGTTCAGAAAGATCTAAAAATCAAAATGCAAAATGAATCTTCAATTTTGGAAGACCAATATTTTCAACTTCTTCCACAAATACGTACCTAGATATTAGGCTTTTTTACCTGCAGTAAGTGAGAAAGGAAAAAAATTGCATAGGTACCCCCGCCACACAAAGCTCCTGCAACGGGTGACGCATTAAACGTGCTGTTCGAACAGGTAACCAAGCATCAGTGTAACATTTTACGGTCTTCACTGCCTACTCGACTGACGTATCCGCAATTACTCGAGAATTTCCGCTCAACAGTCATTTTTACGACCAACATTATCTATTGAAAAACGATTAAAACAACCAGTTTGTTCCTTCCCCCTTCATGAGCGGCACCTATTCGAGGGAGGAATAATGAAATCACATTGGTTCTATGATTGGTTGTCGCTGCCTCGTGATTCTTCCTAGTTGACGATACTAACCTGTCAATATTCATACAACAAGTTACTATTCTTCTATGGAGACACATACCTAGGCAAACATTTGCAGTGTTGAATGAGACAACGACAAGATTACTAAAGTGTAGATATAATACGAGAGTTGATACTAATAATTATAATGTACCGTTAACCATGATGTGAGATCATCTCAAAATGGCAAACAAATAAATACAGTGTGGATAGTTGATTATACTAATGTATATATTCACTATTATACCTACTAATAGTTGGAATATATTGTGAGATCCCAAAGTCTATGGGACTCACATCAGTGATCTGCGGTACCTGCTATCAAGCACGAACTTGTCTCGCGGTTTCGGGAGAGGGGACCGACCATCTCAGGCTTCCAGAGAAGGAATCACCAGCAGTCGCCAGCCATCAACCGCTCAGTTGGTCTGAGGTGACGTCACTCCGACCCAGTCCAGGAACCAGGAGGGCAACCGCCTCCAGCAGCCTTCATCGAATTCATGCTCCAATCATCGTTCATCCCGGGTTCTTACCAGGACCCCGGAGGCAGGTGCGAGAAGACTTTACATTTTTTATTGATACGTCATCGATTTTGAATTTTCTCCGCTGTGGATTAGGTAGGACTATTCTCTGTTAGTGCGCATGCTTCCACCAACTTTTACTTACCTATGTGAGTTTGCTCAATAAATTAGGTCGAATCGAAATTATTATTGTTTTGTTATATTTACTTTCCTGCTAGCTGAGGGCAGATAGACGTCCCAGTCCCCACCCTTGAGATATCTCTTTGTTTTTTTGAAGGGCTATTTGAACATTTCTAGCCGGGCACAAATTTAAATTCAAATAGACCCTTACAATATATACCTATGTACAAATAATGGGAAGGAAAATGATGAGGAGAAGATGGTTAGGGCCAGCCAAGGAATAATTTTCGCACTATCCTCAATATATTATTACTGGAGTGATGATAATTCAATAAGGCATGAGGTAATTGCTGAAAAAGTCTGTCATTCTGGAAGCCAATGCTGGATCTCCATGCGATCTTCAATGGAGGAGTGTAATGTAAAGAGTCACAGAGGGGCCAACAACGCTACGTGAACAACGACGCGCTTCATTTACACCACTCGTGTGTACAGTAGATGGACTTCTTGTATCCGAGGCTCCAGGAAGGAACGGAGAAGCTCCTAGGACCTCCAGGATTTCCAAGATGGAGCTCTCTGCGCTAATATTAACACAAAACTTTATCGGCCAGAGCCGATCCATAAGGGGGGGTGTGCTGGTAGGAAGATAAAGAGGGTGGAGGGGGTGTATTCTCGTCATTTTTTATTTTGTTCACAATGAACACAAAATGTTTCTGATCGCAATACAAAAAAATGTGCTTCTATATTTCTTCGATTTGGCACCCTTTTAGTATAGGAGAGATATATGAGAGAGAGGACCGAAGTTTATACAGTGAATGGTGAGACTGTGACTTTTCCAGCCCCCGGAGAACTAGAATGTCAGCTATTCGTGGCCGAACCTGCCTGTGAAATTCTGCACTGTGCACCCTATCGGTAACACTATATTGACTGTACATATATGTAGAAAATGATGGCGACCAATCGACGTGCGCGCAATTTGAATACGTCATACGTCCGCATCACTGAGGGGGGGGGGG
>JAEMON010000002.1:27537757-27555389 GCA_030264115.1 Lygus lineolaris
TGAAAATAATAAACCAATAGAGAAATTTCTATGTAAAAATTCCGTGTTTAATTCTAACTGCCCGTTTCTAACTATGATGTCACGTGTCTGTAATATTGCAGGTTGTTCTTGCCGCCGTCGTGGCCGCCGCCTCCGCCGCCCCTGGTCTTCTCGCCACCCCCGTCGTCCACTCCGTGCACGCCGTCCCCGTCGCCACTAGCCACACCTCCGTCGTCAAGAGCTCCGTCGTACACCCCGTCCCCGTCGTCCATGCCGCTCCCGTCGTTCCCGTCGTCAGGACTGTCCCCGTAGTCCACACAGTCCCCGTCGTCAAGACCGTTCCCGTCGTCCACACTGCTCCCGTCGTTCACTCCGTTCATCCCGTTCACACCGTTCACTCCGTTCATCCCGTCGCACACCCCGTCCTCATCCACTAAGCCCTTCCTCCCCCCAAGAAAAATAAAAACTAATTTATACAATATAAAACCATAAAACAACAAAAAAAAATACAAAAATTGTATAAAAATATAAAACTTAGTGTTTTTCTTTCCCGATTCCCTTCATAATTAATTATAAGAAACAGAGTTGTACAGGTACAGCAAAATTCAATCATTGAATAAAAGGTGTCCACATAGGGAATTATCGTGTATGAGAAAATCAATTTTTTTCTGCTTTTGTAGGTATGAAATGTTAAGACTGAGAAAAAAAGTTTATCTTTCTGGTGTAGAGAAAAGTTGTAATAAAATCTCAGCGGTTTGAATAACAGGCGGCATTCCAAGGGCCCTTGGGAAACCCTTTTATGCATCACACTAAAAGAACAACCTAAAAAGAATGTTTTGAGATTGCAGTGAACAAAGAATTAATTTAAATAATGCATCAATAATAATTAATTAGTTCAACTAATTATTTATTTAAGTTAATTTGATTCTCACTTTGAGCTCAAACAATTTTGTTTTTGGAGAATTGTTGTTTTCCGTTTTGTTGGTTGGCATCTTGGACGGGTTTTGGCCAATGACAGACGACACCCTTCCCTTTTCAACGTCACTTTACGGCCATAGGACAATTATGAAATTTTCAATAAAGTCTCCAAAATTACAGATACGCTATTTTTGCCTTACGACTTCAATATCTTTCCTTTTAAGTCATTAGGTCAGAAAATAAAGAGAGAGAGGAGAGAGAAAATAAAAATTAAAAAATTGATGATAATTCAATGGATTCTTCACTTTTTATGAGTTTTTACTACTCTACTTTATGAGTTTTAGGCTTTTTATGAGTTTTTTGGGATTTGTTTATGTGAGTTTTTTAGTTTTTGGATTTTGTTTTTTCTTCGACCTTACATCACTAAGACAGCATTAACTCCCTTAATTTACAGTGGTGAATTAATACATACCATTGGAAAGAGCGTTACATTTTTCAAGGCTCAAAACTAAGCCTAATGTTCAAAATGTTGAACCAATATTGAGCTGGACACTCAACAAGAAAAACTTGCTGAGAATTTAGTCTTTCCAACGGTGTAATAATTTTTAGTTTTGGTGCACTAAGGAAGAAAATTGCATTGAATACGAAAAACGTGGGTTTTCCAAGGTAATTTGGGTGTTTACGATGGCCATGACTATAGGAGTTAAGTATTGTTTTCCACGTAATTTTTCACGCTGAATCGAATGGAGGCACTCACTGATCCATTTTGACTGATGACAACTTGATTTTTCAAGATAAATAGGTAGTTTATTTTTCAGATATACTTATTTAACACCACCAACCTATTTTTTGCAAGTTCTGAGTGTTGTCAAAATTTATTGCCTCATATACCTCAATATTTTCCACGTTCCATAGCCGAAAATCGGTGGTGGTGCAACCTAGTATTTCTGAAAAATGCACTAATGTTTTAGAAAATCAATTTTTCATCAGTCAAAATGACTCAGGAGTGTCACCATTCGATGCAGCGTGAAACATTACGCGGCAAACGATTCTCAACTCATTCAGTCATGGCCACGTTGTCAACACCCTAAAACACTCGGAATCACCTTGGAATAGGGATACAAAATCGGTCGCCAACAATAGATTTTGAAAACCGTTTCTCAATTGAAAGCTTAAAATCGATTGCACCGATTAATCGGGTGAAAAAAATCGATTTGTCAAAAAATCGATTTTTCAAGAAACTTATTTAATTTTTTTATTTAATTAAAATGCATTGTGTGAATGTTTTGGTAGTTTGGTATTTCACCTATCAAAATTCGGTACCTAGGTTTTTATTGATTGAAAATTCAATTCTTTTATTTTTTTACAAAAATACCTAATGGAACTTTCAATGGGTGCATGAAAAAAAACTGAGTGTGAAAATGGTCAAAAATTGAGATAATTTTGATTTTGAACACGAAATCGTTGAACATGAAATCGTTGTTGAGAAAATTCTTGAAACAAAAACAGTAGGTAGGTAGGATGGGCAGGAAAAGTATTAGGTAGGCAAAATGTCGGCTCAAGGTTACGTAACCTTCCTCAGCCTTGATTTTCAGGCTGTTGATAAGGTCGATAGGTGTTCCCCGCAAGATGAAAAGGTCCCATCGGAAAAACCAATAGAGCGAATGAGCTCGGAGCAGACGGCGGAAAAAATAAGGTAGATGGGCAAGAAAGCACGATCCTTCGACTAATTTGAACCCTGGCGATTGGCCCTGCGGGAAAGGGTGAAAATACGAGTAGAAAGAACATCGACGGAGAAGTACCTCCATAACAATCGAATCTCGATTCGAGATAACGGAAAAAAATTGACGTTAAAAAGAAGAAAGGAAAGAAAAAAAACGTCGTCTTCCATGGATTCAGGCGGTCTTGGAGTACGAAATCTTAATTCTGAAGAAGAAAATTACCTACCGCCTCAAGAGGTTGTTCTTTGGATGCATAATCAGAATGTGGATGGAGCCGTTGGGATGAATAGCTGGATGGAGATCCCCCCGCATTGTTGGTGGCCATAATAAGATGGGTGGATCTTTCCTCGAATATAGAGGGAGAGGCTGAATCTGTTCCGGTTGTCCAAGTGAGAAAACCGAAGTGGTTTTTCATCATTTTATCCAGTTTCTTGTGAAATACCTGTAGCTCTTTGTGTCTCGATGAGACAGGTAAATGTAATTCAAATGGTATATTAGCTCATGGAATCTGCCAGAGCGGGACAGTTTTCCACTATATTTACGAAACTCAATTTTGAAGATAAGTTATTCGAACGAGACAGTTCAACTTACTACATCCTATTCTCTGCATTGATGATGCACAGTATTATATTACTTACGATAAAATTACTTATAGATTGGCATAAAATAAATCTGAATCTATCTTATAAACCTGTAACCAGTCTCTAATAAAATACAGTTAAAAATAGCAGGGAAGTCATCTTATAATATGTATACATTTATTTATTTTTATTATTATTATTTTTTTTTGTCGAGCGAGAAACGTGATTTTTGTTTTCAAAGTTTCTCTACATCAAGCTTAGGTTTTGTTGTGGCGAGGATTCGTCATTTCTAACTTGTGCAGCCTGAAGATATATATTTTTTTTTTTTTTCGAACATTTTGTTTTTGCTCCCGAATATTTCGAGTTAAAAACGTGCTGTCGGGCACGGGTGAATATCTTATTTGAGCTACAAACTCTTAAATCTGAGGAGACAATGATTATTAATAGGAGTAGAGAATCAAAGAACATGTTGTGGGGGTGTTAATTTGAGAGGTAGTGCGAACAATTTGAATTCTTACCTGTCCAATGTGACGGCAATGAGGCTGTAGACAGACGCCGCGACGGACACTCCCTGCACGTATGGGACCGTCTTGCACATCCACCATCCCAGCACCCAAGCTGAAAAAAATAACAATTCAATTAATTGAACACATCTTATTATGAAGTACTGAAAACCCACTAACATTGTTCACTGGGATACTTAATTAGCATAAGTACAAATATTGTTATGTACCGTTCAAACTTATATGATAAATATCCATTAGATGAGCTAACCCAAATTCAGCGGATTTCACCCAAGAAAGAGAGGAGAATTGTGCCTACTACATACTAGTAGAAAGAATCGAATAGCATTCGGGAAACTATTAAATTTTGACCATCCGACCAGAAAATACCCACCGGTATTTGCTTGAAACGTGGACGTCTTGGTGCAAACTTGAAAATGCAGAACGGTCATGAAACGTAGGTACCTAATTAATTTATTTGTGAAGAGTAGACACTCTCTTCGGGTAACCTAAAACGTACAATCACAATCGAGGGCTTGGAATGTGGCCCCCAAAAACTCATTATCCTGACAGGCGCTAGCCAGTGGAGAAATCCGTGTTTATTTATCAAACAAAATTGTGAATTTGGAATGTAAGACCATATAAATTCGAAGATATGCAAGATGAGTTACCCATCCCATTGTTGCGTGAACGAAAGCTCGACTGAAACTCTTGGTGAGATACGTCGGTCCTCAATGGCAGAGGTGGTTTAGCGGTGAAGCACCACGGAAGCCTTCAGATATCGCTGTGTTAAAAGATTTGGACCCCCTCGAAATACCACAAATTTATTTAACAATTTTCCGTCTACAACACCATTGCTCAACATTGTAACAAAGAAGAGCCACAATGCTGGAAACCCATTTACAAAGAAGATACATGTAGGAGGATACCACCTTGTGGTTTTGTGGTTATTAATTAATTTATTTATTTATTATGTTATAGGGAACTAAGGCAGCTCAAATAACTCCAGTTCTACCATTCTGTTGCAGGAAGGTTTGTTGTTGCTCCAAACAATCACGTAGCTACACAGATACCAAACATCTGGTACGAGTGTACGAGGCTTCATGCTGATTTAGTCCCTCACGATATTTTTGTGGAGAGGAGAAGTATCGGAACTTGTTTTTACTTGATGGAAGGAAGAGTAAGTCCCTGTGAATTTCATCAAAATGGTTAGAGTAGTTTGTGAGAAAGCTAAAAAAAAGTGCTAAAAACTACGTTTTTTCCCAGTTTTGCTCAGTTTCTCCCCTTGTTAATTGATCTGGAGGGCTGGAATTCTTATCAGTTCATCCTCATACTTGTAAAAACCAATCCTCGAAATTGGAATTTTTTGTCATTCTCGTATAGGGGAGGCAATCGTGGCCATACAAAATGTACGTGCTTACAATACGAACACTTGTCCAAAACGTGGAGAAAGTTGATCAGATGTCAATTAGGACCATTTTAAAGTGGTATCCCAGAAATTGGGTTTTCTGCTGATTACAATACCTACCTTACTTTCACCTTCCTGATGGGCTGAGGAAAGTAAAAAAGTCCCATTCATGCAGCATGAGTTCTTGAGCGAATTTTCAAGGAATAATTTTAACCGATTTTGTGGGTGATTCTTATAGGAAATTTCACGCTGATTTCGAATATACCATATTATGTTCCTATGTTTAGGATGGTATCTCACATCAAAAACCTCAAAAAACACGTTTTTTTAGCGATTTTTGAAACTAAATGTTCAAAATTTGACCCCTTGGAGTACTCCAAAAATTCTGGCCAACGAACTCATCCTTACTTTTGATATTATTGACATTTTAAAATTTTCAGGAATCGTTTTAGAATGGTATGAAACGGATTTCCATGAAGAAAAGTTTCAAAAATTGGCATTACAAAAATTTTGAAGCCATTGCAACAGCTTCATTTTCTTCGAAAATTCTCTAAGTGTATTCATGATTAATTATTTTCGTTCAATATCAACGTTTTGTATACCTACCTTTCATTTTCCCGTTATCACAAAATACTGTCTGTTTCTCACTTGAGGGTACCTATTTAATTATCTATAGACATGGCAGTGATGACGGTAGTGAATAGTGTGACGTTTCGGCGTATTCCACTGAAAGATTTCTAGAAACGCAAGTTACAAGCTGCTACTGGTCAGCTGCTGAACCCCTCCGATAGATTGACCGATAGTTCAACATTTAGTCGAATACCTCTAAGTAGGTACAACAACTGGCAGGCTGAGCGTTTGATGGCCCATAAGCACACACTCGACAAACTATTTATTATATGGTAGGAGTTCCCCTTATAACAATGCAAACAATTCCAATCTCAGAAGTTTCATCCGTGCAGGTCTCTCAAGCGTTGAGCCATCTATCGGTATTTTGATTAACGATGCCTTCCCCGGTGTGATGGGTGTCACGAGACCCCCCCCTACTGCTGTGGGCTGAGGTCTGAGGAGCTGTTGGATTCGCCCGCCGGAAGCCAAAGCAGTCGATTCATCAATAAGGACCATCATCAATCTGTCAAGAGAGTTCATCATTTTCCCATGAGGCTTTTGCCCTGTGGGAACTATAGCTGCATCCATAATGATCCATGTTATTGAGATGCTCTCAGCATATCGCTCACCGTAAAATATATCGAGTATACCAGGTGTTACTTTGCGAAATTCATGAAACTTCTATCTGTATCAAGAATGCGATTCTCTATAGGGTCGCTAAATGGTGCTCAACAGGTACGTATATGTACCTAACGAGTATACTACCAAGGAAGAAGGAGCCTTTCGATCACTTCGGGCGATATAATGCTTTGACCCGCAAAATAAACATTTAGACAGAACTTTCATGAGTGCTTCATTACAAATGAATTTTAGTCTGACAGACTTCAGACTGTCCGTCAAATCATGTTCGAGAGCATCTTCAAAAAACTCATATTTAGGTACTAAGGATTGGCACGTCGTTCAATGAATTTACACCGACACAATGACATTATATGGTTCAATTTCAATCAATATCGGCACCTTACAATTCCTATTATTCCTACTATTACTGGATTATGAGCTAATATCGCGGCAGACCAATGATAGCTGCCCGAGGTATTTGGGTGCATCTCAAAACACGAACTGACTTTTTGTAATTTATCGAGGCATCCGGCATAGGTACGACAGCAGTTTACGGCACAAAAGGTACGTTCCTATGACACCTTTTTGGCAGAAGCCATTCCTCCATCGAATAATCTAAGGACACTATTATGCATAATATCCGTGAATCTTTTGATAGCTTCCACGTTTCGTCACAGATTCCTTCTACCTGTTTACAGTCATCACATCTCCTTCCATCAGGGTAACGATGCATTCCAAACCTCGGTGGACATGCTGGCCCACACAACGAATTCCACTTGACAAAGGAAGCAAGCTCTCATCCCTCCGCGGTTTCATGTAAACAGTTACATCTCTATACAGGATATCGCCATCGCAATAGCAAACTATTATTGAACATGTTTGCTTGTGAGATGTCTCCACACGTTCCAAATGTTTTAACGCTTTTGCTTCCTACTACTGAAGGTAGTAGTAGGCTATTAATGTATTCGTGCAAAAAATAAACAACGTCTACCAAGTTGGGTGGGCACTGCAGTATAGCTTCCACACTTTTGTAACATGGACGTATAGAATCAGTTATAGTATAGAGAGAAAATTTCACCAAAATTGGTTGAATAGATCCGAAGTTATGCCCATGAATGACAACAAATTTCAAGTTTGCCCATGCGCTACTGATCCAATCGTGACGAAATACATACCTAGCTACCTAATTATCTTGGAATCCTTCGTAAACCGATGTCTCACGAATGATTTCCTCGTATTAATGTGTCTAAATTAAGCGGTTGTGTGAGGCTGGGACCGAATTATTCACAAGAATCAAGTAATGGGACGAAATAATATCATAACGATGCAAACCAGTATTTTTTATGTTGTTCATGCCGATGCCACAGTATTTTGTTCATCACTCAATCTCGAAGCGTATAGTTTCTACTGTCGCATTCATTTGATTCTCTCCCGTAAAGTGGCTCAAAGCGAGAACAGTGTGAGGCCCTCAGGGAAGAAAAGACTTCAGTGATTACAAGGGATTCTATTTATAAAGTAGAAGAGACGGTAAAGGTCAGAGTTGGATCGGAGGCAGCTCTACCATTCTTCGACGCTCCTAGTCTTTCTGCTTTAAACTTTAATCCCCGTCAACATTTTTCTGGGTGCACATAATAAGTGACAGGAAATGATGGAAGTAACGGAAAAGTAATAAGAAGTCCACCCATCATACACTATAGGCATCACCTGGCATAAATTAAGGTAGCCTATGTAAGTAGACACGTTAGTATATTACAAAAAAAGCATATTTTTGAAATTCAACCCATTGTGTAAGAAACACCTCATTCCTCATGACTGTGACTTTATCTGGGACGTTTACGTTAGTTCTGGGTGAAACAAGAGGATGAGAGTATTACTATGTGCGAAATTGGTGTAGGTACTCTTATACCTTACGCTAGGTCCCTCTGTGTGTGACACTTTTTGTTTCGAGTAGCTGCCCAGGTTTATATGAAATACCTAGAATCGATGTCGCACACTATCATCCTCTGTTTAGTACTTATTGGGCTTTCCTCAATGAGGTTGATTGAGGTAACACATTCGTTTCCAACTTTCACAACTAGGTACTTTTAACGTCGAAATGGGAAGTAACGGGATTCGGAGTATCTAAAGATCATTATGTGACAGTTCCAACGGTACCAAAACGATCTCTATGAGTTAAGCCGTCCAGATATCATTGAACTGGATAGATCGTTAAACTATCCTATAACATCGTAATCATAGCTTTCGTTGATTGTCAAGCACAATTTTGACACAATCTGCTTACATTGTTGGAGTTAATTTTTGAAGGGTAATACACGGTCAAGCTTTAGAAGACCCAACGGGGTGTGTGAGAGCCCGAAGCAGGGCTGTGACGTTTGCTTGTTATTTTGTATTCCTCTTATGTGAAATATTATTGTAGAGAGTGTAAGTCTGTATGTGATATCATCCTCTTCTTCCTCCTAGAATCGACGGTCCTTCCGCGACCGACAGCCAGGCAAATAATAATCCACCACTAGGCTCTGTGTACTGTTTTTTTGTATCACTGTTTCAAAATACTCACAGAATAAGTATTGACTCGACAAAGGATCGTAGTAGGTAAGTACCTAGTAGCACGATAAATTGGCCAACAGTAAGAAAAGATTTTATTGAAGTTGTCAATACTACCCAATCTTCCTCCACACCACCCTTCTAAATGTTGGGTGAAAAAGTCCATTGGGTCCATAAAATTGGTTGTTTGTATACACAGGTATGGGGAAAATGAGTGGTAGGAATATCAACATCCTAACCATTACTCAGTATGAGTGTAGGTAGTAATTAATTATTGTCTATGATGCCATTAATGACCTCAAAAGTGACGACAAGCTATTACTGTTCCAATTGTGACAAAATTCATTGGCAATCGTCTTGGAGTCAGTCCCCAACCAGCCTCCGAATTTGAGCGAAATCGGTCCATTAGGATCTTCGTAATCGGAGTTTTAGGAACTTCATGGTTGCGCTGCTAGGGTATCAATGGGGATGAAATGAATAGGGGACCATCCCTTGGCTGGCCCGCACTATCCCTGAAAATTTCATCAAAATCGGATCATAATTCTCTATAGTTTTGCATGGGGCACGGAATTTACAATAGACAAACAGACAGACCGAATGACAGACAGACGCGGAACGAAAATTGTTCAGAAAGCTCTGAAAAGCGAAAACCATTATGTAATTATTTTGATTTTGGAGGACAGTTTTAGGTTTTTCATGCTCAATAATGGACCTTTGGAATCGAGCACCGGCCACATTTTGGGTCTGGTTGTGACCCGAAGTTTGGCGTCACCGTCAGTCTTCTCTGAGGGGTAGACAAAAGGGGATGAAATTTTCAAACGCCCTAGCTCGCCAAAAACTTCAAATAGGAAGGTATATTTTTCTATCGATTTCGAATAGAAAACAATTTTTAGCGTCGAATGAGACCTCGCGGAGCATTTTAGGACCAAGCGTTCGCTCCCTGTAAGTACCAACCGGGTTCAACCGAAAAAAGAGCAGAAAGATGGGTGTGAATAGCAAATCTTCCCGAGTAGGCCAAATCCGCGTTCAAAGATCTGCTGATGGAAAGCTAATTTCCCTCGATTTCACCAAACCAAGTTTCTTGTTTACTTTGATAAGCTTCCTTAGTTACTTAATTTCGTTATGAAAGAAGTGACAACTCTTGGTTAATAATGATTACAAGTTAGGTACCTACCTACTCATTGTCCCCAAGAAATTATTGTGAACCTCTTGATATATTCAAGGTAGGTATGTAGGTATGTAGGTATTTACTATATACCAATAGGATCTTTGTAGATGGGTTGGTTATCCATACCTACAGAAAAGTAAACCGTTGTATAATAAATTGCAGTGTTTTTTTTCTTTTTGCACGAATACACACCTTCGTTAGTGAGGAAGCTAAATAAAGTAGGTATTGATATATTTTAAATGATCTCTCTCACTTATCTGTCCACTGCCCATCTACTACAGATAAGAACACCATCCTTCCCTCATTTGATAAGAGTCCAAATTGTGTGCTGACCATCTCTTCCCTGTGGGACGCCTTCATGATGAATCACATCTGGATGGGGTTCGGAGAGGTTCACTGGGGGAAGTCACGAAACCCCGGGAAATGACCTTCCCGTATCATGTTTCCGTCCAATCTCGGAGAATGTTTAACCCATAAATGTCAGAGTTGGTGTGAGTCTCAAGATTACTTGAAATCTCCATAATATACTCTCAAACTTATCACCCGAAATAGGTAGGTACCTAAAATATGAATACCTCCTGGAGTAAACTATTAAACTAGGAAAAGGTATTAAAAACGTCTGCCAAGTTGGGTGGGCAGTATAGCTTCCTCACTCTTGTAACATGGACGTATAGAACCAGTCAGTGAAAATGTCAGCAAAATTGGTAGAATAGTTCCGGAGTTATCTCTAAGACAACAAATTCAAAGTTTGCGCTTTCGCAGTAGCTATTACTGAACCAACCGTCATAGGTCTTGAGTCAGCCCCCAACGACCCACCGAGTTTGAGCAAAATAGGTCCATTAGAAACTGAGATGTTGTAGTTTCATGCGCACACGCTACTATTGGTCCGTTGGCTATGAAATTAAAAGGTGTCTACAGGCTACCCCCTACAATCTCTAAAAATTTCACCGAAATTAGTCGAGTAATTCCGGAGCTACGCCTATCACAATAAAGTTCAAGTTTACACTTGCGCAGTAGCTATTACTGATCCAATCGTGAGGAAATTCATGGGTGATTGTCTTGGAGTCAGTCCCCTCCAAATTTGAGCGAAATAGCTCCATTAGGAACTGAAATATACCTGGTTTTCAGGAAATTCACGTTTGCGCATGCGTACTCGCTACTAGTTGTGCAATGGCGACGGAAATAATATGGTAACTGAAAAGTCATTGAAATTGCACCATAACTTCATATAGTTTTGCCTGGAACAAGGATTGGACCACAGACAGACAAACACGGAACCAAAATTGTTAAGAAACAGGACAAAAAAAAATGTTCTTGCTTGAATACATAGCTCCCTACTTTCGGTAGTGAGGAACTTTTTAAAAAACGACTATTTCCACCATTTTCGACCTATTGCAATAGCTCCATTTCCTTTGGAAATTCACAAAGTACCTAGCTTTGCTTTGGGTAATGAAAAAGATGTACCTATTATTATATCCATGGTATTGGATCAGGATCAAACTGAATGAAGATGTTTAGATTTTCCATCAAGGCAATTTTCCGTTAGCAGCTCAATGAAAACCGCCATCAATAAATTATTCATCAATCTTCCGAACCTGTCATCCTTCCAAGTACACCTTGTAATCACAGCACAACCCTTTGATATTTCTGAGGCTAATAACGAACCCAAACCAGGTGATACCTGGTATTCGTTTACGCATACCTAATCCTATGCATAAAGGAACACATGAAAGAAGGTCGTCCCCCACTCAACGATAATACCCCAATTACACAAAAACGTCGCTCCAATTTTCGGTGGTGAATCTATAACACGTAGTAGCATTATTCCATTCATGGGCTGCCCATTCATTTCCACTCGTGTGATTAATGGGAAAAAGCTATTGATTTTAAAGAAAGAAATAGGTCAAGGCAGTACATACGATTCTCATATTTGCTTCTCTTATTTGTTGGAAAACTGTGCAAAACCGGTGCAGAGCCTATATGTACTCGTACTTTGAGCCTTAATACACATCATAATCTATTTAAGGGTGGAAACAACAATTCTGTGTATCTAAGCATATATTTTAATAGCTAAACTGATTACGATTCCTAACGGAATCTGAATTTCTCCTTCGATTTCTGTTTTTCAAAGACGATGAGCATAAGAATCCGAAATGTTCTATGTCAGCACATGGAACAACCGCGAAGATCAACGGGAGGAAGGAGAGGAAATGCTTAGATGAAGGCCCATTATAAATTTCGAATTGTCCACAGTTAAGCCAAAGCTTTGGGGTGTGAACTACAGAATTTCGCCCATAATCTTTTCTATGGGTTACAATAAATTGCTAAAAAAAAAAAAAAAAAAAACGTCGAAAACTATAAGGATTTGGGTTGTACCTACGCCTATACTTTGAACCCCTTCAATGTCACCCTCCGGGAACAGTATCGCAGGACTTGTGGGTCGGGCGGGTTAGTATCCCTCGTGTCCCCGAGCTCTTGAATGGGCCCTCAGTCCTCACCTTTTCTTTTGGGTTATTGAATACTAAACACATTTATGAACACCGAATTTATGCTGTTTGAAAATTATTATTCGTGCAGAAAATTAAAAAAATTGTGTCCCCCAAAATCAAAATTTCCACTTGCTTTTGCTTCTGAGCCTACCGAAGGTACATAGCGGGAGCTTTGTTTTCACTTTCGGGCTCGAAAAAATGTTTGTCCTCCACAATTGAAATGTCCACTCCCATTTTCGTTTTAGAACTTCCTGAGCAAATTTGGTTCCGTGTCAAACTGTCTGTTTGTATTACCTTGTTACAGTAATATCTTCTATAGTTTTCATCCATATTTGTTGAAATATTCAGGGATACTACGGGTAGGGCTTCTTGAGGTCCCAGCTGAATTTCATCATGATTGAATCAACAGTACTCTCTATGCATGCACTAACGTGAATTCGTAAAAACAGGCATGACTTAAACAGTTATTACCCGATTTCGCTCAAATTTTCAGGGAATGTGCTGGCAAGGCTTTCTAAGGTCCCATATGAATTTCATCATGATTGAATCAGCGGCAGACTCCACCATGCACTAACGTGCAATTCACGAAATTTCGTTGTAATAGCCCTAAAACACACATCTTTCAACATGAGCTTCTTTCAGTGTCATTGTCCGATTATGTTTAAAGTTTCCATTTTATGTGCGCGTGCCTATATCCCTTTCTTTAAAGCGAGAAACCTATTTGACAATTCCACTTGGCAGAGTATTTTTGGTTCGTTGAAACCTTACATACGTCAAAAGTCATAAATAAACACACATTACCCATTGTGTGTATAAATAAAATAATCTTCAATAAGTGGTTCGGCATAGTCTTCACGTTGAGCCAGGAAGACTCACCTCAAACCCCCTGACATGACGGTACATTCCAATCCCACATAGCTATTCAAGATTTCTCCTATAAACATACCTAATTTTTTTAGTGTCATTTCCACTTGGCGAATTATTTACATTTCAGAGCTTTCTAAACAAATTTGGCTCCGTGTCTGTCTGTCCTTCTGCCTGTGGTAAATTCCTTGTCCCAGGAAAAAAAATAAGATCCAAAGAGTGAGGTCCGATGTTAGGGGGTTAGCGATATGAAATTTATCGTCATCGGGCCGTGGTAGAAGAATTACGTAAACCGAAATAGAATTAGTAAATTATTGGCTGAGGAAAGTTTGAATAACTGTTCAACGCCCCTCCGGTACCACCTTGATAATGATCATGATATGGGGTACAACCCCCTCCCCCCCCTCCCCCAATCGGAAATCAAATTAATCAAAAAGTCGCCCCTTTCAACTTACGGTACTCTGTGCTCGTTAGATAGGTAGGTCAGGAGTCTAAAATGAAGATTGAACGAAAGGAAAGGTTGAGAGGAATAGTTGAGGCTGACTTGTTGATAGGACACTGTTTAAAATGGTTCTAAATAAGTACTTATCAGGAAAGCACAAATTGTTTCTTGAGGGAAAAAACAGTTCCAAACTGCAAGAAAAAAGTATTTTTTAAAATAAAACAGAGCGGTCATAAATATGGTTATTGGTCATTTTCAAGAGTACCACCACTATTCACCTGAAAATAGACAAGTTTGGGAAATTAGCACAAACGAAAAACGCCAAATTTCAGACAGGTTTTAAAAAAAAATGCGATGTGATGCAAAAGATTCAATTAGTCACTAAAACGAACGGTCAAGGGCAAGTGGGTAGGCAATGACCCGCAAGACCGTACGGTGTTGAAGGAAGGGTGAGCCGTGGCGCCGCATTGTGGTTTCGATCCGGGAAAAGTTGAACTCCGCTTCAAATTTAGAGGAAATTTTGCGCTGAAATTTGCGCCGTGTTCCTCTACCTAAAAGCGTCTGCTAAGTTGGGTGGGCAGGCTCTTTTGAACCAGTTGTTCATCCTATCGACATTGGAAGGTAACTAAATTTATTAAAGTTTATTGATGACTTCAAATCTTATCAAATAAGATAGTTACTAAACGAAAAACCTTATCTAGCCATGCTAACTTCCTTAGCCAAACTGATAAGCCAAACCATGCACCTACAACATCGAAATAACGACCCTCGACGAGGAAATGTCAGTCAGACGCTTCTCTAATTCCACCCAACACAAACAGGCCCACTGAACTCGAAACTGAATAAATTTTGAATTATGGCTCCAATTTCGGATTTCTACGATTATTTGAAGCCTTATTATTCAAATTTGAGGTTAGGGTGACGGCAATCGAGTACTTCAACCTATAAATATAGGTAAGGTTGGTATAAGGTCGGCATGGTTATCAATAATAACAAACGATGCAAACTATTACAAAAGAGTTTATTGTTTCTCTGTATAGATACCCATCTTTAGGGACCCATTGATTAATTAATTCCTCGTAATAAACAAACTATTGCCTGCCCAATACAATTGTGATCAATGATTTTATAGTAGGTAAGTACCGACTGCAACCTCGACTGTATGACAAGGTGTGGGACTGATAATTCGCCTATTCAATTTGAATTCTTATGCATTTCACCAGATACTAGCAGGCTGAATTTTGGTTCAGACTCTTCTATGAGACTTATATTTGAATTTAGAAAGAAAAAATTGCAACAAGTCTAACTGTACTGGGCATGATCGCCTATGACTGAAATTTCCCTACTTTCGGAGGAGGACCGACCTATCACAATCATACCATGAGGATCATTATTTCTTGAGTCCCTACCTATAAGCTATAACTGATATAATTAGGATCCGAGAGTTGTAGGTCCTTCATAATGTAATTCAGTACTTAACTAAAGAACCTCATAAAAGTTGACAACAAACTCGATTCGATGGAATCGAAAAAAAGTTGTATTTGATCAGCCGATCTTTGAATGGGGATTTGACCTACCAGAGAAGATTTGCGATTCACACTCGTGCTCCTGCTACTTTATCCGTTCAACCCTAGTCCTCACAGGGAGCGAACGGTTGGTCCGAAAATGCTCCGCGAGGTCTCATTCGACGCTAAAAATGGCGAACTATTTGAAATCTATGGAAAAACTATACCTTCCTATTTGAAGTTTCCGAGCTAGGGCGTTTTGGTTGTAGCATCCCCTATTTTCTACCCCTTAGAGAAGACTGACGGTAACGCCAAGTTCCGGAAAACAACTAGACCCCAAACGGAGCCGGTACCTACATTATTAAATTTAATTAATTTTGGTCCGTGACAACTAAGGAATGTGCCGCGTGCGTCACATTTTTAGCGAATTTTGAGAAAAAAATGGAGCTATTGCAAGGCTTCAAATTTTTAGTGATGCAAATTTTTGAAAATTTTCTTCATGGAAATCCGTTTCAGACCCTTCTAAAACTATATTTATATCACTCCAGACTATATCTGAACGAAGAATCGAGATTAAAAAACCCGAAAAAAATTTAAAATGTCAATAACATAAAGAGAAAATATGAGTTCCCTGGCCAGAATTTTTGGAGTACTCCAAGGGGCCAATTTTGAAAATTTAAAGACAAAAATCGCAAACAAAAACGTGTTTTTTGAGGATTTTGGTGTAAATTAGCATCTTAAACGTAGGAACATAAATGTTATATATTCGGAATCAGCGTGAAATTTTCCATAACAATCACCCACCAAAATGGTTAGAATTATTCTCTGAAAATTCGCTCATCAACTCATGCTGCATGAATGGAACTTTTTATTCAATTTCTGGATTCTAGGTATATAGATCTTGAGATATTCTAAGTAAGTAACATTTTTTTCGTGCTCGGTTCCAAAGGTTCATTATTGAAAATAATAAACCAAAATGGATAATTTCCGTCGAAAAAGTGCTGAAATTCTTATACTCCATTGAGGAGGAGGAAGCTGTGATCCGAGACGGTTTGGAGGGCAGTAGTTCACCTAACACACCCCCCCACCATCGAGCCTCACTTCATCCATTCCTTTCGTCCTCATACAACCTGTCGCCCCGCCTTGCCGTCCCTCAACCACTTCTTACCGCCCTCAAATCTGTTCCGCTGATTCTTTCTTTCCGCCTCCACCGCAACCAACGGCAGTCTCCCAACGACGTGTCGATGGAACGGCGCCGTTGGATCGCGCCCAAAAAGTCCCGGCTGGCAGTTTCTTGGGACCCCCCCCCCCCCCCCCCCCCCACACACACACACACACACACACACACACACACACCTCAACTAGCCTCATCCCTCTTTCCCCGTCAACTCCCAATTGAAATGTTCCCGGGAAAAACAAGGTTTTGGCACAGCTCCCCACATGAATGATGAAAAACTCGGTGGTTCCCATATTATAACATCAGAACTGCACATTTAGGAACTTCAGAATCTCTACTGTTTACTTTAATATCGCTACTATTTATATCTCTCGTACATGAGCGGATACATGTGTTCCGATACATTGAGCACTATTTTATTTCAATTATTCATAATTTTCCATCGTAGGTAATTACCGATCCGATTTATTTTTATATTTTATACGGAATGAACTCATTGTTCATTTCACTTTATTTGATTTCATCTAGTTATGATCAGGATGGCAAAGGAAATGCTAAAAAAAAGTCTGCCAAGTTGGGTGGACAGTATAGCTTTCCCCAATTTTGTAACATGGACGAATAAAATCAGCTAGTGAACATTTCAGCGAAATTGGGAGAATAGTTCCGGAATTACCTAGATCTCTATGACAATAAATTTCAAGTTTGCGCATGCGCAGTAGCCATCACTTATCCAATTGTGGCGAAATTCATAGGTAATAATTGTCTTGGAGTCAGCCCTCAACTACAATCCGCATTTGAGGGGAATCGATCCATTGGGAACTGAGAAATCGTAGTTTCAGGAAATTCATGTTTCCACATGCGCAAAATTTACTGATGGTCTGGTGGCTATGAAATGGATAGGGGACTGTGTAGGGGCTGTAATGACCATCTCTGAAAATTTCACCGAAATTGGTCGAGAAGTTCCGGAGTTATGGCTATGAAACACATTTCAAAATTGCGCATGGGCAGTAAGTACTACTGATCCAATAGTCTCGAAATTTGTAGGCAGTTGTTAACCTCCAACCCTCCGAATTTGAGCGAAATCAGTCTATTAGGAACTGAGA
>JAEMON010000002.1:27592772-27603889 GCA_030264115.1 Lygus lineolaris
GACTGAGTTATTGGTGTTATATCTCTGCTTTGAAGTCACATGTGCGTTTTCGTTATGAATTTGGTTCCCCGAGGCTTAACGAACAAAGAAAAAAACGTGATTCCTCGTACCTCCAAACGTTCTAGATTTGTTTTATACCTATTAACTGCAAAGGGCGTCGAAGAAGAAGAACTCTTTACTTTGGTATCACCGGCGTTTACAGCAATGGAAGAGAAAGTACCATTCATGTAGCATGAGTTGTAAGCGACTTTTCGAAGAATAATTTTAACCAATTTGGTGGGTGATTATTGTAGGACATATCACGCTGATTCTGATGCCACATGTGAATCTGAATAGAGGGGATGAATCGCGACCTGTCCGATCCTGAGCAAACCCTTTCTAATCACACTTTGCCGAGTGCACGATCAGGCATTTTATACAATGCCTAGGTAAAGTATCAAATAAGATTTATTTTACACATTGCCTGCTCCATTCAGGTATTGTATAAAACGACTAGGTATTGTACACAATGCCTGATTTTAAACTTTGCCGGTAACACATGTTAGGTACCTAGATACCATAACAACATACAAATTGGAGATCTTCTTTCAGCTTTCGACAAAATTGTTTACGTGGGTAGGTACGCAGGTACTTTTAATGGCGTAAAAAATACGTAAAAGTATGAGTGATGTAAAGTCGGATAGTTGCGCTAATTTCTCCTCAGTTTTCACTTTGACGGCAAGTTTATAGATCTTGCTTGAATAGAAAACACAAACGCACGGAGACCGTCATCTTCCTGTAGCTGATTTAGGTACCTACCTATTTTTGTAAAATTCAGGTCGTGTTACCTAGATCAACAATTTCTTACAGCTGATAGTTGGGTACCAACTTTTTTGGAATCTCATTCCATTCAATGGCCAGATTGAATATATTATACATCTGGCTGAACGATGAAAAAATATAAAAAAAGATATTGAAGGAGCATAAAGCCAAGAATGAAGGCAAGAACAGAGATAGGTAGTGAGAGGAGAGGGAAATCTTTGGAATATTGATTCTCCAGGTGGTCTACATAATAACCCCAGTGACGTCAGGGATGGCACGGGTCCAGGGAGGAATCTCAATCTTCAAAGACCCCAGGATCAAAACTCGACCTGGTCAGGCCATTCATCTCCTCCCTTGAGGTTGAGGCAGCGGACTGATGCCCCACCATTACCCAGACCGTCGGATCAGCAGGTGATCAAACAGTCTCTTCTTCCCTCGTCTGGAGGTGACAGGTTTTCAAATGAGAACCCGCTGCGCCGGCTCAGAGATGAACTCGTGGAGTCGGGTGAGCCGAGTGGGACATTCAGAAGTTGACCCTCCTCGTCAATCATGGACACCTTCACTGTGATAATATATCTGTGCCAGCACATTAGTTCAAAGTAATTCATTCAGCAACCACTCAGTTACTCCTAGCAGCTGTCTTGTGCTCTCGATGACGAGGTGTGGATTTGCTTGTGAACTCCGCACCTTGACAGACAGAAATACCCACACCAGATCTGATCCAATTTTTGCCATCAAAGGATATACCAGAACAGGAATATAACCTAAGCTGGACTAGTAGTGGAGTAGAAGTGTGATGAATATGGACTTCTGCTGAATGCAGGAACACTTCACTCTGCACCCATCAGACGAACTTCGATATTATCTTTACTAGGTATATAATTATTGTCAAGAGTGTGTATCTGTTTATTCGTATGCATGTTTGTAGCTCAGTTCCGCTCAAATGGCAACACCGATGTTGAGGTTTTTCGCAAACTAAGAAAGTAAGTTCCTAGTTCCTAGCAATCTTGTAGGCTCTAATTACGTCGCATAGCCTCTTCCTTCATCCAGAAATCTACTATCCTTAATAACGTTGATTGAATGGACACGTTCGTATGTTCTTGCAATTTTTCAACTTCTAACACCAAACAGAAATATGCAAACTTCCAACTTCGCCACATTTGACCACACGAATCCGTCGAAGTAAGCTTCTGAAAGATGACAAACTCTTCCTTCTCTCAAAATTGTCCTTCTTAAATTTACTAAACGTTTGAATATAATTTTCCTTTAAATTTCATTTTTTCTTTCATTATTACTCCATAAATTTAAGGAAGCTGGGCTATCTCTTGTTGCCACTAGCTCCCCAAGTGAAGCGATACTTAAGTTTTCAGGTACCCAGACCGCCAACAGAGGACAACACAAAATTCAGGAGAGTGGTGAGTAAAATGTGCAATTCTACCAACATTCGCACTCCTGCTGGAGAGGGGGTATTCAACTTATGCCCAGCTACCATCCCGAGCAGAACTTTCGGCGGTGGGGGGCTGCCACGCCTAATGACGTCATACCCCTTCTCTTCATAAGGAAACTTCCCTCTCGGCAAGGGAATTTCCCGTTTTGGGCCATATAGAAGGAGGCCGCCCCAGGCTAAAATTGTCGTTCGACCACCTCCACCTGGAGAAGTCCTACCATTGGGATAAAAAGGTGACCGAAGACTCGGCGATCCCGTTCCTTGAAGGGAGCACCTTCGAGCCCTGGTAAAGAGAGCTCACTGCAGCACCCTTCTATGGGATAAACGAAAACGATTCTCCTGGTAAGGAGACCTCACTGCAGCACCCTTCTATGGGATAAACGAAAACGATTCTCCTGCAACCTTCGTTTCGATAGAGGGACCACTACGACCCCCATTTTGACGGAAGACCCCGGCTAGGAAGTATGCAGTCCCCGCGGAAGTACTGCCCCATCCCAGCTTTGGAGAACCTCCTCTGGAAAAGAAGATACCCGGCTTTGATTCCCCTTCGAGCAGGGAGAACTACCTCATGCAACAGAGAAAGCTTGAACCTTTTGAGGGAGAGCCTACCCTTGTTCTGAGGGCTTAGTCACTACAGGAGAACCTTCTCTCAGAGGCCTGCTACGATCCCCAAGGCTTGGGAGACCACGTTCTTGCCAGTTGGAGTGCTCATCCTTTATTTTGTAATTTTTATAATGTGATACCTAATGAAGTTATGTCATACCAAATTTCCTTCTTATGTAACATCCTACTTAATGAAAAATTCAATTTTTTATGCAACGTAGTGTGATATTTTACTTTTTATGCAGCATAATAATGAGAAAATTTAATTTTTATGCAACATAATGTGATTCTTACTTTTTATACGACAGAATAAAGAGATAATTAAAGTTTTCATTTTATAGATTTCTTAGCATTTCTCATTTTCCAGGTTGAAAACTTCAAAACAAAACATCTTCCTTATTTTTCGAAGTTTTCAAACATTTGAGGTGTTCTATCGAAGCAAAATTTAAGTTTCTACAACCTTTTTCGTGTGTCAAAAAACACTTCTGACAGTAACTAAGGAATCCACACAGCAAAATATGTTGAAAAACATGAATTTTTAATGTTTTTCCATTACAAAAACGTTAACGTCCTACTCAAGGTATAGAAACATAATAATTCGGAATGAGCGTCAAATTTCCTATAAGATAGGCTTTCAAAATAATTTTTAATACCTATATTCCATCATTTGTCCCACTGTGGGGCGCCTAGGCTCGTGAGCTCTACCGTCTAGTCTAGTATCCGTGATGGAAACTTTCATATCAGCAGGTCTT
The DNA here is from genome assembly GCA_030264115.1 of Lygus lineolaris. Lineage (NCBI taxonomy): Eukaryota > Metazoa > Arthropoda > Insecta > Hemiptera > Miridae > Lygus > Lygus lineolaris. The sequence continues at coordinate 27,596,376 of JAEMON010000002.1, forward strand.
CAATTTGATGAGGCACATAGCAGCAGTCGCATAGTTTTCTAGTATCATTTAAAATTTTCATTGTTCAAATTGACGATCATTTAAAAAGGATGATTGATTGGTAATTATTTAAAAGAAACATCATTCGTATTATCGCCCCTCTCGGATGAATGGTGTACCTACGCCAGCTGATGTCACAGGACATGAGTAATGATCCTATGATAATCAGCCCTCTTCCGGTTTTGATTACGAATGAACCTAACTTCTCGTATTATCTGTCACAACTTTGGTGCGTGGGTGTAATCAAAAATCTGGCGTTTTCTGCTAAAAACCTTTTTGCTAACATAAATTGCTAAAATTTACTCAAACATTTTACTGTTTTCTTATTATTCTGGTTGGAATACATTCAGGACTACTAATAAACAAATAAATAAAGAGTGGGAAAGAGGTGATGAGAATGTACAGCACATTTTGAGAGCGCATTTTTTGAATTTCAAAATGTGCAGCTAAGTGCGCTAATAAAAATGTTTGATAAATAGATTTAAAACATGAACCTAACTTCCAGCTACTTAAAGTCGATTTCTGAGCATTGAAAAAAAATGTTCAAAATATTAGACCGAAAGCTAAAAATTGATTTTTGAAGTTATGAGGAATTGTTGGCCAACTTCACAAAATTTAAAGTTTGCTAAGGCATTAAGAGTCAAGAAATAGCTTTAATTCCCAATAAATATCGAATTCAAATACCCTTACGATCCTGTATACGATACTATCCTTTATTTTTCAAAAACAATTTAGTGCTCAATTCCGAAGGGTTATTATTGAAAATAATAATCCAAAATCTGAAATACGATTTTGAAATCTTCGCAGTTAACTCAAAAATACCAAAATCAAAACATGACAGCTCTGGAGAGGGTTGAAGCTCAGTCAATCAAGGAAAATCTGAGACCCAAATGGAAGGGGCCCGGCAAGCCCTAAATAAACTAAGGTCGTCGCGGACGATGAAAATGTCACAGAGTTCTTCCTCCCGGCAGCCCCATCACGCGGCCGAGTGACCGACCGACACGCGATCGGTCAATTAAGGAGGAACCTGGTAAACCCCGCAGGTAATAAATGCGAAAATATTGAATTAGACACGCCACTCTCTTGTACGAGGTGGTCGTACACACAGATGTGCTATCATTATGTGACCCGATTCCTGGTGGAACTTGAATGAGATTCGCAGGGTGTAAATGAGGTCTTCCACGCCTGTAACCGGAGCATCAGATCGACCTACTTAGCTGGCATTGCTATTCCTTCGTATTCTCGGGGGTTGTTCTTCTCTTCTTGTCAATGGGAATTCAAGCTATGCACAAACAATATACTGTTGTCTAGGAGATAGCATTTTCAGAATTCTTCGTTTTTAACATGGAACATGCTTTTACGGGGGTACAGTGGGATGAAAAGGTGAGCGTTCCGTTACCCCCTTGCGGGGATTTACGACGCCCATCTTCACCGCTGCCGAAGGCCGCACCGTCCCCCACCCTTTCACTTCTCGCTTCCACCTTTTCACTTTCCTCAGCCTCCTGTGTGTTTCCTCACCTGAAGGTGAATGGAAAGTATTGCGATCAGCAGAAAACCCAATTTCTGAAACACCACCTTTAACTGGTCCTAATCGACATCTGATCAATTTTCTCCACGTTTTGGAGAAGTGTATGTAAGTCCGTATGTATGTATGTAAATAAAAAAGAAAAAAGAGAAAAAAAATGTGTGTACGTATGTGTATGATCACGATTGCGGCCCTTACGAAAATGATGAAAAAATTCCGATTTCGAGGATTGGTTTCTACATGTCTGAGGATGAGACGCTAAGAATTTCAGCCCTCCAGGCCAATTATAAGGGGGAGAAAATATTCCAAATACATAGGTGAAAAAACGTCGTTTTAGCCCATTTTTTGGCTTTTCTCTCGAACTGCTCTAACGATTTCAATGACATTCACAGTATTTACCTACTCTTCTAACAAGTTGAAACAAGTTCCAATACCCCTCATCTCCACAAAAATAGATTGAGGGCCGAAATCAGCGTTAAAATCCGCAAAAATAGCCATTTTTCAGGTTACGGGTGAGGGAAGGAGAGTGAAGCCTCGCACCACATTTTTCTCTATTATCTATGTATCCTCTGACCGGAGACGAGTAACGTTTTTGTCATTTATTATTGCGATTTATGTAATTTATCCCATGGCATTTATGTCATTTATTTTTAGTGGTTTATGCTAGTGAAAAGAGAAACCGGAGTTAAAGAAAAAAACGTTGTCTATTTCCACGAAAATAATGAGTTACAAAGTTAAATCGATTTCGACGGTTATACGACGGTCGTCTCGTAGGTTTATGCTACCTATCCGACCAAAATGACTATTTAATGTCATTTATAAATTATTTCATGCCATTTATTTTTCATGTTTTGGATATTCTAGTACCTAAGTTCTAAATCATTGTAAAACCTGGACAAAAGGAAGGACAACTTAAAAACAAGTTCTGTAGGTACTAATTCCGATTTATTTCTATAATAATGTTACCTATGAAAAAGTTACAAAATTTACAAAGAAAACCATTCTAGAATCAGAAGAACTACCTACGTATTTACAAGTTTAAATCATTAACACATAAAATCATATGGGATTCCAGATTTTCATCAATAAACTTAGTTATCTTTTCACTCAAAAGCATTTTAAATTTTGAAAACGATCTCCCAACATCAGCAGAGTATGCAGGAGCATATTTTGATAAGCAGAACATCTTTTGCCGTCTATTCTTCAGGTTTGTCCTTCTTCGCCTCTCAGCCTTGCCTCAAGCTTGTACTTTGCCTTCTTCCCCTTCTGTCCGGCCCACTTCTCCTTGCAGAACTCTTCAACGGTTTCCCCAGCTTCGAAGAGGAGAGTGTTCTGCCACTGGGGCAATTCAATCTTGCCTGGCAGCACCCCAGAAATGCTGTCAATGTAGTGTAGTTGGGTCTCCAATTCAGAAGCCTCCAACGCATCCTTAGACCGAGCTTAGTACCTATATTATAGGTGTTAGGCCGATTATATCCCGAATGCGAGGTAGCCTCCTCTTGTCCTAAGAAGATTAAGGCATTCCAGTCTTGGGCATTCTAATCCGTTAAAATCCCTCATCGATGGGGTTGTTATTCTGTCTTCCTCGAAGGAGACCTTGAGGACGATGACCAAGAGAGCACAATTATGAACAAACTGAATTTCTAAGGCTCTGAAGGGGGGGGGTAATTAATTCGGAATTTCAGCGATTTGTGTCATTTATTCGAAAAAAGGGCCATTTTATGCCATTTCAGCATGTAATTTAACATTTATGTCACCTACTCGTCTCTGGTTATTATGTATCTATTCGAAAAACATGTTCCAGGTTTCCTTGCTTTTTTCCTTGATCCGAACTGTAATAATCCATGTCTGGGGGTGTCCCCCGCATTTCATTCAACAATAAACGTATCATCATTAACACAAACCAATGGCGGCTAGACACCCCCTACGGCAGCGTGTTTTTTAGTTCAGGCAGGTTCCAAAAGCGACACCAATGTATACCAGTATCTACCCACCCTTTATTCTATTTCAGAGTTAACAAAGCTGAGCCCAAATAACAAATTACACTCTCACAATAAGCTCACTTAAATATATCTCTTTCCCACAACTGTTATTTTCAAAAACCAACAATATTGGTAAAATATATTTATTTACTTACAAAATAAATTACTATTTGAGTACCTAGTTAAACATATCATTATATGTATAGTCTTACATAGGTAATGTAGTCTTTATATTGTATCCTATGCCTAACCACATTCCCTCCTAACCCACAAAAATGCTGATTCGGTGGCTCCGGGCGCTGTCAAGGACTTCAAAGGCTCTTCGGAGTTATCGAGCAATGACGCATACTAATTTAAGCTGGTAGGCACTAGGGAGGTTAAACACTGGCGGGCTAGACATATCCAATTGTGATATAAAATCCTAAGTCCGATTTTCCACTGATTTAATTAACCTACTCAAAATAAACTAGACTGATGCGCTCGGAAGAGAAGTTTTTCCGAGAAAAGAGCAGGTCACACTAAGTTCTGATATACATACAACGATAAAATAGGATATATATTAGAGATATCAAAAAGTAGTAATAACAGATTTTAGGTGACAATTATTCGTATTTCAATCAACTTCACTGAATATAAGAGATACAAGGTGGTTTTTACCTTGGCTGTTGATAGTTGGCTCAGAGAAGGTAGGGAGAAGATCTTTACACTGACTATGGATTTTAAAAATGATAACTTCTACACTGAACTTGATTTTTTACTTTCAGAGAGGAAAGGATCATATACATAAAACGGTCTTACGAATTGTGAAGGCAGCTATTCCCTGGCGTGTTCTTCCCTGATAGTCCTGGAGTGGAGACGAGAGGCGAAGAGGGGTCCTTTTCTGTGTGTCTGTGCAGGTCACCAACGGCCGTTTTCGGTAGGAGGGCCAGGTCTTTTAACACTGAAGGTCGTATCTGGGTTCTGTTGAACCTGTGACCGAGAGAGATAGGTATCCACTCAAACAAATATTGGAGGGGCTAGCCCCACTCGAGATATAGGTATTTGTAGAGTGTTTCCTTAAAACTTCTCTCTTCCTCTGTACTTCAACTCTGTCGAGGAGAAAATTCAGAGAAATTGAGGAAAAAGGCCTCTTCTGGAGTATAGGGACTCCAGGCAACTCCTTAGCTGACTAGCTAGAAGGAGGGTACCAGGTAGGGAGTGCCTCCTATGACGTAAGGAGGAGGATCCTCACTACTCTTAGGTCGATAGGGCTTCGAATTATCCCAATAGGTCGCTCAGGAGGTCCCCAAAGGGGGAATTTCTCCTGGGACGGGATGCAGGAACGCTCAGCTGGGGGCGGCGGAGGCCTAGGGCACTTCACCGTCGGCGCTCAGCGAGATGGCAGGATGCAGAGGTTCTCGACAGCGAGGGGAAGCTTCTAGGAAGGTTCACACAACGCCGGAGGTTGAAGAGTTGCCGTTGTCTCTCGTCCGAGACCGGGAGAAGTACCTACCATACTGGAGTATTCTCACAGTAGAGGTTGAAGATCACAGGAGGACAGGGGCCTGAGCTCTCGCTGTCGTACCTGGGGGTGGAGGCCGTTGCTCCTGCAGTAGGAGCCGGAAAGGTGCGTTCCTGAAAATAAAAGATTAAATTCCCACGAAGTGGAGGAGGAGGCTTGCACCGTCCCCTACCTGGGAAAAGTAGCCGTTGCTTCTAGAAAGAAGCCGGGGAGAGTCGAGCCGTTGCTTCGAAAAAGAAGCCGGGTAGAGGTTGCCCTAGCTTCGTAGGAAGCCGGTGAAGGTTAGCCGTTGTCTCTAGAGAGACCGATAGGTATCTTCTCGCAAGGAGGTATCAGCCCTGGAAGGGGAGAATGTATTCTGATTCTTAGGCGCCTCGCACGTCCTTTTATACTACTAAATTTAGCACAATTTCGGGCTGAGGGCCGGTGATTGGTCACACTTGACGTCACCCTGGCTCAGGGCTGACGTCACCTCGATACTTGCTCTCCTGGCGGCTGAAACAACATCTCACTAAATTTATTAGTAGCGATCCTAGCGGAGAATTTCAATATAACCTACACCTCTCTCTAGTGGCGCTGCGACACCTTCTTTGAGTACTATCGGCCTATTTAGAATTTTAAATTTAACTTCCTACCCCATTTCGACCCTAGCATGTCTGTCCTGCTACACTAATAATTCTGAAGCGACAGATGAATTTAAAGGGATGGAAAATGCATGTAGGTACCTACCCAGTTCGTGGCTCTAACTTGCTGGTTAACCCGTGTGCTGCATAGGATGATTTGATTATCAGCTGGCATCTATATACGTTGCGTACATAATCTAATGGCATTTTGGATCATGCACGGGAGCAGGATAGCCTTATTTAGTCCATCTCCCTCCCCCAAAACTCTCTTTTGGGCTCAAAAATGGAAGTTTTCAAAGGTTTTCCATTGATTCGACTGATTTGGAGTTATTCCCCAGATTTATTCCGTTTCTATTACGGCGTGATAGCCAGAACCCTAGATTTACCCTAGATTTTTTTACCCAGGCTCAAACCTGAAAACTTCATGAGGCGTCTTTGTTTGGGGCTTTGGGTGAAGAAGTTTTTAAGATATTCCCATAGTTTCAAAAAGTTTGAATAATCTGTGGCCAAATCGTAGAAAACCCCAGATTTTGCCCAGTCCCCTCCCCTAAAACACTCCTTCTGGCTAAAAGCTTCTGGATTTCTGGGGTCTCCCATTCAATTTTGTCTAATTTAGAGATATTCCATGATATTCAAACAGTTGTTTAGATGGTAATGTAAAACCTCACGAGTTAGGCGTGGAAACAGACCCGTTTCCGCCCTATCGTGGTGACTACTTTTGGATGGGTGACAGCCACGTAACAAATTTATCATGTTCTGTACAACGAAACCGTCTCAACTCAAGGGAGCGAAGCAATGAGTAGCTCTGTAGGCCAGCCGATGACATCAGTAATGCCTGTTCGGTGACTCGGACGAAGAAAACCCTCAACTTTAACTTCAACTTCAAACATAAATGTGAAACGAGCTAGTGATAGCTAAAAACCTGAGATTTTATTGAATTTACCTAGTTTGAATCTTGTACGGAACAAGAACGTTGGAAATATTCCCCCCCCCCCCCCCCCCTCATCAACTTCAAAAAACTCAACCTTCGCGTTACATTTAAACAATTAGAAGTAACCTACCTAGTAATTAAATTAGACTTATCCAACGTTCACAACAATTTATCAGATGACCTCTGTAGCCATAAAAACGAAATAAAAAAACGGTCTAACGGACACTTAGGGATCATTCATACACAGATCAACATGGAACATGCTTCTACCAGCCTGCTTCATCATGTAGTGAAAGTACCTATCAGAATGATAAACTGAAAACTAAAACCAACTTTGTATACTTATTTACGTATCAGTTCTTCTCACTGGAGGGTTACGGAGGGGGAAATTGGCAGAATGCGATGTGGTGTGATGTGTAATAAATTCACAGCTTTCCAACGAGTGGTGTAGGTATGATTTTTGTGGGGTGGAAAATATGGAAGTTATATCCTCCCTAGCAAAGATTGGTTGTACGTGAAAGTATTAGATAACATTTTTTGGTGTCGGACGGTTCGACGGTCGGACGGTAGGAAAAATTCCACTGGATAGCATGCACATACCTAATCATTATGAATCATAAAACATTCAGACAGAGAAGAATTAAGACGATGGCGCCAATAATGGGGTCTCAAAATAGCTAGAAACAGAATATAATCCGTGATCCTATGGGCGGACAGAATTGCGATTTTATTATCATAGGTAGGTACTTTAAGGCCCGTTATAAATGTATCTGCTCAAGTCCGTTCTGAATGCTTTTGAACATCCTTTCGCTGCTTCGCTGAACTGATGGAGTCCAGTTCAGAAGATCTGAACCCACGAAATCGAATCATGTTGAACAGCAATCATAACAATACCTAGCCGAAACGACTGTGC
>JAEMON010000002.1:27625991-27659906 GCA_030264115.1 Lygus lineolaris
TACGAGGAAGCTATGTGCCACACCAACTTGGCAGACGTTTTTAACGTCTAGTCATTTTCTTATTTCGTGTGCCTCATTCAATATTATTGTTATGCTCAAGCTCGATATAACACGTGCAGAATTTCTTCCAACTTGGGAAAAATCTCTCCTTTTACTTACCTGTAGCTGCAAGGCGGACAACAACGAGAGCTGTAAGCATATTTTTGCTATGTTACAGGTAGGTAACATAGCAAACAACATAGCTAACATAGGTAACATAGCTTTCGTCGTTTCTCTAATTTGTGTGAACATGCATTAGGTACCCACCAAATTAGGTACTTACCTGCAATGTATATTACCTCCGAGGTACCTAATAACATTTTCTAACGAGAAAACCCCAGTAGGTTTTGTTCACCCATAAAGAAAAATGTTCGTACCTAGGTCTACCTACATAATGCGAGTTGAGTGGAGTATTATTAGATACGGGATTTTCTACCATTTAACCCTGTTTGCAATAAGTCAAAGTTATTCATACGTAGAAATTAATTATCTAGTTTTCAAGCGTTCCTGAGATTGGATATATATTTGAAATCTTGAAGGCGAAAAACCTAAAATTCTCATCATGGGGACCCTCAGCGCCTAGAAGTTACTGCGCCACATCCTTCATTTCCACCCGTTTTGTGGCCAAGCTTGGGGGAATTTTGAGCTGAAAATGGGCAGTTATGGGTTTTTAAGGCCCCGAAATTGAGGGTGCTAAATCCGAATTTGAGGTCAAAATTTGAAAATGCCAACCCATGCTCCATGCACAGACCCTCATTGAGTCAGTTGTACTTTACCTAACTCAAGTAAACACGTGTTTACTACATTGATGTGCGCAAAGCAGGCTACAGGCTCTGTGCGCCGAGAGCTTCACGCCGTTTCTAGGAAGCTAGAGTTGGACCTCTTCCCCCTTCCTCCCCGCCGTTCATCATCAACAGCTATTAGACCCTTTTCGGCCTCTTCTGCTCTTCTCTCTCCCCAGCGAGATTCCCAACTCACAGAGCAAAATTGTTTACGTACCTTACTGGAGAATCCGTCGTGACTAGTAAGTCGAGTACAGGCCTGATGATGATGTCCTTACATCGAAAGCGCTCGCCACCTGTACTCGACTTGCTAGTCACGACGGATTCTCCAGTAAGGTACGTAAACAATTGTATTCTTATAACTAGCGGAACTAATCCTTTAGATTTAATCACAGAGCAAAGATTCCAAGGGTTTGTTTTAGCGAATTTTCGAAGAAAATGAAGCTATTGCAATGGCTTCAAAATTTTTGTAATGCAAATTTTTGAAAATTTTCTTCATGGAAATCCGTTTCAGACCATTCTAAAACGATTCCTGTAAATTAATTAATTAAATTTTTAATTAAATTAAATTAAAATTAAAGGTGTGTACACTTAATGTCAATAATATCAAAAGTAAGGATGAGTTCGTTGGCCAGAATTTTTGCAGTACTCCAAGGGGTCAAATTTTGAAAATTTAGTTTCAAAAATCGCAAAAAACGTGTTTTTTGAGGTTTTTGGTGTGAGATACCATCCTAAACATAGAAACATATGGTACCTATATTCGGAATCAGCGTGAAATTTCCTATAAGAATCACCCAAAAAATCGGTTAACATTATTCTTTGAACATTCGCTCACCAACTCATGCTGTATGAATGGAACTTTTTGTTTGTTTACTTAAAGAATTGTGATGGGGACCCACTTCGCAGCAAGACGATTAATTTATTCAGAAACACACTGTAGGTAACCAAACAATCTGCGAAAATATCGGTGCACGCAAAGCTTGACCGTTTGTTAGTCTTCACCCCAACTTGCACATGAAATAGTATGGATTTTAATACTTAGCTGCTGGCATGATAGTATAATAAGATAATCGCCACTATTCTACTAAAATTCGAATATTTAAAAAAATAAATGCATTCAGGTAATACTGTAATACTGGTAATACATTGACAAAACGTCAGACATGAGTTTTATAAGAGTTTTTTGAGGTCACCCTCCTCAGTCCTCCGCCATAATTCTAGGAGCCAGCTTTTAAAGATTAGGTACTCACTTCATAAGCTCCCATTGGCAGATGGTGACATGATTGTCATCTCTATCCCTTCTCTAAACTCTTTAGTTGCATCGTTACATTAAGTGGGTACATATATAATTTTGGCTTCGAATCTACCTAAGATAGGATTCTGCAAACGACTTGGGTTGCTTGTCCTTCCTCTCATTTATATTTTTCTGTTATAGGTATAACAGAAATTTGTATAATGTATAACAGTATAACAGAAATGTATAACAGAAATTATAGTATAATATTATACTATATGTTTACTGCTGCCAATAGCATTTTTACCTACTCTCTATATATGCATTCTATAATATTGATGAAAACGCGGATTCCCTTAGAATAAAAAAAAACCTAGTCTTTAGGTAGGCATAACCTTTGTCCCTACCTGCGTGCAGAAATTATAAAATTACAAGTAAAAACCCAAAAAAGTCCCATTCATGCAACATGAGTTGATGAGCGAATTTTCGAAGAATGATTTTAACCGATTTGGTGGATGATTCTTGTAGGAAATTTCACGCTGATTCCGAATATACCATGTGTTCCTATGTTTAAGTTGGTATTTACACCAAATACCTCAAAAAACACGTTTTTTAGCGATTTTTTACTCTAAATGTTCATAATTTGACCAATTGGATTACTCCAAAAGTTCTGGCCAACGAACTCATCCTTTCTTTTGATATTATTGACATTTCAAAATTTGTATGGATTTTTTATCTCGATTCCTCGGTCAGATATCGTCTGGAGTGACACGTATGTATATAAATGTATATTATATACATATAAAAAAGTGTTAAATTTCAGGAATCGTTTTAAAATGATCTGAAACGGATTTCCATGAAGGAAATTTTCAAAAATTTGCATTATACAAATTTTGAAGCCATTGCAATAGCTTCATTTTCTTCGAAAATTCGTTAAAACACATATTTGTCGCTTCAAAAGCTGCATTTTCCCAGAAAAAGATGTGCCATTACTGCTTCAGGCCATACCAGATCGATGTCCAGGGGATCGAGCTGAAAATTGGAAGCACCAAACATCCAGGAGAAGTTCGAAAATCGCTAGTGGACCCCTTCACCTTTTCACACACTCTTTTTGGTTCAAGATCTCCATTAGCCTAAAAAATATCGACCTCCAGTGTATCATGATGAACATTTTGAGCACCAAACATCCAGAAGTTCGAAAATTATTGCTACTAACGAATAACATTTTTGCATCAAAAGCTGCATTTGTGCCAGAATCGTGACCCGGGGATCGAGCTGCACATTTTGAGCACCTAAAATCCTGAATGAGTTCAAAAATAGCAAGAAAAAAAATTTCCAAAAACTCATATTTTTTGCTTAAAAACTGTTTTCTAAAAAGCAGAGTAGTTATCATTCCTAGATCGACCTTCACATACGTTAAATTAAACAGTATATGTTATTATAAATATATTTTCGGTATTACCTACAATATGTAAGTCTTATTTGTCTTACTTTAGGCTAAAAAAATATTGAAAACTACTAATATTTTCGGTGAAATTCGGGCAAACGACCACAATATTTTTAACACAATCTGGATGTATCCGTTACTGGAAGGAATAATTTTTATCTTTAATAATCCCCTTTTCAAAAAATCAGTCCACTGTTCTGCACATAAACATACTGCACAGTATACATAATATAACAACCACGGACAGATAGTCTTCTTGATGGATAATAATTTTGTCGCTCAATTTCCTTATTCCAATTATTGGCGAAGTACCATACCTACTTAGGTACCTACGTTTAGTTTTGCACGAGTCTCGTGGGACATTCTAGGAGTAATTTGTCTTTCTTGGCGCTAGTGGTTCCTCGCTCGCTGCCTTCTAGCGAAAACTGGCGAATTTAACATTATCATCTACAACCATCCTTTACTCGCTCTTACAGCTTAGTCAAATTTGTCACTCTCACGGAATGACGGAATGCAGCTAAGTCAGGAGTCTCTTATCACCGCTCACATGCCCACGTATTTCAGCCCGACGTGGAAAAACTGAAGGGGGAAACTTTTCGGCGTCATCAAAATTGTCTCAATCCATCAACGGGCTCATTATGAAAGCTCAATATAAAGCTCATTGTCCCAAGCTCTCGTTCATCTAGAATACTGCTGCTACCTCGATCAAACCTGTGATATTTACAAAATCACGAGCGAATTTTCTAAGATAATGATAGATTTTTAGTTTAGCTATTTATGAACCAAAAACTCTTAATATCTAATGAGCCATATAGTTGTCAATACTGAAGATGGCATTTTTCACAAAAAATCTCAAACGTGCCCTTAAAAATGTAAAAATTTGACTCCTCAGAATGCTCTAAAAATCTATGATCACATCTACAGAGCTGCCGATGGTGTCATTCGACGAAGAATTGCCTCTAGTTACGGCTCAATTTTTTTCGACTTAAATGGAATATTTTCTTGAGTCAATTATATGGTAATATGAGGAATATTTCCGACAATTTTGTCAAGAAAACCTTGAAGTTTTTTCAAAAAATAAAAGAGTAGGTAATTTTATAATTTGAAGGGGGAAAGGGGAGATAGGGGTGATATCTATCTTTTCTGATTTCGAGAAAAACGAATTTGAAAGTTTGAAACTTCAGAAAAATTAGAATGTATGTCTTGCATGTCTGCTGAATGATCCAGTGGGTTCCTAAACTAGCAGTTGATGATCATGAATCATCAGGAATTAAAAATAAAATACGTACCATCAATTAAAACCTTTTATTCAACCAAAATTCCAACTTAACAGGGAAGCAAAGTCCATCAAAACACGGAAGAAAGGGGGCAATAATTTGACTAACATCATCACGGCATAAAAGATAAACGGGAAAACTCGACTTAAAGACCATTCTTGTTTATATTGCTGATTGCTTTTTCTCCTCCTTCTTATGATTATTCTTTTTTTTTACTCGTCATCGACTTCTGGTCATGTGAGGTAGTCCCTCGTAGTAGGCTCCATTGCCTTCATTGAGCTACAGAACTTTAATTTGACGTAATGGCAGGTGTTGACGTCAGAACTTGTTGAAAGTCCACAAGAGTATCGATGTAAACAAAAGTGTGAACACTTCCGATCCACCGACATAGCCCCTTTCTTCCCAGTATATGATATTTTCAAACCGTAATTTCTCTATGAGATACCTTCTTTCTTCCTTGTTTTGATAGCTCATGTGAAACTACTTTTTGAGGGCTACATGGTGCGGACCTTAACTCAAAACCGAAAAAAATGGATATCACCCCTTTCTCCCCTGGACTCTTCATTTGTTATTAAATAACATTCGCTTACAAAATTTTTGAAAGCGAATTTCGAACAAAATGAAGTTATTGCAATGGCTTCAAAATTTAAATAATGAAAATTTTCGTCATGGAAATCCGTAAACGAATCCTAGATAGATAGATTCCGAGAGATTTAAACATCAGTATGTATATATAATGTAATTCCAGACGTTATCTGACCCTGGAATCTATCTAAAAAATCCAAAAAGAATCAATCAAAACGTCAATAATAACATAAGAAAGGATGAGTTCGTTGGCCAGAATTTTTGGAGTACTCCAAGTGGTCAAATTTTGGCAGATAAGGGTTAAAAAACGCGTATTTTGGGGGGGTTTTGGTGTAAAATACGATCCTATACATAGGAACATAAATATGTTATATTCGGAATCAGCGCAAAATTTACTATAAGAATACCTATCATATCGGTTAAAATGAATGTTTGAAAATTCGCTCATAAACTCATGCTCCATGAATGTTTAAAAATCATATCGCATCTTTGGTTTTTTTACAAAATTATTATTTTATTATTAACATTATTGATAAATCATTTTAGTTCTTAGATTATTACACACAGCTCAAGTATGTATTGCGCCTTTGGAAATAACACTAAAATATCTAAAATATAGAAGCCCCCCCCTCATTGATTCCGCCACTGAGGATACCTCGCGTAAGGTCTAAATCCAGCCGTTGTAGGCCCTTCTGGGATTTAGCGTAAGGGAAATGTGACCCTAATTGATAATAACATTTCCGCCCCAAGGACCCTTCACGTTATTCTTTCATAATGCGCCCTTCCGCCGCTACCCATCTGAAGAGATTTCCAGGTTCTGCCCATTCAGACCGAATGACCTTTTGATTCTCCATATTGACCTACATTCCTAATCCCTTTACTGCTAGGTCGTTGTTTTTGTTTCGTACGTTGGTCAGTCTGGTTGGTGCTTGGAGGGGGGAAGAAGTTGCGTTTTGGTCCTTGCTTTCATTTACTTTTATCATAATTCATAATCTACTATCCGCTTACCCTATGGCTGCACACGATAATTTTTATGTAAAACAAGAGAGGAGTCGATCTCTTGAGGTTCCATATTCCAAAGAAATAAGAGAACATCAGCATGAGTCAAAAAATGTATTAGGTAGGCCGATTTTGGAAGATTTATCCGACGGATGTCCTATTTTTCGTACTCCGAATAGAATCCTACATTCGACTCTTCTTCATCTTCAGTATGTACGAGTATTTATGGTAAATAAAACGTGTATATCTTAATATGAAAAAATGTGTCCCTATTTCCCTACGTCACTCCTTAACTTGAGAATGAGTGCACCAAATTGAATAATTCTGTTTTTTGTGTTCGTAATGTGAGGAGAAGGTTTTTATTTAAGGAAATTTTTTTTAAAGGGGCTAAGGGATAAGCGCTCTGTCCCACTATCAAGCGAGCGAAGCGATCGTTTGGGATCTGGAAAAATCATCCGATGTGGGACGTGCAATATTATTATAATATTCATAGATTAGGTAATTTTTGTTGATGAAGCAGCAGGTACATCAACGATGTCGAGGTTTGGTTCGGTCAATTTATAGCTTGTACTGTTGTACCATTGACTCTGAAATACTCAGACATTGAGAGGGATAGCCTGTTGTAATTGTCATCGTTGTGGACCCGTGGTAGCGAGTGCGCATGCATGATTTTGCTCAAATCCTGACCCCAGAATTTTTACCCACAAATTTCATTGCGTTTGAGTTAATAATAATCACTAACTATGCGCAATGCGCATATCTAAATATTTTGTCACAAGCAAAACTCCGAAACTATTCGACATTTTCAGGGATTGAACGGGTCCCCCCTTTGACGACTCTGAATTTCATAATCATTTGACCGATGGTTGCCACCGCGCATGGCAAACGTGTCTTGCGATCACTGCCATTCAGAACCAAATACTTCTGTTTCGCTCAAATTAGGAGGTTATTTGGTGATTGAGCTCTATAGATGATTTCGCAACGATTCCACTGGATGAGGAAACTTGATATCCGCGAAAGACTTATACTCCACTTGACTTCCATCCGATTTCAATGAAAGTTTCAGGCATTGTACTGGTTGGCACATAGTACATACTGTACTGCCCACCAAACTTTGTCAAGTTTTTCAATCATGATGGATAAAATTCAAAAAATAGCGAGGCTGTTCTGCTTAAATAAGCCATCCATCCGAGTTAAGGCGGCGTTATTCTTGTGGACGGGATATGGGAAGTGCCTTGTTTATTCCTCCCCCAACTCTGGAAGATATTTTTGATCTCCCCTTAAATCTACCCCCGATATTATATATATAAAGCTCCTACTTCCGCTGAGAGGGGACGAGTGGAAAATATTACCTTCACTTATTTTAGACCGCGGTGAAGAAAGATGGCGGTGACTATAGTGAAAAGATAATTTGGGGGTTTTCTGAGTTTTTCTTGAGTGAAATTATCTGCCTTCTTCTGCCCCTTCAAGTCCTCCTTTATCTTTTAACCCCATCTCCGAGGATAGCACTTTTTTTTAATGCTTCTTCCTTTTCATGAGATAACTCCGGGTTTTCTTCGGTGTATGAAATGTGCTACCTTGCCCCTGAAGGTAGCGTTGGGGTTTATTTTCAAACCAGATTTTGATGTAATGCCATTTCTGTTTAAATTGGGTAGGATTAATCAGGGTTTCTTCTAAACCAGCGGTTCCCATCCGGGAGTGCGCGAAAAGAGTCTGTAATAGCGAAAGTTGTTGAAAAGGAAAGAAATTCCAAATTTTCGAAATATTCCAAATTAATCCAAGTTGAAGTTTTAAAAACCCTTCATGAAAAACGTATATAGGGTTGAGGCTGAAGAGAAATAAATCTGGCCTCTTCAATAGTTCAGTCCGACATGTTTCGCTTTAATCAGCCTCATCAGGGACTTTATGCTTGTGGGAGAATTCCACGTCGGAGAAGAAAGGGAACACACACAGTTTAACTAAGACGAAATGGAATCCTCCTACAAGCATGAAGTCCCTGATGAGGCTATTCAGAGCGAAACATGTCGGACTGAACAATTGAAGAGGCCAGATTTATTTCTCTTCACCCTCAATAATCACCCTACATACATACTTATAGTACCATGGCACCACTCAGCAACTTCATGACAAATAATGCTGTTACCGTATTTTTCTCTCAGTGTGGAACTATAATTCCACCTGGTTTTATCTATTTGTTCGTAAATGATAGGGGTCATTGAAGACTTGCTATATGAACGGGTACAACGTGACGGTTCCTAGAGGGTAAATACACTAGAATCATGTGTCTAGTCTCTTTTTTTAGGGACTTTACTATTAGTGGGTGACGAAGGATGTTCAGGGCATTCATACCCTTCATCTTGGAATTTATCAATAAATTCTGGCTCCTCGGGCAGGGATGTTTGTGAAATTCTTGAAAAGACAACGAAATTTCATATTTTACATAATTTTCCCCCTGAACTTAAGGTGACAAACAGCGCCGTAAAGAGTTGGCACCTACCTATGTACCTAATTTTGTTTCACAATAATAATTTTGCTTCCTCATAACTTACCAAAGGTAGCTATATTGCGTGCAAGAATAAAATACTCTGCCAAGAGGAAATGCCACCTAACTTCCTCGACTCCAAGAAAATTTGAACGAAATCGGGTAAGAACTGTGGTTATTAGGGCTGTAAAAAACGAAATTTAGTTAATTCCAAGTTAGTGCATGCGCGGAGTCTGCCTCTGATTCAATCATGATGAAATTCATATGGGACCTCAGGGGGCCTTGCCCGCATATTGCCTAAAAATTTGAGCGAAATGGAATCAAAACTGTGTAAAATATGCCTGTTTGACGAATTTCACGTTAGCGCTTGCGTAGAGCGTATCGTTGATTCAATTTAGATGAAATTCACATGGGACCTCAGTCCTTGCCCGCATAATCACTAAAAATTTTAACTAAATAGGACATATGGACAAAATGGACTTATTTCGCTCAAATTCGGTGTGTATTTGAGAGCTTCATATTTCGACACGATTGTATCAGTAATATCTACTGCACATGCGCAAGTTTGAAATGTGTTTCATGGCGATAACTCCGGAAATACACGACTAATTTCGGTGAAATTTTCAGAGATTGTACGGGGATCCCCTAGACAGTCCCCTATTATTTGCATAAACCATCGGACCACTAGTAGCGTGTGCTCATGGGCAAACATGAATTTTCTGAAACTACGATATCTCATTTCCTAAATGGACCGATTTCGCTCAAAATCGGAGGGTAGTTGGGGGTTGACTCAAAGCCTATGAATTTCATCACGGCTGGATCAGTAATAGCTACTGTGAAAGCGCAAACTTTAAATTCGTTGTCATACGGATAGCTCCGGAGCTATTCTACTAATTTCGCTGAAATGTTCACTAACTGATTCTGTTCGTCCATGTTACCAAAGTGAGGAAGGTATACTGCCCACCCAACTTGGCAGACGTTTTTTTTCTTCTCTACTTTGTAGGAGAATGCCAAGGTTATTTATTAAGTTTAATATTAAATGACGTATCGGGTCGTGACCGTAGATAAATTTATCAACTAATTAGATCTTATCAGTACAAGTATGTAGAAAACAGGGATAAATAAATGTAGTAGATACAAAACAAGACTGTTAGAAGGGAGATCGAACAACAGTCATGGGCAAATATGATAATTAGGACTGCGATTGCATCCCGACGTTCTCTGTATTATCTGCACCGCTCCTTCAGGTTCCAAAATATACGAACAACCTAATTGTTTGAATGATAATATGCCCGAATCTTAGTACCTGTGTCAAATTCTATATTATTCTATTCTATTAAAATTCCATTTGGTATTTGGACAGTTAGCAAACGATTTATAATTCTGATTGATTGAAACTCCTTTGTCGGGCCATAAAAAACAAACGACCGGGTTTGTTGACAAAAAGAGTGCTGCTGTTCCACGACAACGCCCTCCCCCATACTGCTCAGCAAACCCAGCAGCTCCTTCAGCAATTCAATTTTGACATCTTCCCTCACCCGCCCTATTCACCAAATTTGGCTCCAATTGATTTTTTTCTCTTTCCAAATCTGAAAAACCATTTGGGAGGAAAGATTTTTCGAAATGATGAGGACCTGCAATCAGCTGTGAATGAGTACTTACGCAACGGGGACTGGACGCAAATTCCTATACAGGTTTGAAAAAACACATTCCACGCTACCAAAAATGTGCGGAGAGGGGAGGAGACTACTTGGAAAAATAGCCAGTGAGTTGCTGAATTCGAATATACAGTTTTTTATTTATTTTTTGGTGGAGTTTTCTATTTTTTGTACCTTAAGGAAACTTATTTTTAGCCAGCCCCTTGTATAAGACAGCATCATAGGACATCTTCGGATTGTAATTTTGTATGGAAGAGATGTCTAGATTCAATAAAAAGAAACCGGAGTTAAAGAGAAAAACTTTGTCTATTTCCACAAAAATATATTTTATAAAATATATTTAAATATGTATATATTTTATTGAAATGGGTTTCCACAACTTCGTCGCGAGTGATTTAGTTCGTATGTCTATATTAATAAATACGTGATCATGTTGACAATAATTATCGCCTTCCAGATCAGAACACTATAATACGAGTTGCACAGTAATACAGATCTTCTCACAAGGCTTCAATCTGAACCAATCTGATCTCAAAGTGATGGTAGACACAATAATAAGTCGGTAGAAATTCATCCACAAAGTCTTTAGTTTTGGGACAGTTCGAAACATACCAAACCTTTTTGTCCTGTGAATTTAGTATTTTCCACATTTTCCCCCCAGAAGGTATTCTTCTTTTTTGGTTTTGTTTTTTCAAAATAATACTGAACGATAAATCACCACCTAAAACTTAACATTTTTATAATTTTCACTGGGCCGGATTTAGGGGAGGGCAACCGTTGCTGCAGCCCCGGGGCCTCCACAATAGAGACTTCGGAAGAAAAAAATTCAAATTCACTAGTAAACAACTTTTCCTTTGATATTTTTTTTCGCGTTTTACCTTTACCTACTTCGAACCACGATGGGATAAAACCGTCTATCTAAGCTTTCTCTCCTGAGCATTGAACGTGATTTACTTCGGGAACTACACCAAGGATCCACAACAAATCCACGAACATCAACGATTTTCGGCGAAAAAAATTACGCTAAAATTTAATTTTAGATAATTCTTGTTTCCGATTATATTTATATGTTTGTTAAATGATAAAAGAAATCTATACTTGGTTTTAAAATAAATTATTTATTGAAAAACTCGACTGAAAAAAATTGTCCATTTTATTTGGAAAATAATTCGGGGCCCCCGGAGCCTCCACTCCTTTGTTGCCTCGAGGCCTCCAGACCTCTAAATCCGGCATTGAATTGTCAGTGACTCAATTAGCTCCAGGAAACGTTGAGAGACAATAGAGACTTTCAGGATAAACATTTCTTAAATATAATACATATATAAGTATAGAAGCAAAAACACAAATCAAAATCAGAATTTTCCATTTCAAATTGGTTTTTTTCTGAACTTTTTGTAGCATAATAATGTTCCAAATGAGGTTTGGAAATTTATGAATTTGATTTGGAAAATTCTAAATTTGGTTTGGAAAATTCTGAATTCGACTTGGAAAACCTTTGGAATTCATTTAGTTCTACTACGAAAATTAGCTGTTGGATGATGGAAGTTACTTACGGACAAAGATGTTGCCCATCAGCGTGGCGGGGAGGCAGAAGACGACGACGAGGATGTCGGCCACAGCGAGGTTGACGATGAAGAAGTTGGTCACGTTCCTCATCCTGGGGGACCGATAGACGACCATGATCACGAAAATGTTCCCGACGAGTCCGACAACGAATACTATGAGGTAAGCTATGCAGTAGACGATCGTCATGGCCACCGTGTGCCTGTAGTAAAGATGGGGCACGGTCTGGTTGAGGGTGTCCGTGCTGGGGTCAGCAGTCGGCGTCGAGTTGGTGACGAGGGCGTCCATGACGAAGTCGACGAGGAGGGAGTTGACGAGGAGACGCCTCGGCGTCGAGTTGGAGGGTCGTGTGGGGAGGAAACCGGCGTCCAGAGCCCTGCTCCTGGCCTCTATGTACTCTTCAGAGTCTGGGAGCCTGAGGGACACCATGCTCCTGGGTGGCGGCTGGTGAGCTTACTGGAGCCCTCCGGGAGGCGAGGGTGTTCGGGGGTGGGTAACGGCAACCTCTCCGTTTTGCTCCTCTTGTTGCGATGTTGAAAGCTGCAGTGCGCAGGCCCTATTGCCCCTGGTCCCAGACACCCAGGCGACCTACCCTACCCCAGCCCTAGGGGTACCCTTTAATAAGGAAATATCCTCCCCCGCGCCTCCCCATAGGCTCCCCCTCCCCCTTGATTCAATACTTCCCAGCTTCATTCCGCCTCTCGCAAACCAAGGGGTTGTCAAAGCTACGCTTTTTAAAAGGCCAAGGCTACGCCTACTTCCCTTCAGTTGGAACTGCCTCCACCAGTTCCCTTGTAATTTGAGCCTACTGACAAGGGAACGAGTGTTACAGGTCTTTTGCCACTACAAGAGCACTTATCGGCCGATTCGGATAACCTCCTCCCTTATCGGTTTATTCCCCCTCGCTCATACGAGAGTGTTGCTCCCATATCGAAATCGACACCAACAGTGTTCACAATACTGCAGTTTCACCATCATCTTTCGGCTGAACTCAGAGTTAATTAACAGTTTTAGCGAATTTTTTAAGAAAATGAAGCTATTGCAATGGCTTCAAAATTTTAGTCCTAATGCACACTTTTGAAAATATTCTTCATGGAAATCCGTTTCAGACCATTCTAAAACGACTCCTGAAATTTAACACTTTTTTATATGAATATATATTTAGGTACATATACAGGGTGGGCCCAAACGTAACGGACTTAGTTGGGAAATTTCAATTATGGGGCATTCGTGCTGATCACGAATATACCACATATTAAGGGTCCCTGAATAAATCTTGACCACGTTTTTCGCAAAAAAACACTTTTTTCTACTTCTTTTGAGTCTTTTTGGGCAAAAAACAAGGAGATTATCTAGAAAATCGTAGAACACCACGAATAAACGATATAGGAAATTCAATTTTGCGTCGAATGAGACCAACGCCAGCTCTTAAGATTCTACCTTCGAGATTTTGCGAATTTCAGAAGTTTTGATCTGTTGATAAACTGCTTGATAGGAGCAGGAAGGTAGGCAGGTAGTATGAACTTAAAATGTATTTTTAAATGTTTTTATTGGAGCTTCGAAACAGCATTATTTGAGATTACAGCTGGTCTTTGAAACTCTTCGGGTCAACGTTCATACTACTATTTAATTTCCTACGACGACACACATCGAGGTGTTTTTTGATTTTCTAGATAATTTCCGCGTTTTTTTCCAAAAATCCTCAAAAAACGTCGAAAAAAGTGGTCAAAATTTATTCAGGGACCCTTAATATGTGGTATATTCGTGATCAGCGTGAAATTTCCCGTAAGACCTCAAACTAAGTCCGTTACATTTGGGACCACCCTGTGTGTCATTCCAGACAATATCTGACCCTGGAAGCGAGATTTAAAAAAATCCCCAAAAAAAATTTCAAATGTCAATAATAACATAAGAAAGGAGTTCGTAGGCCAGAATTTTAGGAGTACTCCAAGGGGTCAAATTCACATTTTTGAGGTTTTTGGTGTAAATTACCATCTAACATAGGAACATAAATTTATGGTATATTCGGAATCAGCGTGAAATTTCCTATAAAGAATCACCTACCAAATCGGTTACAATTATTCTTTGAAAATTCGCTCATCAACTCATGCTGCATGAATGGAACTTTTTCTTTTTCGTTTTAAACTGCATATAAAAGCAACAGGATAAATTCAAAATGTGATTTAGTATCATTAAGTACCGGATTGTGTGATTTTCCACGATGGAGAAGGATTTTTCTTTGTCGAATAATCTTTAAATAATGTTAAGATTCAATTTTTTTTAATTTTTTTTTTTTTTCAGAACTTCTAGAACAAAAAATTTGGTTCCGTGTCTGACTGAAGATCTGTCCCAGCATTCCCTTGTTACAGCAAATCTTCCAGAGTTTTCGTTCGATTTTGTTCAAGTTTTCAGGGATTATGCGGGTAGGGCCCCTTGAGGTCTCATATAAATTTCATCATGATTGAATCAGCGGCAGACTCTGTGTATGCACTAACGTGGAATTTCTCTAAATTTCGTTGCTACAGCCCTAATAACCTCAGTTTCCATCCGATTTCGTTCAAATTTTTTTGGATTCGAGGAAGCTATGTGCCATTTCCACATGGCAAAGTATTTTGATTCTGCATCCTACAGTGCTAATCGCTATGCTAATTCTCTGGAACTGTGCCACAGTCTTGGTTTTTTCAAATAGGAGTCCCCTGTTTTATTGCAGATTTAGATTCTACGCAAAATTTCATGTCCTCCGACCTATTTCGGTTCATCTCCCCGCTTTCCCTTCACCATCAATCAATCGTCAATTTCAAACCTGTTCGCCATGATTTCTATTATTCCAGTGAGCTATTGAAATTCCAAATTTTAATTTTTTTCAAATTTCAAAATTTGAAAAATTTAGAATTTGAAAAAAAGAATAATTACGAAAACAGAAATTGAATTGGCAAATTATTGGCTTAGAAAAGTTTGAAAAACTGATCAAAACCCCTCCGGAACCTCCTTAATCTCACCAGACTAATACTGGTCCAATTGCCATGAAATGCATGCCAACACTCTACACTGTTCATTTCAAAATCCGGAAGGAAATTCCCCTTATGTAAACGTATGTAAATTTTTAAAATGTAAATTAATTTTTAATATGTAAATTTTTAAAATGTAAAATACGTATTGAAATTCCAAATTTTAAACTTTTTTCAAATTTCAAAATTTTAAAAATTTAGAATTTGAAAAAAAGAATGATTACGAAAACAGAAATTAAATTGGTAAATTATTGGCTTAGAAAAGTTTGAAAAACTGATCAAAACCCCTCCGGAACCTCCTCAATCTCACCAGACTAATATTGGTCCGATTGCCATGAAATGCATGCCAACACTCTACACTGTTCATTTCAAAATCCGGAAGGAAATTCCCCTTATGTACGTATGTAAATTTATATTCTTCACTCAATTTCAAACTTGCTGGTTGTAAGTACCAAAATAGCAACAGTTGTAGCTCTTGAAGGAAAAATCCGCCCTCAAAATATCGCCTTTTCATTGAGGCGATGCTCTTTTCCCCCAGTCATGTCCTCTCTCAACCGTCCCACCACCGTTACAGGCCTAATCCATCATCCTCCCCAGTTCCGCCTCTGTAATGCTATGGCAGCTGATTGATGCGGATTTAAACTTGCTTTACGGCCTTCAAGGGTTCCCCTCAATCTCTCCATACCCCTTTGATTCCGCCGGCCGAAAGATTTCTTTTCAGTTAAAATAATCAATAAATTCAGGGATGATATACCAATAGGGTGACCAACATTACCAGCCAAGAATTCTGGTAAATAGCCATTCCTAAACAAAACTATAATACATATATTTATGTATATATTTATATATTTATTTATTTCATAGCTATCGGACCACCTGTAGCGTGTGTGCATGCGCAAACGTGAATTTCCTGAAACTATGATTTCTCAGTCTCTAATGGATCGATTTCGCTCTCATCCGTGAAGTTGGGGGCTGACCCCAGTACAATCACCTATGAATTTAGCCACAATTGGATGAGTAATGGCTACTGCGCTTGCTCAAAATTAAATTTATTTCCATAGGCATAACTCCGGAATTATTCTACCAATTTCCCTGGAATGTTCACTAACAGATTTATACGTCTATGTGTGTGTACAAAAATGAGGAAGCTATACTGCCCACCCAACTTGGCATACGTTTTTTGCCACCATACTCAAGATACCACCAGGTTGAATACTTCTGTTGTGTGGATTCAGTGAAAAATATGTTTTTAGAATTGGCCCCCCGGAAGGACTGTGGGCAGAACTATTTCATTTGAAATTCCATTCGAAATTGAAATTCATTAATAATAGATATTATTAATTATATTAATATAGATGAAGTTAATCCCAATCAATTTACAAGTATACATTTTGAACCTTGGAGTGCAATACTCTAGTAACTAGGTATCTACCCGTAAGTAGGTATCAACTTGTATACTGGGAAAATAATAATAACAGCAGGAAAACCCTCCAGTCTTCAAAACCTGATAAGACTATGATCAGTGAATAAATCAGGTTGATTATTTGCTAACATGATTCGACGAAGAACCAAAACGAGCATTGTAACATGGATATATTTTCGGGCTGAGGGTCATTCTGAAATATGCGACCGAAAAAAATTCAACGAGAAATCGCGACCGAAAAATATGCAACGCTCCGGCACCTCGAAAAGTGAAGGCTCGGTAGAAATTGCCTGATTTTCATTAACTCGAACAAAGTTATAGCTACTCCCAAAGCCAATTTCTAGGCTAGTCACTCTAAGAAGCTGTAATGTAGTATGTGACCTCTTAAGGACTTGTACTTGATGATGTATAGGGACGGAATCGGCTGAGCGGCTCCCAAAGCCAATTTCTAGGCTAGTCACTCTAAGAATCTGTAATGTAGTATGTGGCCTCTTATGGACTTGTACTTGATGATGGATAGGGCCAGAATCAGCTGAGCGGCTCCCAAAGCCAATTTCTAGGCTTATTCACTCTACGAAGCTGTAATGTAGTATGTGGCCTCTTATGGACTTGTACTTGATGGATAGGGCCAGAATCAGCTGAGCGTCTCCTAAAGCCAATTTCTAGGCTATTCACTCAGATTTTATCAAGCAATTTGTTTATTATAAATCTTCTATAACTGATCCGAAGCCGTTCAGAAAGCATAAATTTACTTCTATCAATGACAATAAATTTCAGATTACATGTACTCGTACGTAGGTAGTAATTTATCGGATGCATTATCCAAGCTCTTGCAAGGAGTGAAATAGGTTTTATATAAACTATACAAATTGACGATGAGATGAAAAAGATGTCCATAATCCACTTAGATTGGGTCTTCCTATTTTTGCTGTCCTGTAAAATATTAGTAATGTGTAGGTACCTCGATAATTATTTTGCCCTTCTTCTGGAAACAGATCATTTAGCCTATCATTTCATCCAATCTACTCCCTTCTTTATTAACATAAAGATTTGTGCACCTACCTGTCCCAATAAGCGATATTATATTAATCTGGATTTCATGTGAATAAATTTGGCGTCGTGAAGTTAGTTGTTCAAGGTTCGTAAAATCTGAACACCCACGGTACTTCATTTCTCCCGGCGTAAGAATCGAACCTACGATAACATCCTCGCCTGTCCTCCGGGTTCAGGTTCGCCCAGAAGAGGTGGCTATTACCAAAATTGACACCGCCTCTTCCCAACAACTTCCCTTCCTAAATAATTCAGGGGTAGAAGATGACCGGAGTGCACAGTAAATGGCAGTGGTCTCTAAACTGACCAATTTAGTTTAATCGGTGCCGCGAGACATCGTTTGACGTAGGTTGTTGAAGAGTTTACCCTCTGCCAGGGTGAAGTATTTATTTACCTACCTAGAACACAATCAAATAGCATGTGAAATCCTCCCAACTTAGATTGAAAAGGTACATGCACCTGAAAGCCATATTGCCGCAGTACCTAGGATAATAAATATTATAATTCATAAGGAATAATGTTGCATCCGTAATGCAATTCAGATGGTGTAGTAGACTATGTAACTCATGACTTGGGAAATTATTATGATTTGAATTCGGTTGTGGATTAAGTTGTTGCAGCGTTGCCTAGCAACATGGTTGTAATCGGGAGACAAATTAAGAGTAGTTCGTGTGTGCCAGTGCTTCGCTATGAATAACTTCTTCTTGCTTATTTCAAAGAGTTAATATTCATTCAATTTTATATTCAAATCAGGATTGAACATCTATTATTGATATTCAATCATGATTTGATATGAACACTACACACCATACCAGATGCATTATACTTTCTATTTTATTTGAGTTCCACTGTTTCTCTTAGAGCCTTGACTATCCCATGATACCTCTCTGGTTTCAACCCTTTAGTAAGTTCGTGGGGTTCTGCGCAGGTCTGATTTTTAGGACGTCTCTCACTAGTGAGTGGCGTCCTATTGTTTTCAATCTGGGCAGGAGGAGGACAACACTCAACTGAGATAAAGAAGAACCCAGCACAAATCCGTTTCAGACCACCCTGAGTCCAAATCCGTGAAAAAACCCACGGGTGAATGTCTGTGTGTGACAAAATCTTGTGTGCGCTCCCCAGGGCTCAGTTCTCGTGCTTTTTTGACATTTTATGTCTTTGCTTTGGCACATTAAAATAAAAAACTATGACGAAAAAGTGTCACGAAAGCGTTATCTACATTTTACGATGATTTTCACGTACAACCAAAGAAATACTTCACACTCTAGGAAGCTGTAATTTCGTATGTAGCCTCTTTAGGACATTTACTTGACGATGCCTATGGTCCGGATCAGCTGAGTGGCTCTTAGAGCTAATTTCTATGCTTTACACTCTAGGAAGCTGTAATTTCGTATGTAGCCTCTTCAAGACATTTGTGAGGTGGTGGTGGGACTAAAGACATAAAATGTCCCAATGTGTTGCAGACCCGTATGCAAGCGTTTTGTTTTGACTGGGCTTTCCTATGTAGACTATTTTTTGTTCGGAAATTTGAAAATTGCATTTAGAGAGGGTGGGAATGGAGGTTTTGGCATGTCTAACCGAAAAAGACAGAAGGCTTTTGACTAGTTGAAAAATTCCGGGCACTACATGATGGTAGGATGCCTTATATGTATAATTTTTAAAATGTCATTAGTTTCATGTTTGTCTACAGCCTCGAAACGTTAAGGAATCTTTTTTGACAGCCCTAGACAGTAGTTTTTTCTACATTGCCATGGATTAAAAATATGAAAATGTAATCAAAACATTATCACTATAAATCATTCCAACTACTGCAACGTTTGAGTTTTTCAGACATCTTACACATCAAAATTTTCAGTGAGATTCTAAAAATAATGATAATTCATTTTTTCTTAAGAATTGTATTACCCATTGAGTATCTGAGCATTTTGATAACTCACTCTCTGATGGTCGCAGAAACAAGGAAGCAACCAAGGGTAAGTAACATGAATAAGATACTTACCTTCCCTTTGTATAACACATGAAACCTAACTTTTCTTCTTGGTTGTGGATGTGTTCACTTTTCTTCAGCAACAGTTGATTATTGAGAAGTTGATTTTTCAATTAGTTGATAGATTTCAATAGGGAACGGCGGCGGGCCAAGTTTTGTTATGAAATAAGTTTTGGAGGCGTGTGTTTTATCTCTCAGTTCTTTGGTATTGAGTCCATTCAGCCTTCACTGGAGGACCTGTAGTAGTAAAACTGGGGACTAGACGTCATCTACATCCCGGAGCCGAGGCCAAGTCCACTGCTCTACACCATCCCTGCTTTAAAAGCCACCAAGTAGACCACTTCAACCCTTTTTTTGGGGGACCAGCATAGTGGACCTCTCCGCTAAGCCCTTGCAACTATAATTATAGGCCTCGTGCACTAGTCTGTGATCAGAGCTCTCTGCCGGCATTGGCGGCGCGAGAGGTGGGCTAAGAACCTGCTGACTTACCCCAGACAACCTACTTTTCCCGTTTTATTTGTATTCCTGTATGTCCCTCTATTGCCATATTATGATACCTAATGTATTCATGCAATACCTATACTTTCCTCGTCCAAGTACGTTGGTACCCCTTCTTCTACTGTCCGTATGTAGGACCTATCCGACTGCACGTATATCCCCTCCTCCCCACCTTGAGACTGCCTCAGTTACCATATGGGCTTGATTCTCTCATGTTAATATTCCCTTACTCCCTCGTCTAAGAACCTTGGTGCCTCAAGGAATAGCTACCTATCCTCTACTATGACCCCCTCCTTATTGCCCCCTCCCCTTTACGCTCACCCATGGATATAGAACTACCTATAGTTCTATAATAGTAGTTCACACCACAACTACTTGTGATACACCAATCACTCCTCAGCCGTCACTCATTTATGGTGTCACATACATAGGTACATTTGCTCCCCTATTTGTACCCACAACACACCGCTTACTAAGGCCCATCTATGTAAGGAAACCCCCCCGTCACACATAGGGGGGGCCATACCACTTACAATCAGAGGGGGTAAGTTGGGTACTGGGAGTACAATGAGGTGCCAAGGGCCTTGAACGAGGGAGTTTGAGAGGATTCAGCCCATGTAGTGACTAAACGATCATACAATGAGGGGGGTATACGTAGGGGGGCCATAGTATGGGTCTTAGAGTATGGTTGAGGGTACAAGGAAACAAACTTGTAGCAAATAGAGCCATTGAGCTTGTACATCACGATGTATACTGCACGGAAATGTCCTGGAATGGGTAAATGCCATTAAGTTGATCAGCTCCGTGAGCCACCGCTACTTCGCAACACCTTTGTTTAAATCGAGTGCAGTTGGCATTATTCAATTCGTTGGTCATTAGGACTGATCACTGACCTACCTATACCTAATGTGGAAATGTACACCTCTATTTCCGGTCTCTTTTCATAACTCGAAGTGCACAAATGGTTCTTCCATTCTCATTCAACGTACGAGTAATAAAACTCGAATTTCTCCCCTTACGCCAAATTTCTTATCTACTCGTTGAGAAGAAAAAGAACCTCGTTCTCTCCGCGTCACATCGCAAAGTTCCTTTTGGACTACATGAGGAACATCAATAGAAGAAATCGTTACATCACAAGCTCCAGCGATGTCAACAAAGTTCTTTCAAGGAATATTCAAGGAATAAGGAAGGTAGGGGAGAGCAGGGGCGCTTTGAGAAAGGAAAAAAAAAGACGCGGGTCTAGTAAATTCACTGAGGGATGGCCGCTAGGACTGGGGAGGTACCTTCGATTCCACTCACTTACGTGATCAAAGGCACCACAGCTCTTTGGACTGAAGCTGTATTTTCTCCGAGAGCTTTTCTCACTTTAAATCAAAACCTTTTGCGTCTTCTCTGAAGGGTTCGGGAGGGAACTTTCGTCACTTTATGATGATTTGTCTTCCCATATACGCCTTTTTTTTTTTTTTTTTTGGCTCTTACTTTTTTCGCATCCTGGGGCTGAGTCTGCAAAGTACCTTCATAATAAGAAGGTTACCTGTCTATAGTATAGACTGTATCTCAATGATGGTGATCTCATTATGTTCAGCCCGTTCAGCCATTTGGCCCAAATATCGTCAAAAACGAACACAAACATACAAACTTCCTAATTTATCCAATAGGATTCAACATCTTATCCAATGTGATTATTGATTTTAAGTAACAATTACTTATAAACATTGTTTTGGAGATTAACGTACCTACACCACTTTTTAAACCACTTTTACCACCACTTTTAAACCACTTTTTAAATGATTGCTAAGTTTTATTTCCCACTAGCAAAGCTTTTCTTCCCAAATTGTGGGTATCATCAGGCCGTTTCCCTACAAATTAATTCTCTTGAAATACAAGATAACAAAAGTGAATTTCTTATCATGTATTTCACTAGAATTCGTTTGTAGGAAAATGGCCTGATGATGCCCAAAATTTGGTGCGAAAAGCATAGCTCGAGGCAATAACATTTGGTAATCACCTAAAAGCAGGTGTACTCGTACATCCATCTCCAAAACAGGAAATTTAATAGTGTATTATTTGGACACCGAATATTCATAGTAACATACATCCATCGCCAGATCGAATAGTAATCAAAGCTGGATTATCTCGACGTCCTGATGATCTTGTACATGATCATCTACATGATGATGTACCTGTTCACCAAAAAACTTCAAGCAACCGAGTTGGAACATTAATTTGTTGTACCTCGGTACTTTGGTACGAGCCGCAAAAGCCTATACACATAAACGTAGCCTGGAAATTTCATTTTTCAACTTTCATCTTGTTTTGACCTTAAAAAACAGGTACTAACGCCATTGCTGTAATTCATAATTCTTCGAAAAATTCCAGATTCCCACGGCAATAATATTTCTATAAGACACTAAATGGAGGTTCCTAAGCCCGAGCCAGGACGCTGGAATCATACTGCAGGTGATTTTTTGTCCTTAACTGAGTACCTACTCAATACCTGTATTTTACACAATTTTACGGAACTTCCGGACTTTCTTCTTTTTTCCGGAATTTTTACGGATTTTTTTTTTATGGTGGTTAGCAGAATTAATCATGCAAGTTCAACTCTACATTGCTACCTATTTGAATTTTGATATTTGAACTGCTAGTCTTGAATTTACGCGTGGAATCACACGTACAGCTTTTCAAACCTACATCTGTCGGTGGATTTTTGATCCTCAGGATTTTAAGTTTATCTATAATACCATTGTCCTTTATGATCTATTTCTTGATATTTTTTTTTTCCGCCAATTCCAAAATGAATAAGATCCTGAGTAATTAAAATTATACACTGGTGATAATATTAGCCTGAAAAACAAATGAGTGAGCATGAATGGGGGCGCCTGAAATGCCTTTTCAGCGTCGACTGTATCATTACCGTTGTGGTTCTCAAATTCTCAAGAGGCTTCATTTGCGGCCGCTTCCCCTTTCCTGGTTTATGCCATTTTTCAGAGAGTGGATTTTAATTAAAAGCGGAAGGAGGAAATAAATCCGTCGGATTGAGATGAAATAGGTTGTTCCAATATCAGAATAGAGCGATATGGGTGCACTGAGAAATTTTGCTTCCTCACTACCGATGGTAGGAAGCTATGTATTCGTGCAGGAAATAAAAAAATTTTGACCTCCAAAATCAAAATTCTCACTTGCTTTTTACGTTTCAGAGCTTTCTGAACAATTTTGGTTCAGTGTCTGTCTGTCGGTCTATGGTCAATTCCTTGTCCCAGGCCAAACTATTTGAAGTTATGATCCAAATTTGATGATCGGGAACTGTGCGGGTTAGCCCCGTGACGGTTCCCTATGAATTTCATCGCCATCGGATAATTAGTATCGTGAGCGAATGCGCAAACCTGAATTTCCTGAAACTACGATATCCCAGTTCCTAATGGATCGATTTCACTCCAACTCGGAGGGTAGTTGGTGGCTGACTCAACACCTATGAACTTCATCACGGTTGGATCAGTAATAGCTACTGCGGAAGCGCAAACTTTAAATTTGTTGTCATAGGGATAACTCCGGAGCTATTCTACCAATTTCGCTGAATGTTCACTAACTGATTCTATGTCACAAAAAGAGGAAGCTATATGGCCCACATAACAATACATCGCGGGTTTTCTGCAAAAATGGCATAACGGCAAATGTGACGTTTGATGGTATGGATGTAAGCAGGAATGACCTACAGCAGGGCTCACTGTTTTTACTGGGATTAGATTACCCTTTTCTTCTCAAACCTCCCATATAATGATCGAGTAAGACATACCTACCAACCGATTGAGACAATAAACCACATCTGAGCCGCTGTGCTAACGTTCCTTAATTTGAATTGCGTCTCCTGATAATTAATATTTTGCGTCGTGCCACTGTATGTAATGTGACCCACTGGGATTCACTGGTAGAGAGTATGCAGGAAATTCCTATCTTCAGGATTTGAACCAAGAGGGCAAGGGAAAGGTATTTTGAATATAATCGAGAGGAACTTACGTCTTTCACTAGCAGGTAGAGTGGGGTTCGTGGGTTGGTCCTTGAAGTGACAGCTCCCCAGCAGAGCTGTTCTTTGAAGGAGCAACCATGAGTCCCTCACAGCAGAGACTATGGTGTCTGTCTCTATTTCAGATCGAAAAACCTACTGACAGAGTTGAGTCTGTGTCGTTCTCTTGCTAGGTGAACAGATCTTGGCTAGACAAGTATAAATGATCAAAATGGAGCGTGAAAAGGTTCCACAATTTTTTAAATAGGAGTATGTGAACCGGAGTTCATTGAAAGATCTTTTTGGAGAAGCCCACGACGCGACCACCATGCCTTCTTCGCATGCCTTCGAGCATCAAATTCAAAAATTCTGAATTTCCTAATTCTCCTCTATCGAATTCTAGAATGACATTCATTTTATTCGTGATTTTTCCTCTTTTTGAATAATTCATTATTTATTATTTCCTTGTATTCGTACCTAGAAATAATTTATCCTTGTTAATTTATTCTAGAAATAATAATTCATTCTTTTGACTATGTAGCTAAGTATATAATAAAATGATGCTTATTTTTGTCTCACTCAATGTCATCATTTATTATTCTAGTGGTAGCGAAGAAACCCAGTACTCCAAAGAAAAGCAGACGGAAGCATACAGACACCCCCACAAAAGTTACAAACTTGTCAACAAACCACAACCCCAAATCACCAAAATGCTTGATCAAAATTACCGGCTCGAGGTACAACGGTACATTTTTGGTATCAGTGGATCCCATAATGGATGACGCAATCTACAAAACGATGAGGGAAATCGAAGTTGGGCTGGGACACCAACTCAAACGTAAGCCTTCCACAGCCCACATGACTGCGTCGCCAAAATCTTGTTTGTCGTCAGTTTTCAAATGCTTCAGTCGATCAGATACCTTGCAAAATCCCATCAAGAAAACAAGTATAGAGTCAAAGAAAAATCTGAAGAGTCGTGCTATTGAGGGCATGCCAAAACGTGAATCCCGTCCTGTCTGGGCCAAGCTTCCCCAAGAAATAGAACAAATTGAAGGAAGCCATATCAAAAAATTTAAATCTTCTTCGTTCAAACTCAAAAACACAGAAGAGAACGACGTTGACATACCACGTCCGTTGTCAAAACAAGACAATGATGTTGTGTCTACAAAAGCCTCACAAATCCAAAAAGTCGAAGAGTCAATCTCTAATTTGAGGGAGAAGAAGTACATTTCGAATTCTGATAAGAAGATTGTCACGCTACAAACCCCCAAAACGCTCAGTTTCTATGAATGTTCTGGAATTGAGATTGGGTTAGAAGTTAAACCCGAAGGTCCTACCAGAGAAGTGAGTCGGCTGGTACCATCAGCGAAAGAAGAAGTACAAATCGAAGTACAGGAAGATAATAGGTTGCTACAGGATGGTTGCAGAGTTTCGCAGAATAGAGACAAAAGGTCGTTGTATGTGACTGTAGAAGAAGACGTTGATGGAAAACCCTCTTTGAAGCTGGCTTTCACCGGTGGTAATCGTGAGGATAAAAACATGAAAACGGATGAAAATCATCCGCAAAGTAATGATGCACACCTTAACAATTATGTTGAGAAAACGCATGATGACAGCCCCACTGATATTAAACATAGGGAAAGCAAATCTTGCCAGAGAGAAGAGAACAAGAGCTTCAAGTCGGTTGAGGTTCAAGTATCGGGCAAAGTAGGACAGGAAATGGATTTTGCTCAATTTCATGAATTGAAACCAAAACTAAATGAATGTAGCTATCCCTCTAAATTGAATAGTTTTGGTGTAGATAGTTACTCTCGGAACTTTTGCAACAACTTACCAAATTATAAAAGGTTTCCTTACAAGTTATTAAAAGTTTTCCGGCGTGAAAATCCCAACGCACACAATGAAGGTGGTATTACTGTACCGGAAAATGTAACCAAGATGAATCGAACGCCTTATTTGGTTCACAAATTGTTCGATCCGAATTCAATTCCTTCATCAAGGCCAAAACATATTGGAGCGGTTTATGAAATGATGGAACCCACGATCAGTGGCGCTAGTAACAGTCGAATTTTGAAAAAATCAAGATTGGATGGTCTTTCTTGCAGTCATTTTAGAAATATTGGCAAGGAGCGATACACTCAATGCATAGACGAAGAATGTCATGATTATCACCCAAAGAGAGATTTTGGAATGTCAACTTCGACAGTCGATGATTTTGAGAAGGTGCTTCAAAACATTTGTGGCCCTAATTATTGGTACCATAGATCTGAAACATCAAACTTGAGTCGCCATGATGAAGGCATGGGTGACAAAGATTGTTACTGCTCCCCTAGCATGCGCAGAAAACGTGTGGATATGAACTGCAACCTAGGGAACCAAACCGCAAATTCGAATGGAAATATAACTAATGGACAGTCCGAGCCTAGTAACGTGAATTTATTGAAAAAGATAAGTTTTGATAAGACCAATTCGGATGATACCCATGATCATTCAAATGCTGATCTACGTCGACGTAAAATTCGAACTGTGCACACATGCACTGACGCTGATTTAACTGGTCGGGAAAATATTGGACACTTGGTGCTTGAAACTTTTGAGAAGGCTGGAAATCGCTCATCTGATTTGGAAGCATTAGACATGGCGAAGAATGAGTTTTTGAACAAGTTCAAATCTTTACGAATAGGTGGACCAAAACCGTCTGTGGGATGCTGCAAAGAAACTGCGAAACAGGATAGGACGGTTACTGGAAATGGATACGCAGAAGATAATGCAAACTGTGAAGATATTGAAAACTGTGAAGATATTGCTTTTGAGATGAGTCCTCTTCGGCTTGGTGGAGGTTTGTATTTGAAGACAAGAAAAAAAGTCGTGAGTAAATCAGTGAGTGGATATACAAGTGACTCGACGAGTAATTCTTTTTTCAGTGAAAACCAAATGAATGTCATCAACATGGCTTCATGCAACGGAATGCGTAGGGAAATTGGTGACAACAGGGTTGAAGGGAGACGTCATCAACAACAAGTAGTCTCGAACAGCAGGCGTGCCATTAAAATCAAATCGAGAAGTTGTCAAGATATCTTCGTTTCCCGGAATCTGATCTCTACGTCTGAAGTACTGGAAAGAGTGATTCCGAAGATTGAAGAAAGAAGATGTCAGTGTTTCACAGCTGCTGGATCTGGAGAAGGCTTGGGTTACGGAATCTTTGACAAGAAATTAGAAAGAGGTGTAAAGAAGTCGAATCTCAAGGGTTACAACGCATCTCAGTTGGAGAGGAGCTCTTGGCGTTTTCACGACATACTCCTACCTCCTGAAATTGGGTCTTCATTCTTACAGCGGCCCAGTTTTATCGGCGCATCGATGGCGAAATATTCGAATATCTGCGGGAGCCAGTCGGCACACAGGGTTTCTTTAGATCGCCTGAGCACTGTTGTAAATACGGACATATTGAGTGACGAATGGTGCCCATCCAACGATACTCAAGTGGCTAATTCCCACACGTTCGTAGGTAATAAGAAAAGGGGCCTGTTGCAACGCACGATCCTCACGATCAGAAAGAAAATAACAAGTTTATTTGGAAAGAAGTTAGTTAACGAATCAACTAGAAATGTTAACCCATTTACGTTCAATAAGCATGACAAGATCGTTTTTATTCCTGTCCCTTTAGAGAAAAAATATGAAAATATTCATTTGTTGAAAAAAAAGAAGAATAAATTCTTTCAATTTTGATTTGTCGTGAGCTGATCTGATCTATTACAATATTTTAATAAGTGTGATAATTAGGGTGATTTTGAGTTACAATTCTAACCAACTGTTTCCATTAAATTCAAATGACCTACTAGCCAATCTAACAGAACAAGAACTTCTTCCTCGCATTGGTTACATAGTTAAATACCTACGTTATATCAGTTACAGTATCCAAACTGTGCAAACTGAGTAAATATGCTTACAATCTCTACTTAGAAGATAGAGCCCCAAATCGTTTTCAACTTTAAGCCAGAGGGTGTTTTGGGGCAAAGCGGTATGGGATACCTTATATCGCTCCCAATCCGTTTCTTCCATGAGAACCATTTTAGATAGTAGGCTGCTTTAAATTTGAGGGGGAGAGGACAACAGGATTTCGCCCTAATTCTTCCATAGTATTATTTCCAATATGTTTTATCTAACTAGCCCAAATAATTATACAGAAAATTGTGAAACAACAATAATACGAACCTAGAATTGATACAAGAACATTATTTAATTTGATGTAATTTTACATTTAGGTACCTAAACAAAAAAATTAATACTCTGAAAATTAGAAAACGCTGTTTGTTGTTTCCATTTTTTTACGATTACCTAAGAATAGTTATAATGATCATAATTATATTAAGCTCTTATACCTAATCAATACATTGAACGGCTCTTTCCATGATGAGGGATATGGAGAGCTAACCCTCTCCCCTCTCGATTTTCCTTACCATCTCGTTGGGAATAAAGTTTTAAACTGCAGGTAATCCCCTCAATTTGATTTTGATTTTTTCTACTCCCCCCTCCTGCTGCACGTTTGTACTTTACATGAAGTCTTCATTTCTACCAACTTATCACTTATCATGTGCAACACACGGGTTAACCATAGCCAGTACTACCTCTACGTGGTTTGTATGAGAACATATTATTTACTACGGATCTCTTACCTCTGTATTTTCGTGAAATAGTATGTATAGACTACCTACCTGTTTGTTGTTTGTTTGCGCAGGCTAGAATGGCGAGGATCGTTTTTGCTTATAATATAGCAACAACATTTTCAGTAGGAGTTAATTGGCAAAAGAAACTTGAAAGCATCTAAAGACAATAGGAGACTGCTTGGATTAATGGGATGATCGTTGCTTGTATACATTTAAAGGTAATGAAAAACACCTAATTGCCAATTTTTTCAACAAACATTTTGTATTGCACACAATAACGTTACACGATAGTGCCACGGTTAATATAAGAAATAAACTGTGGTACGGAAATTCAACAGGTAGGTGCCGCTTTTTCACAATCACTTGAGTGAAATCACTCGAATAAATCAAATTAATCCTATTTTTTTAAATCACCGTCCATTATTTTTTTTCGGGGCGAGATCTACGTAACACCGTAAACAAAAAATAACGTCTCTCTTATGGGTGACATTGGCGGATATTCTGAGTTCACCGAAAGGCATTACTTCCATTCCGTACTTCTTCAAAGCCGTCGTAGGATCGGCCCCAGAGTAGTTCAAACCTATGAACCCCTGAAATGTAGAGAGTAGGACCTAAGTACTGTAATAGTTCAAGTGGTAAGTACTGTAGTAATTCAAAAACGCTGCAAATTATTACACAACGGTTTATTATTTTCTGTATAGATCGCCCATCTACAAAGATCCACATCCGCGAGGTTCACAATCATCTCTTGGCGACAATGAGTACCTAGGTACCTTATTGTAATAAATTATTATTATCGGAGAGTGTTGTATCATTCATTCGTAATGAAATGCAGTAACTAAGGAAGCTTCTGAAAGTAAACAACAACTTGGTTCGGTGGAATCGAAAGAAGGTTGCATTTGAACAGCTGATATTTGAACGGAGATTTTGCCTACTCTGGAAGAATTGCGATTCACACTCGTGTCTCTGCTCTTTTTTTCGTTCAACCCTTAAGTCCTTACAGGGAGCGAACGGTTGGTCCTACAACGCTCCGCAAGGTCTCATTCGACGCTAAAAATTGTGTTATATTTTAAATCGAAGGAAAAAAATATACCTTCCTTTTTGAAATTTTCGAGCTAGGGCGTTTTGAAAATTGCATCCCCTATTTTCTACCCCTTAGAGAAGGCTGACGGTAACGAAAAGCTTCGCGGCACAACTAGACCCCGAATGGGGCCGGTATACCAAATCTCATTAATTTTGGTCCATGGTAACTAAGGAAAGTGCCGCGGACGGCGGACGGACGGATTTTTTTTAAATCGATTTTTGGATTCCACGTGTCTTGAAACGTAAAACCTCAAATTTTGAGGGGGGGTTAAAACCCCCCCATTTTTCGTGCTCGATTCCAAAGGTTCATTATTGAAAATAATAAACCAAAATTAGGTACGAATTGAGTGAAAAATTATTTAGTAGGTAACATCGAAAGCTCTTAGCACCGCTTGTTTTTGACTTGCTAGTGTCACGACAGAAGGTAGATATTGTTGGGAAACTCGAGTTGTTATTGCCATGTGTTATTGTTGGCTGTAAGAAAACTGGTTGTCAATAAAAAGTGCCAGTTTAAGTTTGATCTTTCTAAATTCAATTCGTGTTATTTTAATACTATTTTTGACAGCATTTAATATATTATACCATAGGTAGGTAGATATATAAATATAGACTTGCTGGTATTAGAAGCAAAACTGTTTTTCAATTTTACATTTTTTCACTTCTTGTTGGCCCTTTCTACCGGGTGCTCTTCGATTCAATAGTCCGGGAGCCAAGGCTGGAAAAAGTTGGCTTGCTAGTTGAAAGTTGCTAACTACTTTTTCTCATGCAAAATGGCCTCGATGTTGAGTAGAAAACCGGTTGTGTGCTTGTCCAGGAGCTTGGACCATGAAAATGGTGGCTGACCATTTGAATTGAATGATCCAGGTGTTCTGATGGTCCTACAACTCCTACTTGAAGAAAAATCTAACTTCTGATAACAGCCATACTATTGTCTAAACTTTGAATTTTAAATGTTGATAATCAATGTTCTTTCGAGCTCTCGAAAAATTTACTGAAAACTGTTAAAAAACTTGAGTAAAGTTAGTACTTAGTACTTGAAGTTGAGTAACTCCTTTGGAAAATTCAATCATTACGTACCTCGATGCGATAGGCAACACTTTCGTTAATTTAGCGATTAAATTTATTGTTAAGGTGATTAAATGAAATGTTTACCGATGGTAGAGGACAACTGTACGGTTGTGGTGCCTTTAGTGACTTCGCTAGCGCTGTATACAAATTGGGATCACCGGTTTTCAGGATCGAACAGAGTCCAGTCCCGTGGAATTTCATGAAATTCGGTTTCCACCCGCCGTTTCGTTTCACAGCAACGTTCGCTTCATACTGCAGACACATTTGTAGATAGGTACTTTTCACAACAAAATCTTATTCTAATAACAATGATTGGTAGGCGTTAAACAATCATAAAATTGAGTGGGAACAAGGATATTAAATTTCAAATATCCCAGGAGCAACAAAAACTAAAAATGTAAAGGTTTCCAGTTTTCGGAGCTCTTGCGTTCAATCTCTAGTGCACCTTGGGAATTGATTCGAGGAACGAATCTCAACCACCCCTTACAATTGAATTATCTGCAGTGAGTAATGCTATTATTTCATTATACCGGGCATTAATCCGTTACCTTTATATGTATAAATCAATGCACGCTGATCACATTTATGTTTTTAATGTTCAAAAGCAGCTAGTTGGTCCCTTTCGCACAAGGAACAGTTACAAGAATAATCATT
The DNA here is from genome assembly GCA_030264115.1 of Lygus lineolaris. Classification (NCBI taxonomy): domain Eukaryota; kingdom Metazoa; phylum Arthropoda; class Insecta; order Hemiptera; family Miridae; genus Lygus; species Lygus lineolaris. The sequence continues at coordinate 27,657,496 of JAEMON010000002.1, forward strand.
ACCTACCTTCCTTGAAAATCCCAACGTCCTTTTCATACCTTGGATGGTTGACAGTAGCCTCCAGTTAGGAGGTCTGAGTAGACCACAAACTGGCTCAACCAACATGCCAATTTGGAAGTACCTATCTACGTACGGTCCGAAGAAAAACGGATGGATTTTTTCCAATTTCGATTTTCGGATTTTGAGTCATTTTACTTGTACCTTTTAAAACTACTGCCAACTTCCCTCCAAATCCAAATTTGATAGAAATAGGTCAATTACGAACTCAGATAAAGGGGGTCTCGGGTAATTCACTTTTGCGCATCTGCTCACGCTAATAGTGGTCCGATGGCGATAAAACTCATAGGGGGCCGTCACGGGGCTAACCTACACAATCCTTGTAAATTTCATCAAATTCAGACTACACCTTCAGTTTTAATTTTGCCACGGTTTTACCACAGACCGACAGACAGACAGGCACGGAACCAAAATTGTTCAGAAAGGTTTGAAACATAAAAAGCAAGTAGAAATTTTGATTTTGGAGGACAAGAATTTTTTTAATTTCTTGCGCGAATACATAGCTTCCTACCTTCGGTAGTGAGGAAGCAAAAGTGAGAAAAAACATTTTGAGGTGGTAGCAGGGATTAAGACGTTTCTCAGTCGTTTTTGTAGCAGAGAGCTGCATGAGCATTGAAACTAGTTCACTATTTCAAATTAATAGCACAATCTTTATTAATCTTTAATTATCTTACACTTGAGAGAGTCTTATAGATCCTTGCCACTCACACAATTTCTCTCGACTGACTGATCTGATCTGGGACGGCCTCCATAAATGAAAAGCTATCCAGATTTAGACACAACGGTTTAATTTTCACCTAGGTACCTGTAATTATTATTTACCCGAGAGTTGTACAACCTACATAAAGTAATTCAGTAACTATGGAAGCTTTCTTGAAACTAGATTTTATGAAACTAAGAACTATTGCGGTTCCAAAGGTTCATTATTGAAAATAATAAACCAAAATATGTTGATGCTCTTACTCCCATGTCATCAGAAAACGGAAAAGGAAGGGTAAAGTTGGTTTGAAGAATCAATTTTGTCCTCCTTGTGAACAGTCGAAAGTCCATATCAATCATCGTAGGCTCCGTAAACTTACATTTTTCAGTATACTTAATGCGGACATCTGCTGGACCCTGTTGGTTTCCAAAAATTTACATTTTTCAGACAAGTATTTCCGAAAACATAACATCCTTATTGGTGCAGTTATTGTTATTTTGATGAGGCACTCCACCCTTAAAACCTACAATCTTTCTTTGATGACCATGTTGAAAAACACCAAACACATTCATAATTTATTTAGTTGCCGTTCATAATATTCTCGTAAAATAATATATTGTGATCGAGTTTTGTGATTTTACCACTCATTTTTTTAAATTTTTGAGTCGCCACGTACCTAGGTACCCAATTACCCATTGTTAAATTTCAGATTCCATTCCCACCTAATCATTTTGCACTGGAATGCTTTCTAGGTTCCCCAAGATTTTCTACTTACATGATTTACCGAAAAATTGCTCGTCATTGATCGATTGATTGATTTTTATAAAAAATATAAAATTCGGATTCCTGATGAAAATTGCAATTATGATGTTGTTCACGTACATGTACATCAGTATAATTAGCAAGTTTGATGTTGCTTACGGGAGAATCAGCATAACTAGCAAGTTGGGGTAGGAGATCATCATCAACAGGCCGTCGAGAGTGCACTCTCACTTGTACTCAACTTGCTAGTTACGATGGATTCTCCAGTACTGAATTAACCAGACCAAAACATCAAATTTATATGGCTCAAAAGAGTACTACAACTTGTTGAACGTAATGAACCAATTTTAGAGAAGTACTCAAGAAGGCTCACCATTATGGGATCTGATCTACCTAGGGAGTTCAGAAAAAAAAACCCCAATAAACTTGAAAAAATAGACGAATGCATTGGTGATCCAAAATTGTTACACACGTACATCTACCTCCGAGTCGCAGTTGAGATGGTACTGATTACTAACAGCGACTAACCGTCGGTGATCGCCATTGAAATTTTATTATCATCCGGGAGAGGATGCCGATGCGTTCAGATGATCAGATGGAAATGATAGGAAAATTACCCGCATCCAGTCAGCTTCTGAAGCGGGGAGCTACTCACCAAAATGATCAGATACCCATACCTCGATCTGATTATAGGGACTTCTGAGGTTCGAGGAAGTAGAATGATCGTTTTATAAATTGTACCTCCATCGACCGAAAATACACGAACAATACACATATTTGTAGGAACCTTTCTAACAGCAAAATCGTCCCTTTCAATCGCTCTGTTAGCAATAGTTTCCCTTCACCCCTCGGGTCGTGATACAACTTTTCACACGTAGTCCAGTCATTTGGT
>JAEMON010000002.1:27663047-27674806 GCA_030264115.1 Lygus lineolaris
CCAGGTTTTCAAGGTTTTCCAGAACCGTAGCAACCCTGTTCTTCATCTCCCAGTCGTTCCCCATCAACTAACTCATCGCCCTATCCCGTCTATTTCCTCCTCGATTCCTATGGGAGGGCATTAGGATGTCCTTGAACAATTCCAATCAGTTCAATTTACGATCATACTGGTACGATGAGGTTGGGAAATATTCATCAGGTTTGCCACTCCTTGCTGGTTTGAGAAGATTTAAATTTTTGTTTTCCTCATGAGGAAGCCCTGAGAGCAGAGCGAGAACATGAACATCCTCACATACAATAGGAACAGTATCGAAACTAGTCGCCTGCGAAAGTGCTGTGTTCACAATAAGTTCGTCGGCGTCCTCTACTGCCCCTAACACTTGCATTAAGCATTTTTCAAAATTTGTTTTCAAAATTTGAATTAGACGTCGCCTGTTGGAATCATTCCCCAAGAACTTCTCTTGGAAGACAGCAGGGAGTGTTCTCTCATTGAAAATTTTATTTATATGTCAGCTGATGTATTTGTTCTGGAACGACGAGCTCTTTCTGAGGATTTTTTTTAGGTACTTCGCTGTTTCGGATCGCTTGGGTAGCCATCAAAGACGAATATAGCTTTAGACCCAAGCTTATCGGACTCAGAGGAAAGAATAGGAACATTGCCTATGTTTGGTCAATTAGTTATGCAGCTTTGTATTAATTTATATTATTAATTTCAGCTTTGAAAAAAATCATACACACACGAATTCATAATATCATCAATCTCCAAAAAAGGAAGGTCAAGTTCCTAGAAAATCGGATCGAGTTAATCTGTTGGTTCTCAAGATAGCTTAATCCGGAAACGCAAGAAGTTTTTCTGGGAAATATCTCTGAGTAATAGCTCATACGCCAAATTGTTGACGATTTAAAACTGTGACATTTGTAGAGCGTAATTAATACAATATGGTACTGTGCCCCAATAAGGCCTACCTAAGGTTTGAAGAAGTACTGCTCAGCGAATTCTGAACTGATTTGTCTGAAACTTTGCACACATAGAGTAAATTTAATCTAGTTTATGAGAAAAAATTTCTATTTCGCCAGAAACGCCAATTTTTGCATTCTACCAAAACCCTGCCTCTAGGCCTTCTTTGGATACCGGTGCCCTAACGAGCCCTACGAACTACTTTCTTGCTAAAAGAGGAAAAACTTGTGAAATTAAGTGTAATAAACTCCAGAAATTTTTTTAAAAATAAACTTCGAATAGGTATCCCTCAACATTATTATTGCATTCTTTGACAAATATGACTAAAAGTGACATAGAAAATGAAATAGGTAATTTTTGACTCAAAAAACAAAAGTCCTCTCTTTTTACGTGTGGATGACTCCATCTGTCACAGAAGACACGAGGAAATATAATTACAGCGCTTGAATAGAACAGAAAAAAAATAAACCCCACTGTGGTGGGAAATCACAGTAAATACGCTCACGACAAGCGGGTGTCCTAATAAGGGCTAAGGTAGGCCATGTTTGGACCCCCTTATTTTTCGAGTAAACTATGCTTATTACGGAAACAAAAACCAAATGCAAGCAAAAGCTATGACGGATTCTGAAACTAGAAAACCCCAGCTTTCACAATCATCCACATTTTTTAAGATAGCCCAAATATTTCATTCATGGGAAACAAAAAACGATCAACTCGAAAAGCGTAAGCCCAGTCGTTATTTAACTTTGAGCGTCGCCCCTGCTCTGCTGGACCCTGCTCTGCCTTCCCTTTGTTTTGGCCTCTCGTCTAGGCGTAGAACATGATTCTAACTCGGTTTTCCCGCTAGCTCCAACCGCCTATTTTTAAAAAGCACTAGGCCTTATTAGGGCATAGGCCTTATTTGGCGCCACCACCTTAGATAAAATATTGATATAATAGAAAGAGAGGTGAAGTCGTTGTTTGTTCCTCAATTATTAACAATAAGTAAGTACAAAATACGAGTGCATTGAACAAGGAATCTGAATGCTAATGATGGAATTGCCTGTGGTTACATATTGGGTATATATTTTTATTTAAAAAATACAAAGCATAACAAGAAATTCATGAATTCACAATATTTAGAAACTCAAATCACATTTTATTATCCAATAATAATATTATTAGTGGCAGGCATAATTTCTAATAATAATAATAATAATACAAAACAGTAATAGCCACATTGAGCTGCTATTTCAGAATGAAGAAATGTGAAGTCCCTGGGTACCCTTTTGTTCCCAAACGTAAATAAGTAGGAACAATTAAAGACGAGTGGATTGAAAAAGGAAAGAGAATTCAATTTATTATAATTTATATTCTAAGGGTAATAATAAATAAAAATGTAATTAAAACTAATAATTAAATATAAAAATAAAAATAGTTGAAACATTTATGTACAATGGCAACAACGTAATAATTAAGTAATACCTAATTGCATTGTTATGTTGTGATTATTCGTTTTCTACCCTGAGTAATGCTGCTCTGAGGATAAATATTAAGGGGCCAAGGAACTGATGTAATTCCAGGTAGACTGGAAATAGTTTATATAATGATGAATAGGATCAGATATTAACAGACAGGCGTCACGAGATCACCGTGACAGCTGTGCTCAATACCCAGATTTTTTGGTACATTTCGCATTAACAAATTTCCCTGTTGTAGCCTGTATCACGAAGGTTAACATTTTATCAATCGAGTTTCCCTAGTCTTGAATCATGTTCCAAAACTGAGTGTTTTCACTTTCGTGTTAGTAACTTTTGTTGCAAGCGCAACTGCAACATGCACCAGAATCGCTGTACTTCTCTGACCCTTTGATTCATTTTTGTTAAAGATCCAACTTCAAAATTCTTCAAGCACACAGTAGAAACGCTAAAATGGTTAGGGGAGGGAGTAGGGGAGGGAGTAGGGGAGGGAGTAGGGGAGGGAGTAGGGGGAGGCTATCCGGGGTTTTAAATTATTTGTCCTAAGCAGTAATAATGTAAGAGTAAGAGTTCATATATACCCTTCGGTAGCTGATATTTAGGCATTTTTGAAGGAATTTGGGGCTCACTCCCTTGCCCTCTTAATGGTCTCCAGTCTTTTGAGGAAATTATTCATTCTATAACAATTGATTTCTCATTGAAGAACTCTTTAGGAACTCACCGGTATTCTTAAGGAGATGTACCCAGTCTTTGATTGCCTGTTCAAGCCGCAGATGGTAATAACGGCTATCAAAGGCTGATGATTGAGACAAAAGTCCAGAGGGAGGATCATCGTATGGATATCATTTCACCCATCCAACCACCGTACAACCCTTTCCCTCATATACGGGACGACACAGCTCATGGTGCCACCGTCCTTCAGCAGCGACGCCACTTCGTTAATGAACCTGGGCTTCCTCTCCAGGACCCGATCTTTTCCCGAATCATTCGCATCTGACGACGATCTTGGAGTTTCGTAGAAGTAACCTGCAACATTATTATATACCAATTCATACTTCCGTTCGTCCGTTCTTCTTTATAGTTAATTCTATGTACTCGTAGGTATCCAATTATCATAAATATAGTTTGATAAATTATAGGTAGATAGTGCCAGATGGATGGTGGTAGCATTAGGTAAGTGGTTTCAAGATTAGAAAGATTAGGTAGGTGAGGAATCATTAGGTTAAAAGGAAGGAATAAGAATAAAGAGAGATAAAATTTATGAGGTGATGCTGCCAAAAAAATATAATTTTGAATCATCATGAATTAAATTTCTGATAACTCGACTAACAGCATCAAGTATAATATTATAAGTTAATAGGAATGCATGGATATACATCCATACAAAAATAAAATATATTTACTTGACCAAAATACTTAAACCACGCCTATCTTTTGGTTTACTTATTTTTCTTTTCAATGATACCCTTGAAGGGTTTTTTAAAGAGAATTTTTATTCACCCGGATGAGTCAAGGGTTGAATGTTCTTTGTCTTAAAATCACTCTTGCTGAATATAAAAGTGTGATTTTTTGAAATTTTTAATAAGTTGAAAGTGAAGTGGAAGTGAAGTTTGTTCCAATCTAGTGATAATGAGACTTCACTACCTTTTCAGTTACCAGCTGTTAATAAGGTGTGCGCATCGGTCGGAAATTTTCATTTTTGACCTCGAATTCGGGTTCAGCATTCTCAAAAACCCCCGTGAGCCACTTTTTAACTGAAAATCCTGGGTCGATGACGTCATCATTATTAAATTCAACACCCTTGCATGCTAATAGTATACCCTTCATGTTGCACCATTTCGGAATGCTCCCGATAAGACCTATCATTTGGACAAGGAAAAAAAAACTATGCGCATACCTCATTACACCGTAACCAGAATTTTGTTGATCGTGCAACGTGTATAACAGATCAACTTTACCTTCGAAATTGTCATCCGAGCTGTCAAGGTTGAAACCAAACATGCTTTGAACTTCCCTGGACTCGGACAGACACCTGACGGCTGATATTTCTGGCGAGAGCGACAAGTACATATCTCTGGCCGGCTTCACCATCGCCTTGAAAATGTTCATTATCCAACTTAAGATCGTCGCCGCCACGAAGGTCCGGGTGCCTTCCACTCCCCCGTCCATCGCCGAAAATTCATAAGGTCCAGGGCCACCTTGAGTCGGTTTAGAAGGTTTATATTTCGACCTGCGTAAATAAATTAACTATGAATAAAGCAGCTGAAATTGGCAACTCCACCAGCTTATAGAGACTCACCTACCTATTAGGATCCTAGAGAGAGGTTTCTCAAAAGAAGCAAGAGTATCTGATTATTAGAATACGGTGAAAATTAATCCTTAATTAAAAAGCTATCCACATTATTCGTTTAATGATACCGGCACAGTGCATCTTTCACTGACGTCAGCCCATTTTTTACACTCGTTTTCTTATTTGTTTGGGAATCAAAACATTCGAATTCAATATTAATACACCAAACTTGAAAGTTAAATGTTCAAATAGTGATTTATTTTGTAAAACGTGTGTCGTTCGGAACAATATGGAACATTATGGTGCGTTCAAGTTCTTCGCAGGGATTTTCTTTTAAAGACGTCCCTCAGTAGTAAGAGGGGTCCCCATCTCGGGGAGTCGGAAGAGGGCAACACTCAATAGAGAAAAGAAGGAACCATAGTAGGTACCAATCCATTTCATTCCATTCTGAAAACCAATCCATGAAAAAAGAAGTAGAAAGGAGTATATATTATATCAAATTCTTCTGATTAATCTATTCGGTTCCCAAAGCAACCTTTTTAATCAAATTTTCACAAAACAACTATTTTCTCAAGTTTTCACTTATTAGACAAACTTCATACTTATGTAAAAACTACCTACCGATTTTCCAATATTCGACCATCCTGAACACGAATCCGTCTAAGGAAATTCAAAATTTTCACTCCTTCAGGTACTTGAGTATGTATGAATATGCGTACTAGTATGTATGAATATGCGTAGTAGTACTAGTTCGTGTATTAGTATGTATGTGCGTACGCATTTCTGCTAACCTCTATTACTACATCAACCAATGATTCGTCCCTTGGTACCATAATGAATTTAATAGGATTTAGATCAGTATTAGAGATTGCGCATGCGCAAACATGAAATACACCGAGCCATGTAATCTGAGGATTAATCTAGACCAGATGTTTTCTAACGTGATGATGAAAAATCTAGTTCCAATGATCATGTTTCTCATACACAATTATCCCCTATTATACTGGAAAGTACGAGTATAATACTCGTAGATTGATACGATTTCAGATCGAGTAAAAGCCCAGATCGTGGTTGAGTTTCAGAGATGTTTACTTATTTTAACAGCCCAACTTAATGGTGAAAAGGGAAGTAGGTACCTGTTAATTGCAATCGGCAGAAAAGGGTTTTTTACAAACCCATCTTTGTATGGGGGTTCTTTGTATGAATGGTTCTGGTCACTATCGGATCAACTTTATTCACGTTTCCTTTTTTCAGCGGGATTGCAGCAATACGTACATTTCCCACTATCTTTGTAGGGAAACTAAAGTGCCAAGTAAATTACTTACGGTTTTGGAGCACAACATGCCGTGGCGATGAGAAGTGAGGCTAAGGCAACATACAAAGGCACTTTACCCATTATTATATAAAATCAGGATAATAGTTAAGACATTAAAATCACAGTGTCCACGATCCACCCGATCGGTGTCCTCGAAATACACTGCTACGAAGCGGTCTTCGTCCAACGAGGAAACCTAATTTGAAATGCGGACACCTTCACTCCTTTTCGCAACGACTTGTGAGAATAACTGTGCTGTAGGAGCTGCCTCCGCCCGAATAGTGACATTTACAAGGCCTAGCCAGTCACCTATTGCCAGCCGCTGAGCTGTAAAAAACATCGTGATAATTTGGAACTTCCGATATTATCATCTGAAAGTGATGAAAGGCAGAGACATACCCATACCCACCCAATAAAACTTTCCTCCAGAATTCCTATATCCTCATTCGTATTCATTCATTCATACTCTGACTTCGATACCAAAATTCAAATAATTTGAGGATATCACAACATCGAGTATCAGAAATCCGTATCCTTAGAGTTGAGGTTAGTTAATTTTGCAATAAAGAAACTACATTATATAGTAGATAATATATTTTTGGGAAAGGCTACTACAAAGGATCTTTGATAGTCGAACTATTTAAAAGTTCCTCCGTACGCATGCGTTCCTTTTGGCTGATATGTGAGGAATACCACTCCCCACAAGATCAGCTGATACAAGCTGTGGCCGGAACTTCACTTTTTCCTACAAAGAAGTCCCACAGATACTTGATCTCGTGGACAACCCACAACAACCTCCAACTCTCCGAAGAGAGAAACGAAAACGTCCTCAAGACGACTCTCCAACTTATTGCCACCTGTTGCCATTTCCTGATTGAGGACGTTGTTGGACTGCCACCCCATTCATGTTTCACGTTGAATAGGATTTCGCGCAGCTACCTATACTCGTTATCATTATTAATATCATCAAAACTGTAATGTTTCAATAAAAGATAAAAGACAGGTGAAGAAACTTGGCCCTGCAGGCCTTCGTGGGGGCAAGCTCCTCTGCACCCCCAGTTCTAAGCTCTGTAGCAATTCCTGCTGAAGCAGTTGCATATAGCGAAGTCATTCTCCCAACATTTATGTGGGTAGCTAGGTCCATATTATAATTCCAAACTGAAAACTCCAACCAATTTTCTTTATACGGGTATACCTGCGTTCCAGTACTTCTCACAAGGATGTCAAAGGAGGAGGAAATTGACAGCATGAGATGTGATGTGATGTGTAATCGATTCTGAGCTTTCCAACGAGTAGTGAACGATTTTTATGGGGTGGGAAATGAATAAGATATTTTCAGAAACGATTAGTTGTACATGAAGACCATAATAAAAACAATAAATTTCGAAACACTTAATAAATAAATTTCACTTTTTTGACACTTTTTTCCTACACGTTTTTATAACACAGCAACCTTATGAATGACTTCGTCATTAATAATAATCAAGCATGGGAAAACAGATGAAACAGGAACCGTTGGCATTTCTCTGACCTTTCGATTTTTTTTTTTAAATGAACCAAAATTCATTCAATAGGTAACTGAAGTTTTAATAGCATCACGTTTACGTTAAAAATTGCTGAGCGATGATGTAACGGCGGGGTGACCGTGTAATCATCCGAAGGTGGGTCAATGCTCAAGAGTTTTCCCAATAATCATTAATTGATGATAACCCAGATCCGGCTTCGGATCGACAGCTGGCGTGGCATAGTGAAGTAGGTAGTAAGTAGAGTAGGTAGCGAACTCTCACGACCAACGCCAAGGCCACAGATCAATAATTTAGGTTTTACTACAATGAACTTGTTTGTGGTGTTGCGATATCGATTTCAGTCTCAATTTCCTTTTCCGAGGTGAATAACTCAACCGTCCTGCGGCGTGAGTTGATTTGCTTTGAACTCGAAACACAGTCAATATCCACAAAAAAGGAAGGAAAAACGACAACATTATCAATTCACGATGACCCTTTAGCTTTGGCAGTCGAAACCGGCCAAAATATTGATAGTTGATAGGTTACATTTGAACTCGAGTTGCATATCTGAGTATTTGTCTGTCTGTCTGTGCCGTTGCATTACGTAGGACCTATCTACAAATGAAAAAAACCAGAAAACAAAGAAAGAGAAAACACATATAAACACGTTTATTTTGTTTTTTCTCTCAGTTCGTTTTCTGGCTTTGTTACTTTTGTAGATGGTCTAGAGTAATCCATGGATTACGAGGCTCGGCCCTGGAAATAATATACTTGAGCACATTTGGATCAATGATTTGACGGTTTCCACATATAGGCGCGTGCGCAATTGCGCAGTCTCTATGACTGATCCGACGAAATTCAGATTGGTCTATCTGGGGATGCTTACAAACTGTAGGTACCATCAAAGTTGGTGCGAATTTGGACCATTGGGTCATGATTTGAGGCGGTTTACACTTGATGGAGCATACGCAGCTACTAAGACTGATGCAAATATCACGAAATTCATTTGGGACCATAAAGGACTTACATTCGAACGACCTACCATCGAAATATAAGGGATTTTTGTTCAATGGTTCGTGACCGTTTGACCGTTCGCTGGATGCGTACGCACGTTTTGGTTTATTATTTTCAATAATGAACCTTTGGAATCGATCACGAAACATTCTTTTAACCCTCACGTTTTTTTGAACACCGGGACCAATTTCGAAAAATTCCATGCTGATTCTGAATACGATGCATTTTCTAGATCGAGCATTGGTTTATTTTAACAGGGTGAGAGCGTAAATTCAATTTAGCTCATTATGGTTTTCCAGAACAAGTGCTCGGGCTATTTCCCCCAATCTCCCTCCTCCAAAACTACGCTGCTGGCTCAAAGTTGAGAATTCATGGGTATATCACAGCCAATAATTTAGAATGAGTTGATGATTTCTTGGATAAAAAGGTAGGACCCCAGTTTTACCCAGTTTAGATTTAATCATATCAAGTTAGTGTAGAGACCTCCAAAACAAAGGATTTAGGTACTCCACAGCTACAACCCTACCCCAAAACCATATTTGGAGTCAAGGTTGAGAACGTCCCAGAACCACGGGTTGTATACCTACATAAAATGTTACACATACCGCCGTGTAGTACTCCAATAATTATCCTCGATTAATATCTCTAGGACGGTGGGATGTATTTAATAAATGTAATTGAAATTCTGGGGATGGGGGCGAATAAATGATGATTTTCCTATCATTAAAAACCCTTTGGAGAATATACCGTACAAACTGCTCGAAAAGGTAACAACGAGATTGAAAACGGTAAATAGAGAGGCAGGATAATGAGAAGATCGCTCGTATTTTTTTCCTTCTTTATTGCTTTTTCTTCAGAATTCTCCGACTTTTCCCTACTGGAGTTGTGGGAACTCATTACGACCCTATTCCTTCCTATGCTTTTTGGCTTGGTGTTCTCATTGAAAATATTAATTAATTCAAAAGCACACAGGGCCGGATATGTTTGGGCCTCGGCCCATTGGCGCACAATGTCACAACCATATTTGAAGGACACCTCAATAAATTTGATTTTAATATATTACCTATATATAAATGTATGTATCATGGATACATAAATTCTGTATGTTGTATCATGGACACACACTTTTAGTCCGGCCGTGAAACCACATGGAGGGAATGTTTGCGCTTTGTAAAAATGTGTAAGTACTAAATTAAAGTTTTATACTACTATGTACTAGCTGGTTTACCCGTGCTCTAAGTGCCAAAGTGCTCGAGAAGGTAACAACTAGATTGAAAACGGTAAATAGAGAGGCAGGATAATGGGAAGAGCCCGTATTGTTTTCCCTCCTTATTGCTTTTCCCTCAGAATTTTTTACCTAGTTTTTTAATCATCCAGAATCGTGGCAACCGATATGCACTGAATTATTTCATTAGGTATCTATTCTTTGTTGATTTGGGGAGCCGGTTCCCGACAATTCAACAACTATGCTCGTACTTACTCAATCCCTCGGCCGAAAATCTTTTCCTTCAGGATATTCGTTCACTGATCAGGTGGAATCGATCCCAATACGTCGTGGAAACCGACGGCAGAAATTGGGCGAAATCCCGTTATCCTCATCGAGATCCCCGAATATAACCCACCCCTTCTCCCCGACGGCCGTATACCGCAGAACAGAAGTTTGATGTCAACAGAAGATCTCACCTGCTCATCCAGCCTATACCTGCTATACCTACCCATCGAATTAAAATGACATATTAATATAAAGGATCATACCTAATAGAAAAGTACATCCACTATAAATTAATTCGATTTTTCCATCGAATAGCATGAAACCGAAATATAGGTGCAGATGCACTCAAGGAAAACCCGCTGAGTCCAGTTTTGGCTTAAAATTAGTTTTTTGTGTCATAATTAGGATGTTTTGGGGGTAAAACCCGTTATACCATGGTACCCTGGGAAAAAACCAGCCGTTCACCATGAGTTAGAGAAGGTCAGGTTCTGTTAAGTCCAGAAAGAATAATTTTTTTGCATAGGAGAACCCGCTAATTCCACCTGAATGGACTTAGCGAATTTCCCCACTGATCAAGTTCGGTTTGTAAGAAGAATTATCGTCAAGAGAAAATCCGCTGAGTCCATTTCAATAAGTATACCTTATTAAAAACCGCGATAAAGCCGAAAACGGAGAACGCTGGCTGAGAACTGGCTGAAGATCAAGAGTTTGCTTTTCAGAAAGGATAGCCCAGGAAAATGGAGTACAAGTAGGTAGGTACAAGATTCTGAAGAGTAGGTGCCTCCAGGACAATTTCCGTGTATATTTATGGCATCGGGCGGCCCCATTCCCTACCAACGAAGCCTCCACAACTCTATAGCAGACCATTTTCCAATCAGTGTCATGGACAAAAAATCTTCTGAAATGGGGTCTGCGCATGAGAAATAAAAATTGGAAAAAACCCATCAATTATGTTATTTGAGTTGCCATGACTAGTAAACACTATTTACCAGGACAAAAAACTCCATGTGTGAGCAGAAATCGTAATGTTAAAATGGAATGTTTTGAATTTCGCGGAGGGGGTCTGACGTACGTACCTCAAGAGGCATTTCTTCAAACGTCACATTTCGTCGATCGATAAAAAAAATAGGGAGACCACATAATTATGAAATAACCCCACTTTGGCCATTTTGAATCGATTCCCTTTCAATAAAAATTGTTTTAAAAAATCATGCGCAGACCCCATTCGCTAGAGAGTCTGCCAAGTCGGGGCAGTATACCTTCCTCACTTCAGCAACATGGACGTAGGTATAGAAAAAGTGGAATTTTCACCGAAATTGGTATTGTACCTAGTTCCGTAGTTATACGTACGAGAACAAATTTCAATTTCGAGCATGCGCAATAGCTTTTAGTGATCCAATTTGACGAAATTTATAGGTAATTGTCTTGGTGTCAGCCACCAACTACCCTCTGAATTTGAACGAAATCGGCCCATTAGGAACTGAGAAATCGTAGTTTGAGGAAATTCACGTCTGCGCATGCGCACTCTCTACTCTACTAGTTTTCCGACGACGATGAAATTCATGGAGGACCGTCTGGGGGCTAACCCGTAAAATCCCTGACAATGTCACCGAAATTGGTAGTGTAGTTCTGGAGTTAAGGCTATGAAAACACATTCCAAGTTTGGGCATGCACAGTAGCTACTACAAATGGGGAATTATCATCAATTTTTTTATTTTTTTTCTGTAAG
>JAEMON010000002.1:27686841-27700809 GCA_030264115.1 Lygus lineolaris
CTCTTTCAGGTCATTCCTTTTCAGAAAAAAATTGAAAAATACCATGCAAGTTGCCCATTATTAGGTTAGGAGAAAACACGCATTTGGACGGAAAAAACATTATATTCCATAACAATTTTTACAGTTACATAATTAGAGTAACTTTGACAATAAAAGGCAACATGCAAGGAGGTTAAAACATTAATTTTTATGAACAATAACAACTTTCTATTACTGAAATTTTAAACTTAACAATACTTTCTTGTGCATAGCTATACCTACTAGGAGTGGAGTTAACAAATAAATTGACAAATTATTTGTGTAACAATTATGATCCATGAGGTAAAAGAGATTTTGGAATTCAGCTGGGATTTTTTTCAGAATTATTCGAAATATGAACCTCAACGAAATATTTGGAAAATTGAAACGACATTTGTTGTTTCATTTTAATTATGATACTATTTTATTCAACGTCCAAATTATTTACCTTTAACTTCTATGTAACATCTGTCCAGGCCTACCGATCGTGATCAAGATGAAAAGAGAGAAAAAAAGAAGGAGAGAAAGGAAAAGGAAATGAGGAGACCTGGTGGCAAGAAGAAGGACGAAGAAGATGGTGAAGGTGCTTGGGAGATTGTCAAAGGAGGAGTGGCCATTCCTTCCGTAATATATTTTTAACATTTTTAAAAATCTTACCTTTGATTTGAATAACTAATAGTAGCGCATAGGCTAGTTCTGGAGTTCAGTAATATTAATAACTATTCACGTTCAGCTTGAAGTATAACATACAAAATTACCTTTAAATTAAATAAATAATTTAAGTTTTAATGATTGATTTTGTTTGGAATGTTAGGAGAAACCAAAGATGTTTGCCAAGGATGCTGAAATAGATATGAACCTAGTGCTTAAAAAGTTGGGAGAAATCGTTGCAGCCAGAGGTAAAAAGAGGACCGACCGGAGAGAGCAGATCGAATTGCTCCATGAGCTTGCAGCCGTTGCTGACGCTCACCATTTAGGTCCTGCTATCAACATCAAAATCAAACTGGCCATAATATCTTCCATTTTCGACTACAACCCGAAAGTTTCAGACGCTATGAAGCCAGAATATTGGGCCAAGTAAGTATCATAAGTAAAGTAAAGTAAGTATCTGAGTAGTACTTAGAAGTAGAACACCGGACCCTCTTCTCCGACGGGTCTGCGCAGAAGGTCCATTTCCCCCTCCATCTGATGCTCCCTGTTCTCCCAAAGTGGCTAGAGAAGGCATGGTTTCTCAGCCTACCTTCGCAAACTATCTGTCATACACAGTCTCTATGTCAGAATTCAAGTACGATACAGTTCCCCGGATGATTATTAGTAGTAATATATTATACTGAACCTCTAAATTTCACTTACTATACATATTTTTCAGACTTCTGGAAAGGATATCTGAAACATTGGACCTGCTAATCTCGACTGAAGATATTACGATTGGAGAAAATATCACTGAGGAGAACGAAGAGTTCGATAAAGCTCCATACAAAGTGAGAGGTTGTGTATTGACTGTTGTGGAGCGCCTTGATGAAGAGTTTACGAAGCTGCTGAAAGAATGTGACCCTCATTCCAATGAATACGTTCAACGGTATTTACACCCCTAGATTTTTTAACCCCTAGACCTTTCTCATGTTGAATGTGTAAGGTTTAAAAAATTGATCTTTTTATCTTATTTTTTGTGTGCGTACTTTTGGAAATCATGAATAATTTATTAGATTTACCGTTGTGATGCATTCTGTTACAGCTTGACGGACGAAAAGAGAGTTTGTGTCATTATCGATAAGGTTCAGAAGTTTTTGGAAAGAACGAGTGTTCCTTCTGATCTGTGTAGGATTTACCTTCGTAAAGTAGAACACTTATACTACAAGTTCGATCCGAATGTTATCAGACAAAAGAAGGTGTGTAAGAAGGTGTTTCTTTTTGAAATTTGTAATTTTTATTATGTTTATAATTTGTATTCTTTGAATTTGTATTATTATTTTTTGAAATGTGAACGTAATGTTTCGATTTAGGGTACTAGTAGAGTGTGCATATTTCAATGTTGCAGGGAGAACTTGAGATCGGTTCGCCCACTAGTATCCAAATCATGGATAAGTTGTGCAAATACATCTATGACAAGGATGTGACTGACAGGCTGCGTACGCGTGCCATCCTCGCCCATGTTTACCACCACGCTCTTCATGATAACTGGTTTCAAGCTAGGGATCTCATTCTCATGTCCCACTTACAAGAAGCTATCCAGCATTCTGATCCATCCACACAGGTACTGTTTTCATTCTTTGATATTATAGGTGCCTAAATACTGGTATGTTTCGCAAGACGCCTCCATTTGGTTTCCCCCAGGTGTCCCCATTTGATAGGTTCCCCCATTCCCTATTGGTTTTGGAAAATATTCAAACGGTAAGCTAAGGCGCACATTGAGCTGCGTCACGCAGTCCACTCGCACAGAGCAGGGCAGGTACGTGTGAAGAAACTGCTTCACGCAGTTCTGACCGTTCATTGGGGGGGGGGAGTCGTCTACTAGGGCCCAAATGAATTTCATCATGAATTGAACTAACGCATGCTACGCCGTTTTCACGCTAATGATGACATTAATTTTGTCTAAACTGACAAACATCAAAATGATCAAGAGTTTTGAACTGATACAGTTTTTGATTTCAAATTTTCTTGGCTGCGAGGAAGCTATGTGCCATTTCCACTTAGCAGAGTATTTTTATTTCATTTTTAATTTTTAATTTGAGAACCTATATTTTATTGGAAATTGGAATTCTACGTAAAATTTCACGGGAATGAGTACCTCCATTTGCGCAAATTACCCGCAAAATGCAAATATCCGTGTTTTTGGATCAATGAACAATCGAGTTTAATATTAATTCATGATTTGTGGGTTGTTGATACGCCGAATTACCTGGCGGGATTAACATCTATAATTACTAAAATCGAATGGGTTATTCGCATGGGTAGGAATTTTGAATTTTGAACCTCAAAATCTGATTCAGCGCCCTTCAAAACCGCCTGGTGCCAATCTTAAGCTTGAAATTACGGCTGGTTCTCCCAGAAAATGGGTTGGAAGGGAGCACGTGACGTCATTTATGTTCCGCAAAAGGGGGGCCCAGTCAGACGGGGGTGACGTCAGTTAGGTTCAAATTACAAGACCCATTTTGGGTAACTTTCAATCGTCGGATGCCCCTCATATAGCACCTTTTTGGAAAGCCCTCTTTAAGATCTTCCAAATTACAAAAAAAAACCATGCAAGTTCCCCATTTACATAATATTGATTAAAACATATTTTTCAGATTTTGTACAACCGTACTATGGCACACTTGGGTCTTTGTGCTTTCCGGCATGCGAATATCAAGGATGCCCATAACTGCCTTGTGGACCTAATGATGACCGGAAAAACCAAGGAGTTGCTTGCACAGGGTCTTATGCCACAAGTAAGTATTTTTGACTGGATGTCCAGGAGTCTTGATCCTTTTTGGCTTCAGATTCGGATTCAGCATCCTCTTAATCCCCTGGTGCTCATTTTCAGTCTAAAATTTGTTTGGCTGAGTAAAAAAATCAATTTTGGAAAAGGTGCGTGGCGTCACAGGTAGCAGCGGGCGCTGAGGTCCCTCGTCATTTGTTAACACATAGATGTTTTTGATGTTTCCGTGTGGATTTTCCAGTACTCGCAGTGGCGGACTTTGCAGTATTGTATATTCTGGGAAATGGCTCCGGGTCATCCTAGAAATCACACCTTGTACCCA
Source organism: Lygus lineolaris (assembly GCA_030264115.1). NCBI lineage: Eukaryota > Metazoa > Arthropoda > Insecta > Hemiptera > Miridae > Lygus > Lygus lineolaris. Next base: position 27,690,600 of record JAEMON010000002.1, read on the forward strand.
TCCTTCAATCCACAGATGGAACGACTCCACATGAATAGCAAACAACAGCCATTTTACTCCATTGCATCGTTCAATGGAGAACTCTAGGTTTACGAAGAAAGGTGTCTTTCTTTGGGAGATGGGGAAAAACCCTGCTATTGTTTGGAAGCCTTCAAGCTGGCAGAGTGTTTTCTGAATATGAGAGCGTTGCTGCACATTCTGTCTGTTTGCGCCCAGCACCTCAGCAAACCTGAAAGGTCTTCTCCAGCCCTAAGGAGGATAAAAACGTATTATTAAAGGGGAAAAAGGAGAAGAAAATGAACACTAGCATGAATACTTGAGAAGAGAAGGATTTATTCGTAGACAGTTGTGCCAACTAAACTAGATGAAAGACTGAATGGTTGGGCACTGGTTCACGTCAATAATGATTACCATGTGAACCATGGAGATGTACTAGCAGATTTCATTGTCAACCATAAACGTCGCACAGTGGGGTGAGTGTGTGGGAGAGTTGGGGGGGGGGATACAGAGAGAGAGTTGAAAATATCCTATATATTACGCCTTAGGTACAGGTCGTCCCCCCAATGTTTTTCACTTTGCATAATTAGCAAAAATGCAAGAAAGATTAGATTTGCATAAATCCAGAACCGAGTTTCCAGAACCTTCCAGTTTGAGGTCATATCACAGAAACGCCATGTGAGTAATTGGAATTTTTGGAATTTTTCAACTATTTGTTGTTCATCATCATCATAAGTGAGGGAATTGGGGGAATTTTTAGTTCCAAAATGAATACAACAAGTTTAACTATGTAAATCGCTTGAAATCGCGCATCAAAACACACAATTCCGTTGTCCTCCACCCCCCCCCCCCAAAAAAAAGAATAAAGGAAAAATGTCTAGATTTGCGCCTGAGTACTTGCACTTATCGTAGCTTCCTATACTTCCAAAAGTATATTAGACGTTTGATACTTTTCCGTTGATTCTTACTAGAATCGCTCAATTCGGGAAAGCCCACATTTCAGCGAGATCGAACCCTGAATTTTTTAAAAATAGTTTCAGACTACCTATGTTGTTTCAATAAAACCATATTCATATTCGCATTTTAGAGACAACATGAAAGAAGCAAGGAGCAAGAAAAAGTGGAAAAGCAAAGACAAATGCCATTCCATATGCACATCAACCTTGAACTTATCGAATGTGCCTACTTGGTGTCAGCTATGTTGATTGAGATCCCTTACATGGCAGGTGAGTTCCCTACTTTTTTCATTTATCTTGCGGGTACATTGATTCTGTTGCTGCTCTACTCTACTTGGTGCGTTCATGTACGCCAAACTTTACTTGTGATTTACCATTTTAAGCTCACGAGTTTGACGCTCGGAGAAGAATGATCTCCAAAACATTCTACCAACAACTAAGAAGTAGCGAGCGCCAGTCCCTCGTTGGTCCTCCAGAAAGCATGAGGGAGCACGTAGTAGCTGCTTCCAAAGCAATGCGAAATGGAAATTGGCAAGCTTGTGCGGAGTTCATCATCAACGACAAGATGAATGCTAAAGTGAGTTTAATACTTATTGATACTACAAATTTGATACGTTTCATTTGCCCCCCTACAAATGGCACAGTCACTAGTTAAGAGACTGTGGTCAGTTTCTTGTCCCAGGCGAAACTAACGATCATTTCGACCTCATGATTGTGAGGTTTTGGCCCTACATGATTCCCTATAAGTTGCTGCCCAGTCGGAGCAATAGCTCTTGCAATTTCCTGGAACATTTACGTCAACAAGACTTTTCAGTAACATCTGGCCGGTCTTTTCGAATCTTGGTCAGGGCACTTCCAAATCGAGTCGAAAATAGAGTTTGTAGAGCAGCTGAGTCAAAAATTGAGCTCCCAGATCAGCTTGAACAGGGGAGAAGTTATGCTGAGTGGATATCAAGATACAGGGCTTTTGATGTAAGGGATTGAAAAAAAACACGTTATAATTCGTTATTTGTCACCAACTAATTCTATAATACGTCCACGTTGCAACAAGTCAAGAAGCTATACTGCCCATCCAACTAGACTGACGCTTTTACTTTCCTCAGCACACCTGAAGGTGTATGGAAAAAATTGCGATCAGCAGAAACCCCAATTTCTGATACACCACCTTTAACTGGTCCTAATCTACATCTGATCAATTTTCTCAACGTTTTGGAAAAGTGTATGTAAGTCGGTTTGTGTGTGTGTATGTATGTGTATGATCACGAGTGCGGCTCCTAGGAAAATGATGGGAAAAAAATCGATTTCGAGGATTGGTTTCGACATGTCTGGTGATGAGACCCTAAGAATTTCAGCCCTCCAGGTCAATTAAAAGGGGGAGAAAATATTCCAAATAGGTGAAAAAACGTCGTTTTTAGCCCATTTTTTAGCTTTTCTCCCAAACTGCTTTAACTCTTCTAATAAGTAGAAACAAGTTGCAATACCCTTCATCTCCACAAAAATAGATTGATGGCCAATACAGCTGAGGAAAGTAGTGTGAAGCCTCGCACCAGATTTTTTTTTCTCATGGCGTTGCAGCCTCTTCCGATGACTGTCCACCATTGGACGGAGTCAACTATTGAGTGGTGTCCAGGAGGTTTAATAGTTTAAAGAAATATAATCATCACACCCACTATCTCATAATTTCTGTAATTAATCATTTATTGAGTCAGAGTTACAGTGGTTTATTAACTCTTGTATTTTTCATTAATCTGTTCCTTCATTGGTCCTTCCATAGGTGTGGGATTTGTTCTATGAAGCGGACAAAGTCAGAGAAATGCTCAAGAAACTCATCAAAGAGGAGTCGTTGAGAACCTACCTCTTCACGTACTCGCACGTCTACGCCTCCATCTCAATGGAAACGTTGTCAGAAATGTTTCAGTTGGACCGATTTGTTATTCACTCTATTGTCAGCAAAATGATAATCAATGAGGAACTTATGGTAAGTAAACAAAATTACACCACTGACATCATCGTCATTTTTTATTCTCGTAATTATGTACCTAGTAACTTTGGAAAAAATATTTTATTGGGTTTGTACGAACATATAGGTAGTACATATAGGCAGTACATATAGGTACCAGCATCAAACTCTGATATTCCTTACCATGAGTCCCTACACTTGCTAGGAACTGGAATAGATGATTTCATAAAAATTAAATGGGCGAGGGATTTCCACCAAATATCCGAAAAATTCACATCGTGATCTGTTATGCTTACCGCAGCTCATGATCTTAGTACCTACCTACTTAGTTTAATAAATTCAATTACTTATGCGATTTATCACTCCTCCTATGCAGTGAAAAATAGAGAACAGCCATGATTTCTTGAGTTTAATTGACTCATCTTGAGGGGGGGTGATGAAATACTGTCTCAATTCTCTTCAGCCCCTTCCTCTCAAACAACCACTTGAGCTCTGATTAAAATATTTTCAAACCTCCTATCAAACTAATATAATCTTCAGTAGTTTCGTTTAAAAATCCACCCGCTCACTCGATTCCAGGCCTATTGACCATTCAAAATTTTGAAATTATTCAGATAATTATCGTGTTTTAGGCTTCTTTGGACGATCCTTCTCAAACTGTAGTGATGCACAGAAGTGAGCCCAGTCGTCTGCAATCCTTGGCTCTCCAATTGGCTGACAAGGTCAACAATTTGGTGGACTCGAATGAAAGAATATTCGAGATGAAGCAAGGTAAACATGTTAGCCATAAGGGACATTACATACTCACCTAATTTTTCGTTATGTAACATTTTGATACTTTTCAACCTATAGCGTTAAGGTATAGCGCACACCTACGAGTAGTTGATTGTCGAGAGCCCCATCAATAATGTTATATTACCTGATGATGGGCTGTGTGCGAACGACTTAACGACAGGTGGATGACTGGATGGCAGAGTTCCGTCGACGACTGATTCTCGACTACTTGTACTTATATAGTTGGTTACAGCTTCTCTCCTCCAAGGTCGATGTGTAACTGTCTATCTAGGTATGCAGTCTGTTGCCAGACGTCTACAGAACTGTCTATCAATTCAAAGTCGCAGGTGACCGTTATGCCCAACCTTAGGTAAGGTAGTTACCTAAATGATAAAACGTTGATAGGTATTAGGTAAGGAAGGCAATTCATAATTCATTTGTCGCTCGCATGAAATTCAAATCGATCTTCCTCCATAACTTCCAGGGAACTTCTTCCAACGTGGTGGGATACAAGGACCTTACAGGCAGAATTTCAACCGCCCTGGTCAAGATTGGGGACGGGGACGAAGAGAAAGAGGCGATCAGCAGAGGGCTTATTAAAATCTTCAATCATAATGTTTCTTACATTCAAAACTGTTCAAGGCGTACTCTGAAGGTCTACCTACTACTGTTAAATACTTATTAGATGAAGAACAGATTGGAGTGCAAATACATTTGGAAAGCCTTTATATCCATTCAGGTACACATTATACAAAGTTTGTAAATTACGAGTTTTTGTTCCTATGCTTCGTTCAAAAACATACTACACGAGCAAGTGAGTAGGTACTTGAATGATGTTTTCTTACTATCCTCTCATCTCCTCTCGGCTTCAAGTTTTTGGAATTTGACCGAGGTGTCAGGCCATCCTGGTGGTGTCGATCAATTAACTCGTCGTCCATGAAGGAAACAAGTAGAATGGTGAATTTTCCCATCTTTTTTTTATTCATTGGTAATTCTTTGAAAAATGGTACCTACTTTGAAGTCCGTTTTAAAATAAGCGGTAGTTTTAAAATTAGAGAGATCTGCTGCTAGGCTTCACACTGTAAGGTTATAGTTTCTCATTTGTAGAAACCAGAAAACATATATTTTTGTGGGTTTTGACTGGGATTTCGACCCCGGGGACATTTTCCTGTAGATGAGGGGTATTGTAAGATGTTTTTACTTGATGAAAGTGTAAAATTCTTAGAGAGATTTTGGAGGAAAAGGTTAGGTGCGTCTACACGGGGACAGTTCTTTCCAGAGAGCTGAAGAGAGAAGTGTGGACACCTCCTAGAGTAGTTGCGAGAGTGCTCTCGCGTTCTCCTTCTTCCCACGACGTGTGGACACGTGGTCAAGCAATGTCGGCAAGCTGTCTCGATTAGTTGCACCTCAGCGAAACAATCTCCTAGAGCGCAATGGTGAACGAAATAGGAAACTGACTGCTTCATCAGGAGGAAATTTGAAACGTCGAATAACTTCAAATTATTACATTTAAATTCACAGAAACAATCAAAATGTTATCCGCAGTGTTATGCAGTTCGTTTCCTCTTTCGTCCACTGTCGACCTGAAGTCGCCGTTATAGATTTCTATGAACTTGTTTCGTGTGAGGTGAAACTAATCGAGACTGCTTGACCACGTGTCACACGTCGTGAGAGGAAGGAGAACACGAGAATCTCAAAACTACTCTAGGAGGTGTCCACACTTCTCTCGTGAGCTCTCAGCTCTAGCTCTCTGGAAAGAACTGTCCCCTATTTTGCTTAGTTTCTCCCCCAAGAAATGTACCTTGAGGGCTAAAATTCTTACTCTAGTAAGCATCGAAATACGTTTGTCCAAAACGTGAATAAAATTGTTCGGATGTCGCTCGGAACTGTTCCAAATATTGGATTTTCTGCCGATTGCAGTAAGTAAGTAGGTAGGTACTTTGCTTTCACCTGGTGGCGGATCACAGTCCCCCTCCAGGGAAATAGAAAAGAAATTAAGAAGAGGGACGAAACGAAGCAGGGAAAAGAAGATATAATAGATTATTGATTGGTTTTGTTTCCCTTGTGCAGTTATCTAAAAATTAGATTGGTCAATTGGACCAAAAAGTTGAACAAAGAGGCATTTGTTTGGGAAGAAAGTAATTTTGGAGGTAGGTATATAATGAAAAACAGTTCTATAACATATTCCAGTTCTTGTATGATAAAATTGGGATCAATGTTTCCGAATCGCAAATGTTGGGTTATTGTGAAGAGCGAAAAATCTTTCCTTGATTAGAAATTGAATACCTATGTAAATTATCGTGAATATTGTATTTTACAAGCAGAATCAGTTGTTTCATCGGCCTCAACGGATAGATATTTGGACCTAGCAATTTCTTCTTTTATTGCTTTTTGGTTCACATAAAAAATACAATCAAGTGACTTATTTTGGATAGTTTTAGGGCTCCCTTTAAAAATAAGTAGTAGGTAGCTTCTAAGTGAGAACCCAAAATGTCATCAGTTATGGCTGATTTTGTCACCAAACCCAAGATAATTCATCTGTTCAAAGAACTTTCTCTCTCGTCTCTCATTGTATCTCATACTCATACTCTCAAACCATGGAAAAAACAGATTAATTAATTGATCTGTTTCTTCCATGCTCATACTGACCACAGAACTCGACGCAGTCCATGATTTGACCATGTTTTGGTCACCCAGTTGGTGAGCAGAATCCAACTGTACCTAACACATGATGGACATGGAAGAAACAGTTCTGTTTCTTTCATGGCTAACAGCCATGTTTGAACGACCTAAGAAAGCATGACAGGTAAAATCACTGTTTTCACAGACGGTGGTCGGGCTTCACCCACTTCTCGACAATGAAGGTAAGATGGATAAAAACAACAACAACCCTTATCAGCGTTATCAGTCAAATCAAATCGGGGTTGTGTTTTGTTTTGAATGGTTATGGTATGGTTAGTTGAATTGTTTTCGCGGTCATGTTGGCTTGGTACTCTGTGACTAAGTAAAAGTATTTTTTAATATTGTTGAACTTTTTTTTGTTAAATTTCAACGAATATTGTATCTATGTTATCCGTGTAGAAAGTGAATTTATTTGTTTGTGCCCTGGTTTAACTGATCTGAATGTGGCATACTTATAAGCACTACAATATTGTCGTGTAGGCATGGAATGGACCGAAAAAAGGTTCCTGCTGTAAGTTAGTCCCAAGTTTTGTCCAAGTAGGTAAGTGTTTTTGTCTATTGAACATTAGGCCTGCTGGTGAAATGAATGTGAAAGAAGAACCAATTTTTTCCGAGTCTGAATCGTCAGATTCAGAACCGGAAATGCCCAAACCTAAGAGAAAAATTAAAGAAGATCCAGACTGGGATGTTCCAGAGGTGAAGCCTAGAGTTAGACGCGCCATCAAAACGGATCCTGATGGTGGGAAACCTAAAAGAGCCAGAAAGGTGAAAACTGAACATAGCGATGAAGCTAAGCCCAAAAAAGTCCCTAAACCCAAAACCGAGCCAAAAGCTAGAGCCCCTCGCAAAGTTAAAGCCGCATGTGACGTCAAACCAAAAGTGCTAGCAGAGGTTGGAGAAGATAAAGAGGTAAAACCGAAGCTTAAAAGGAAGAAGGAAGATCCTGATGATGAGCCTGTAAAGAAACGGAAAGTTGTCGCGGGTTCGTCCAAGAACGACTGCAATTTGGAGGGGCTGTCTGGCAAAGAAGTTAATGTTGTTCAGGAAGCATCTATTATTGCTAGGAATATGAATTGCAGCCTGTCTAAAGCTCAAACGCTTATTCAGATGATGAACGATGGAGCTACGATACCCTTTTTGATCAGATACAGGAAAAACGTTGTTGGGGATTGGTCGCCCACGGATATGAGAATGTTTAAGGAAATGCATCAGAGTGCTAAGGAAGTCGTTGCCAGAGCAGCGTTTGTAAAGAAAAAGATAGCTGCGAGTGGTCACTTGAACGATCACATGACAAGGGCAATAGACAACGCGTGGACACTGGCTGAACTTGATGACATCTACGAACCATATAAACCAGCTAAAACTAAGTCGAAATTGGCTATACTGCGAGACTTGGGCCTGGACGCAGTGGCTGATCAGATTTTGAACAAGCAATTTGTTGATATCAGGAATTGTATCAATAGCAATAACGAGCATACTAAAACTCTGGAAGACGTTAAAGTCTTGCTTGCTATTTCCATCACAGAAACGATTCTGAGGAGAATGAACGACGTGGCGCAACTGTGGAGAGAAGACAATTGGATGATGCATTCGGTCAAAATAGTTAAGGGAAAAGTAGAAGATGATAAAGAGAATTTCAAGAAATACTATGATTTCAGGCGACCAGCAAAATTTGTTCGGGCCGATGAAGTTCTGGCCATGAACAGGGGAGCCAAGAAGAAAATCCTGAAGGTAGGTTGTGTCTAAATATAGAAAGAAATATTACTACTGGTGTGAACTGTAATGATATAACACCATTTTGATTTTAGGACTCTACATTGTGAAGAACTGTTTGGTAGGTATCTAGTTGCTGAGGTCACAGCTGTAATACACATCTCAATACCTTCTGCCGAATGAGCCCTAGTCCTCCCCTAAAGAAATGAAACTTACGCCTGTGATACATAACTTTAGCGCTAAGGTACTTTGAGGAGGGTTGAGGGTGCAAAGCAAAAATTTATTGGCATCCACAAGGGACCCAGTCAATTCATTGAGATTTTTGTATAGGTCAGCCGGAGAAGGTTTGCATCTGTGTGGCGCCCCCTAGGTGGCGGATCTGCAAACTACGTTGCGTTTTATGTTTGTGTATTGGCTGCGCTGCGAACAGTTACTGTCACTAGTGTAATTGTTTAAGATTTTCAAAATAGAGTTAGAATGCCAACAGTATTTTCGTGTAGCAATTACCTTGAGTAATTACTACATCATAGACAATCACAATACGAATTATTCGCTCCAATAAATCTAATAATAGGTTTGTTCGCAGTGACCAACTTATGTACGGGTAAGAAAACTTTTTGCAACCACGTTCATGTCATTCACAGTGACTTCTGATATGATCATTTTTGACTGTTTATAGTATCCATGCTGGTCTCATTCGGTTTGTAAATCACTTCCAACCACTTGTAAAAATGACATTGCGAACAAACCTAATAAATCAGGAAATTCATGAGGAAATGCACAACAAACAGTTCAGGATAAAACTTTATTTTCATAGGTAGGTACATACTACCTAACTGATGGTTACAATATTAATACGTAATTATCACTATTTGCGTCATTATTATGTTATAATGCAGCAAATTGGTGGGATTAGGCTTCAAAACAATTACCTACGGAAATGCATGCATTTCAAGCTGCTGTAGGAGACACTTTTGAGGGGACGAATTCCCAAAAAATTATCCTAACTATGGGAATCTGCTTGATGATAAGAGATAAGTAGTTGTATCTACTCCAGAATAATGCGCCGAAGGGATGCGAACCTACTCCGGCGGACCTATGGTAGCCTGTATGCATGCTCAAAAGTGAATTGCCTGAAACTGATGAGTTCCTAATGGCTGAGGAGCTTTTTGCGAGGTGTTCGATGGAGGTTTCAAATAAAAATAAGAAACAGGCGTCAGCTCAATACTGACGTATGTTTCTTCTTTTCATTTGAAACCCCTATAGAACACCTCACAAAAAAAACCTTGGCCATAAAAGCCAAGGTGGAGGAAGAATTCCTGAAGATCACTGAGTTCCTAATGGACAGATTTTGTTCCAATTCCGAGGGTAGTTGGGGGCTGACTCCAAGACAACCATCTATGAATTTCACCACGATAGCTTCTGCGCATGTGCAAAGTTGAAATTAGTTGTCATACCTAGGGATATTAATTCCCGAAATTTCGCTGAATTTTCCCAACTGATTCTATACGTCCATGTTACACAAGTGAGGAAGCTATACTGCCCAATTAACTTGGCAGACTTTTTATAATGGGAGCCCTAAAACTGGACTTAGATAACCAATGTCATCCCCCTTGAGCGTATAAATTATAGTTGTGCGTGTAGACTCACCAATAGAGACTGTGACATTGAGTCAAATCTGAGTGAGCTTTGAATTTAGACAGTAAATGTGTTGGTTATTTTCTCTTGTGTAGGCCACCTACCTCTGTTATTGATTATGTGGTATGGTTTTGATAGGTAACTCTAACACCGAAAGACTTCTTAAAAGATGAGATCCGACGGGCCATCAACAACATTTTTGGGCTGAACTGGCTTCCACAGAACGACATTGGTGATATACTAAATCGGGCGGTTACCGCTGCTCAGGACAAATTGATGACAAAGATATCCAAGAAGATCCGGCTGGATAACACTAAATCGGCTGAAGTCACGGCAATTGAGGTTCAGTTTAAAATTATTAACATTCAATTCTAAATCGTTATGGATTATTGTTTTTGATAAAGCTGGTAATCCATGATCATGGACTTTCCTGTTCGTAGATTATGGCAGGTACTGTCTAGCAACGATCACTTTGCATACTTTTGGTTTA
>JAEMON010000002.1:27764873-27782580 GCA_030264115.1 Lygus lineolaris
TGCCGCACCCTGTATGTATTTGAAATGACTCACTCTTGTAAGAACGTTTTAAGCTCTTTTAATTAGGTACTTCACAAGACTAATTACCAATTCTAAGCTTTTCCCTGAACCCTCGTCATCACCATTCATACATCGTTGATATTTGCAGGGAAGGTTACGAAGAGTTTCTAACGGGTATCTAAATTATTGAGCGACTGGTTTACTTGCAATACCTACGTAGATTTTTTTGCTGATATTTCACGATTCGTTTATGTTTCATTTGCATTTACCTAGCTTTAAAGATATGCTTAACCTTTTCCTCACTTCCACCTGAATTCCAGATCACCCAAACGAACCCCTCGCGCTCCAACGTCTCCAGCCTTTGTCGAAAGTACGATTTCTGCTGTGCAGGCCGCTCTAAACAAGTACCAACTTAACATTCACGAAGCTCAGGTATGTATTTTTACATCTTGAAATTCATTTGACCTGTTGGCTCTATATAAATATAACTTCTTACCTCCATGTATACACGAAGTCTTGGTTGGTTGGTGGCTTGCTGCTTCATTTCCCTCTTTTCACGTTCACAGGTGAAATTAGCGGCATCTAAAGATCAAGCTGCGACCTGGAAAAGACAGTTCGAAACTATGGAGGACTCTCATAAAGTCCTCGAATCTAGACTTTCCGAACTGACTACTCAAATGGATTCATTGAAGATTCAATTAAACCAAATGACGCAAGAGAAAGACATGGTTTCAAAATCCTTGGAGGTTGCTAGATCAGAAAAGAATGCTTTGGATAAGAACAGACTGGAACTCAACGCTATGGTAAGTCGGTATCTGGATCAGTCGGTAAGGGTTTCAGAGCTTGCTGGATCTTGTGTCCTTTACTCGCTGTTTGAGATGAAACTTTCCAGCCACCGTTCACGTCTCAGGCGCGTATCGGTTTTGAATGTCTTGCTTATGTAAGATGTATTATTACTAATACTCGAATTGTTTTTCTTAGCTTGATAACACCAATGCTGAGCTTGAGAAAGAAAGGAAGTCCAATGCTCGCTATGCAAAGCACATCGAGTCGTTAGAGGATGAGAAGAATTTCCTTCATAGCGAAATAGACCGTCTGAACAAAGATTCGGAACTAAGGTGCGTATTTTTGGTCGATGAACTTTTCATTTATGAGACCTAGGTTACTCAGGTCATCCTCCAGAGCTGTGAGTATGAACCAGGATTCAATTTTGCAAGAGAGGGACGGGATGAACCCCTTGTCACTAAACCCAAGAGATCTATTGTGACTTATGGTAGGTACTTAATTACGTAAGTTAGGTACCTAAATCCAAAAAAGGGCTCTGCCTATTTAGCTCTCACTATTAGACCCTCGTACCTGCTCGTTCTGTGCCTAGTTGTACTTACTCTCTTAATCATCTGGTTTAAGTGGGTTCACATTGTCATATTAACATATTCAATTATGACCAGTTGAACTAACTTCAACTCTCCTCAAATGATGAACATCGTTATTGTACCTTGGTGAGAAAGTGAGCAAATGGAGTGGCTATGTAACCAAATTAGCGGAAGCAGCAAAAAAGAGTCCACAGGCAGCTTATACTGCTTTCACTAGGTAAGTCTCTCCTGAGAGAATGGGCATACATCCAAAGAGTTATTCCGAATTGCGATGAGGAATACATTCCTCTGCGGGACACGATACGGGAAAAATTCATAGGGGCAATACTCGGCAGGAATGTTGGGGAGAACTTCCACAATCTGCTGGAATTACCCGTAAAGATTGGGGGGCTTGCCGTGCACAACCCTGTTAATACTGCATCACATGCCTTTCCAATCTCATGAAGAGCCACTAGTGCATTAGTTGATGCCATGAAAGATGGCTCACGGCTAGATCCCTACAGGCACCAAGAACAAGCCAAGTCTATCCTTGAGAAAGAAAGATCTCTGCAGAAATCAAAAGATGAAATCAGAGGAGAAGAGGTATTATGTGTATTGCCGCAAAAACACCAACGCGCCATACGGAGATCAAGCGAAGCTTCCCAATGGCTCATCGTTCTGCCACTGGCAGCAGACAACTTTGATCTGTCCAAATCTCATTTTCAGGACGCTTTGTCTATGCGGTACGGATGGGAACCCAGCAACCTGCCATTCTTCTGTGATGGATGTGGGGAGCCAATGAACGCAAACCATGCTCCCAATTGCAAAAAACTAATTAAAGGAGGACACGATAATGTTAGAGACGAATGCGCCCTCTTGGCGAACCTTGCATGGGGTGGATTCACCACTGAACCTGTCCTCCGCGAAAATGAAGAAGGGATGCCAGCCTTGGTAGCCATCATAAAAGTCCACGGTGTTTGGGATAGTGAAAGACCGGCGTTTTTTGACACTCGCATCATCAATGCTGACGCCGTCTCTTATCCCAAGCGTGGTCAGCAATCTCCCAAAACGCAGCACAGGCCAAGCATGCCAAATACAATCGTGCCGCTGAAGATCTAAGGGGGTCTTTCGCACCCTTGATCTGTTCATGTGATGGAGCACTCCACCGCGAATACAACAGATTCCTGCAGAGAATGGCTGTCGTCCTTGAGGATAAGTGGTGTCGGCCCTATTCGCAAATAACGTCGTGGGTAAGGGTGAAGACCAAATTTTCGGTTATCAGGGCAGTAAACCTCCAGCTCAGAGGAACAAGAAAACAAATTCGTAGCCTGGGCTTAGAGGACGGAGCAGCTGCACTACTCTTGAGAGAGTAGGCAACAGCTGGTGGAGCTCGAATCGAATCGAATTTCAAAACTCCCCCGAATGACTCCCGTGAAAATATATAGAAATTCTTGTCCTTTTGAACCTAAAAAAAAGAACCCTATGTGATAGTTTATGTATTCAATTAATTGTTGATGGATTGACAATTTCTCGTTAGTGTTACCATTTACCAATGCAAAGCTCAATTTTCAGGCGTAGTGCGGAACACTCTTCCATCTTGAATAAACCGGATGTTGATTCTCGCGTCCAACTTGCTATATTTCAATCATCTGTTGAAAAACGCATCGAAGCTTGCCAGGTCCGTTCCACGCCTGGTCCGATCCTCTGTAAAACGAGGAACTTAACCACTCATTCAAGAAGTTGGAGCGCGCAGAGGCCCCTACGTGGTTGGTCCTCGTTAACCCAAAACAAGCGTCTACCTCCACCCTACTCTTGATAGTCGCTGATGAAATTAAAAAGATCATTCGTTGGTCAATACGCCGTTTGTTTGTAATCAACCCAAGCATTTCTCTTAGGGCTGGTCTTGAAAGATGTTATTTCAAAGGGCTCTAAGAGTCGGTGCTACTAGTATTATGGTGTAGTGAGGTTACTTCCCTAACTGACTTTTCTGACTGAGAATGATTATTAGCATGATGCTAATGCATTTCGTATTGGTATTTCGGTTCGTGCTAAAAATGAAGTGAGATAATTATGGTCCATACCATACGAATATCTCTCCCTAACTGATTGAAAAACTAAATAAACACAGGAGAAAAGCTTTTTCTCCTGTGTTTATTTGGTGGTGTGTGCCTGGAGATGGCTATCATTTAGCTGAAAAGCGTTGCAATAAACATAAATTTGTGATAATCTAAAGGTGTTCTCCTTACAATTACCTACATTATGGAGGATTATCACAAGAAGGCTTCAACAATTATTCTGAGATTGTCGAGCTTGAGAAACTAATGTTTTTCGAATGGTATGCGAGGATGGACTTCAGTCCTGTGTTCCAATAACATTTGAATTGTAAAAGCAAGCGCGAAGCCATCACTGGAATGCCGTTGAAATGCTAGTTTCCAGTCCCTGGATGATGTCATTGATCAAAGACAAGAGATATTTCTCAGACCTTCTGCATTAGACTAGGTTCTTCTCGTTTGACTGAGTTATGTTATTCGGTGCACTAGACTTACGAAGGCCTATTTCTCTTAGGGAAATGAACCTGAGATCAGAAGAAGATCGATGCAGCCGAATGAAGGAAGAAATCCTGGAGATTCGGGAAGATTTGAATAAAACGTATTTGGCCAAGGAACTTTTGGAACAACAGAAGCTGGAAATGGAAAATCTACTCACTCAGATGGATAAAAACAGAGGTGAGTTCCTGACGTACTACCTAACTGTTTTTCTTTAGTTGATTAGACTCCTACGTCGTCTGTCTGTTGAACTGGAATACAAGTTCGTCGTAGAAAGGGCACGACCTTGATTGGGCTAGTAATGAGGTACCCAACCATATTTGATTTATTATCTTTTGGAATATTATTTGATGTCATGTTTATTATAAATTTATTTATTATTCTCATTACTTATTGACTATCTGCTGTGTGTGTTGGCATACCCCAAGGCCACAACTACCAGTTGCCATCCTCTTACGTAAAAACTCACCCTCGAGCTGACTTTTCTATTCAAGGGAGAGGTAGTACTGAAATTGACTAAAAGAAGAATCCCAGCGTCCCTTGCCTGTGCCTGTAAAGCGCTCACTCTCTCTACATACTGCTCGGCAAAGTGATTAGAACGTATTCACTGCAGATTGAAAATGTTGCGTTTTACAGGGGATATAGAGTTGGAGTTGGAACAGGTTCTTCTCGAGAAGTCTGACATGCACGAAGCACTTGCCAAAGCTGAATCCATGGGTTCGTCGCTGGAAGGAGAGAAAAAGAAACTACAGGACGAAATCAAGAGAGTAACTACCTTTCCATTCAATTTTCTCCTCCAAGTTTTCCTACCCAATTTTGATTGGACATAGTTATGCATTTATTGTTCCTGAAAAGGTTTTGAATGTAGATGAGTGATAATTATAGTGTCCTTAATTTTTCAAGGACTTTTATAAATATTAGTCATTCCAAAAAATAAAAATAAAATTGTGTGATGACTTTTTTATCATAAAAGCGTGTTGATTGGTTGACATCTGCTGATAGAGTTATCTGCTGACATATGGGTTATTGCAGAACGTCATTGAGAAATTATAGATTTACGAGTATTTCGCCCAAGGAGCAACGTTTCCACCAATTTAGATTTTAGTCTACTACATTAATTCATTGTGTCTGATGGTTGAGCTCCAATAGCGCTCGAACGATTACCCCAAATGCCCTGAGGATTTGCTGTAAATCAGTGATAAAGTTCCTGGTCAGGTTTAGGCAGGCTACGGACGATTTAATCCTCTCGTCCCCCTTTTATCTAGAATCAACAATCCTTCCCCCAGTGCGGTCCCACTAGGCAATCAGTTGCCAAGATGCTCGCGAGAAACCTACCATAATCAAAACTCAACTGTTGTTACCAAAAGTTGTTTAGCTTTAGGTTTTTTAAATTAATAATAAGACCAAACATGCTTTACAATGAGGCGTTATCCTTTTGTGTAGCTCGCGGAAGATAAAGCTACTCTCCAAAGTCAAGTTGCTGATCAAAATAATGATCTGGCTGCATTGCGCAAGGAGATCTTGCAAGCTGAGCAGTTGAGACTGGACCTGGACTCGGAAAAAATATCCATTTATGAGAAATGCAAATTCCTTGAAATGGAGAAAGAAAAGGTTTTTTTTAATTTATTTATACTTAAATTATTCATTTAGGCTGGTATTTAGTACTAATCATTTTGCTAAAAACGTTGGTATGTGCTAGACTATATTGTGTCTTTAAGGGTTTATTTTGATTGAGTACCATTTTATTTACCTTTTTTTTTGTTTATATAGCTTGAGTTGGAGTTGAGTCAAGTCTCCAGAGACCGAAGCGAGCTTTCCAGCCAACTTTCTGCTGCAGGTAGGAAGAGAGAGACTCTGAACGAAGAAATTAGTCGGATCAAACAGAGATTGGAACAGGCGAATGAAACCAACTCGAGGATTAACCGCAGTTTGGAGGATCTTGTGAAAGACTGTGAAAACAAACAGGTAGGACGATGCTTATTTCTGATATTCAGGAGCCCCGGTAGACTTGGATCGGCATTCCTGAAGAGGGTGGAATGAGGAATGACCCAAAAAGTGTTGGAGGGAAGGAATATGGGGATGCGCATAAATATATTATATTCTGTGGCAGTTTATCCTCTTGGTTTAATAAATACTGTACATTGTGTTAGTTCTAGTTAAGGCATAAAAAAAAAAATGTGAATGAGACAGCTGTCATATTTTGGTAAATTTAAAAATAATCTGGTGCGGGGCTTCACACTACTTTCCTCACTCATAGAAACCCGAAAAGTGGCTATTCAATGGGGTTTAACGCGGATTTCGGCCCTCAAGTATATACAAGATACAAGATGTATTTTCCTGGAGATGAGGGGTATTGAGAGTTGTTTTTACTGGTAATAATATAAATGAAGTGAATTTCGTCAAAATCCTTGAAGAGATTTCGAGAAAAAGCTCAAAAATGTGCTAAAACTATTTTGCTTAGTATTTCCCAAATAATTGACCTAGAGGGTTGAAATTTTTGCTGGTTCGTTCTCATACTCGTAAAAACCAAGCCTCGATATAGACATTTTTTAAAATAATTTTTGTTGGGGCCACAATCGTGATTGTATTTGTACGTATATTTCTCCAAAACGTGAAACAAGTTGATCAGATGTCGATCAGAACCATTCTATGGAGGTGTTCGAGAAATTTGGGTTTCTGCTGATTACAATGCTGTCCTTTCACCTTTTAGGTCTGCTGAGGAGAGTAAAAGTATGGTACTAGGAAAAGAGAGAGTGATTCTTAAAAAATTCAGTTGCCATTTATTCAAGAAAGCAATGAGAATCGGCTCACGAAAATTTGGGAAGGTAGAGTTAAACCATTTAGGTATTATATTTGTTATCAAGTTGAGAAAGAACCATCTTATTATTACTCCCCAGTAGGATCGATTTAGGATTAGAACCTCAAAACATGACAGCCACATAGTGTTATAATAGTATTATTTTGGGCATCAAAAACTGTGTGTGTTACTCAAATACCTACAAAGGTGCTCGTAGGGGTTGGTGGCAGGTATCTGATTCTTGTGTATCTATTAGTTTCACTGAACACACCGATTCTTTTGCCGTAGACTGTCAAGCAACACATCAGTTTGAAATATCCTTCATTGTGGATTTAGGCCCATCACAGATTTATCACCCATTCTTTAGCTCATCCGATTCATCCTGTTCAGGTAATGCTCGAAGCAAACGAGAAAGAGATTCAACGACTTCAGGAGCAAATAGCGTCAATGAGAGCTGACAAAGAGGCGTTGGAAGCCACATTATTCGATTCTCAAGCCAACATAGAAAATCTAGATGCCAAGCGAATACAGCTGGAGAAGGAACAACAAGAACTCCTTGTTCACCAGGTAGAATTCATTCATGTTACCGTAACTTATATTCAGGAGTTATCGTCCAAAGTCCAGTATTGAGATAATCATTTTGAGAGTAGTTTTTTTAGGTGCCTTGGGTATTTTCTGAGAGAAAATCTGAAAATAAATCAATACCTATCATCCTATGTATTCAAGATGGGGGAAAATCAACTCACCTGGCATTTTGGATTTGAAACGTTGATATAAAATAATTTAATCAGTTTCTTTTTGAACTCCTTTGTAGTAGAATACAAGTGTATCTGACTCCATAGATCAAGAAACATAAATCTCTATGGCATGGGCCTTATGTACGCAATTCATGTATGTAAGGGTTTTTATATTCCTCGGCACCATTAATGAATCAACCACAACCCAATTTGTGAGCATGCTTTCACACTATAATACCTTCGTCGATACGCATCTCGTTAGCAATTTGCTTGATGGATCCCTCGAAAGCTTCTTTCTCCTAACGAGGATCCAAAGCTCAGGAGGAACGAGGAAGTGCTATTAATACGTGAGACAGCGTTCCTGGCACGACTGCCTCCAACCGCTCCTTCGTTCCATCCCCGATCAGTTCGTACAAAGTTCGCCCCCTGAGAGCTTCAAACATTCCCAAGTATCCTCAACTCTTTTTTTCACAATGTTCTTAAAAAGCTTAAGGCCAAGAAACTTCTTCAGATCGAAAGATGCGAATCTTGATAAAACGAAAGGGAGCACGTTCAAAAGAGTAAGGCTCTGTTTCTTTGTGGTCGCCACTCAGCATTTACCATTGAGAGCTCAGTTCTGGTGGTGCTATTTTTCTTTCATTTGACCTGCGAGTTTCTTCTGCACACGTCTTTTGAGTACAATGACCTACCGTTGTATTATCCTGCAGGAATCGTTGAGGGGTGAAGTCTCCAAACTGAAATCGGATTTAGAGAATACAGAGAAGAGGGCTCAAGAAACCAAAGCCAACCTTCTTGCTCAGTCCGGCTCTTTGGAAGGGGAGTTCAAGCAGACAATCGCAAACTTGAAAAAGAAAAATGAAGAAAACATCAGCAAACTCAACGAAGAAAGAGTAAGTATATCAATCCTATCAATTTTTGGGAAATGCTCATTAGTTGGTCAAATTTCGACATGTTCGCAATTCAAAACGTTAAGGATAGTGACTATTTCAAAAAATTATTTTACTATCCACTTTTCTATCTACTTGTTTGTGCTTGAATGTGCACCTCTGAATTTAGGAGCAAGTTCGTAGCAGCTTGGAAAAGAAGCTCCAGTCTGTTGTAGAAAATTTGACTTCCGAGAAAGACGAGGAAATTCACAAATTGGAAGAAAGGATAGCAGGTCTTCAACAGCAAATTGAAAATGTTGTTCAACAACACGAAGAAGTGTTGCTAAGAGCTGAAAGTGACAAGCAGCAAGCTCTTCTTATAGGTAAAATGATAAAAACCGTTATACTCGTATGTTCACATTATTAGGTAGGTACCTACCTACTATTATTTAAATTTTTCGTTTCTAATGGTTATTTTTCGATGCCTTCAATTGCCCGCAAAGAAAAGTATAATAGTTCATAGTAGATATTTCAGCTATTTCTAATGATATGAGAGGTTAATATATAAATATTATTTGATATCCTCTGATTCCACAGCTCAACAAGATCTGCAAGCTGTCGTTGAGAAACTCGAAGAATGCAAGAGAGATATGGATGCAGAAAAGTACGTTGCTCCTCTACATCAACTTCTCAAATGTATAATACTATTATTATTAATCTACAACAATTTTTAACTTGCATTCTTGAGTGTGTTGGTATTTGATGTGTCGCAGGCTAGCTCACGATAGAAATAGAAGGGATGCTGCTGTCAGGAGCGAACAAGATCGTGCTTCAATCAACTCACTGCGAGATTCCTTGAATGCGGCTAGTAGTAAATTGGAACAACTCAAGTAAGGAGTAGTTAGAGTTCATTGTTCATCCTTTCCAAATCATCTTTGCTTTGGTCCAATGAAGGTTAATTTGATGCTATTGATATAAAAAATGTGACTAGTGCCCACTTTTGTATAATTTTGCTTCCTTACGACAGAAGGTAGGAAGCTATGTATTCGTGCAAGAAAAGAAAAATGTTGTCCTCCAAAATCAAAATGTCCACTTGCTTTCGAAGTTTTAGAGCTTTCTGAACAATTTTGGTTCCGTTTCTGTCTGTCTGTGGTCAATTCCTTGTCCCAGGCAAAATTATATGGAGTTATGGTCCGACTTTGATGAAATTTTTCAGGGATTGTGCGGGTTGACCCCGTGACGGTCCTCTATCAATTTCATCTTCATTATACCACTAGTAGCGCTTGCGCAAACTTAAATATATTCTCATAGGCATAACTCCGGAACTATTCTACCAATTTCGCTAGAATTTTCTCTAACTGATTGTATACGTCCATGTAACAAAAGTGAGGAAGCTATACTGCCCACTCAACTTGGTATTCGTGTTTTCTTCTTAATTTTATTCAGGATTCGTTCAGACGAAGAGAAGGCTGCATTAGAAAATCGAATTGCCGAATTAATCAAAGAGCGTGATTCAGAAATGCAACACTGTGAGGATCTGAAACTCCAGCTTCACTTGATGGAGGACAAGCTAGATTCGGTAACTTCTCAGTTGAATGAAACCGCCCACAGATTGAAAGATGGTGAGAATTTGTTGTTTTCTTCCTATATTGTTCATTTGTTGATATCCTGTAACAAAAAATTATGTACCTGGTTAAAAACTGAGATCGGAATGGTATGAACTTTAATATTATTCAGTTCAAACTACCTAATTTTTTGTTGATTGCCCAGCACAGTTTCTTGAAAATTGTGCAATCCATCTTACGTTTTCATGAAATTCTTACAGTTGAAAATATGCGAGAAAGCCTGATGAAGGAACTTACCGACGTTCGACGCAGTCTCGCTGACTCGACATTTGAGAAGGAGAAATACAGTAGTTCGAACAAGGAGCTGAGAGAACACGTTAAACGAGTCGAGGGACAAAAGAGAGAGCAGGGTAGATCACTGGAGGAAGCATTAAACAAAATCACTGGTGAGGCTGGAGGTTTTTGTTTAAGAATAATCCTGAACTTTGGTAGTTGGGTTGACATTGATTTATTTTTCCGTACAGCTCTTGATGAAGCCAGGCGAAACTTGGAGAATGAAAGATCGCGATTGCAATCTCTCATTCGAGAACTAGACAGGAATCTAATTGAGTCGAAGCAACAAGCTGGTGGTACTGGGGAAGAACTGACGAAAGCCAAAGATCTGATTAACCAGAAAATATCCGATGAAAGACAACTCCAGGCCAGGATTGCTTCACTCCAGGAAGAGAGGGATAGAGCTCAGCATCAAGCTCATCAGTTGTCTAAGCAGGTATAAACTGATTTAACATGCGGCTATTCAGATAGACTGTATTGTATATTATCATTCGGTGGTCACTACTCTCGGGGTTATCACCGTCATTGCATATTTATATTGATATCGGCAGTCAATTTATTAATCTTCAAGGTATCAACATGGAAGTCTGCCATCAACTGTAAAGAGCCAACTGTTTTTATAAGACAGGCCTTTTACCCTGGCAGCTCAGGTTGTAATAATTAACTTCAGTTCTACGAAATTATTGCTCTTATAACTATTACTATATACTTAACGTCAGTTATGTGATCTTCAGGGTCTGTAGTAAATTCACCTAGGACATCTGAAGGACCAAGAAATATCGGGTTGTTCACTATTTAATCTTGCCTCCCTAAGGTTTTGGAACTTGAGAACTCGTTGGAAGCAACTAGAGAAGAAGTTGCACGGTCCAGAAGCAAAGGTGACGAGGAGGAGCGAAGGTTTAGAGAGCGGGAAGAAGAATTATTGATGCGGTTGGAAGACTCACGGAGTAGCGAAAGGAAACTGCAGGACCAGTCCCATAACTTGGAAGTCTGCCTAGCTGATGCCACTCAGCAAATTCAAGAATTGAAGGTAAGTTTCAATATTGGTTGGTTAGTTCCCTTTGTGTAGGTAGGTACAGATTATCTGAAGTTTTATTCGAGTAAAAAATGTAGGAACTTACCTGGTAGCAACTTACCTGAAGTCCACAGAGTTACTGAACAACTTTCGATTCGTGTATGATCACTAGGTTAAATGTCTCGTGTGAATCCCCTTGGGATACATTCCAGATGCCACTGCAGAGTTCATTATTCTAGGGCACAAACTATTCTGTCTGCAACTAATCTATCTGCGAATATTCAAACACTGGAGAGTGATATCACTAAAGAGCCATAACTTGAACTATTTTATATTTCCTAGGCTCGCCTTGGCGGTTCTGAAGGGAGAGTTCGTGCTCTGGAAACAACATTGCAGCAGTTGGAAACTTCAAAGAGGGAAGTTGAACAAAAGCTGAGTTCTGTTGGATCCACTCTCCGGCGTATTGCTGGTAGGTTCGATACCTTTTTCAGATCATTTTACCTGCTAAATACACTTCAGAATGTATACCCCAGAACTTACCAAACCTCTACGGGCTGATGATTAGCATAAAATTGCTAGAGCAACCAGCGAACAAAATTCAGATTATTCTTTTTTTAAGGTATTCAAATGGACGGCTCGGTCAATTTACCTTACAAACTACTTTCTCCTACGAGGAGATGGAGCCCTGTACGAATGCCCCAAGACCACTCGGACTGTGGCCGTGAGTCCTCAAGAGATGTCATTATGGATGTTGATCCCGATGCTGTCAGGAAGGGAGTCAGAACTTTGATGCAACAAGTTGCTCAGGTAATGTATGTTGTGTGCTCCTATTTCATGAGAAAGGAGAGCTTTTCTTTTTCCTTTATTTTACTAAAGTTGATATAGGTATCTTGTGCTCAGAACACGGCCTTATCTGTTGGAATAAACTGGTTCCCGTTAGATCACCGAAGTTAGGCTATCAGCGGCGTGATTAGTACTTGGATGGGTGACTGCCTGCTTGGATGGGACCTCACATCTCAGTATTTCCTTGTCGGGCTGTTGGTGATCCCCTCTCCACTCAAGGGGGTGAGGCAGTGAGTAGCCATGAGCGAAATCATCCGAGCAAATGGGGAACTTGCATGGTTATTTTTATTTTGTAATTTTAAAGATCTTGATGAGAGGTTTCCAAAAAGGTGCTATTTGAGAGGTATCCAACGATTGAAAGTTACCGAAAATGACCAACCGCCTGCCTGGGCCAACCTCAGGCCTGAAAAAAGATTCCACTGCACTCCCTAGGGTCTGACACCACTACACTCCCGATACCACAATACTCCCCGAATGGTCAGTGCCACTGCACTCCCGATGTGAGCTATTAGCGTAACCCGGAGGACACCACGAGGAGTTTGCTCTCGTTGTCCCCCATTGTCATCCCCAGAGGCGAATTATCCGTTACTAAAGATTTTTGGGCAGTTCTCCTATCGTTTTCCTAAGGATTCAATGAATAGCTCGCCTCAGGTTACTACTTTCTCCAGCATCGAGTCTAGCTTCCAGAAACTCCTGTAAAGCTTTCCTGACTACCTGCAAAGAGTTTCCGCTAGGTACTAATCACTAATTTAATTATTTTAATATATTTAATTATTTATTTATTTAATTTATAATTTGTAAACTTGTGACCTACCTTCCTTGGGGGTGTGTTGGTGTCACCCTGTGCTTTTTTTTTAATTGCTGCTGTGGCCCTAACTTTCTCTAAATCGGAAGACAGATGGTCAACACTATGAGGTTTGGCGAGAACAACCTCCAACCTCCTCCTCTTGTGTCCTGATGTACGCCTTACATCCATACCTCTACTTTCCCGCACACAACGAACGCAATTCGCCACAAAGTTCTTAAGTTCTTTGTGAAACACAAATTTGAAGTTTTCGTGAAAAAATACGTCTTTCTGGTCATGACTTCCACCAGCAACACAAGCAGACATGGCCTCGGTTGACCGAAAAAGACGTACTGACGACCAGTGAAACACATCGCTTCTATCTTATCTCCAGGAGGCAATGTGAGGGAGTTCATTGGCAAAGTTCACATTACGAGCCTAAACCTGCCGGGAGTGCTATGGGTGCTCCCCCTTTTGCAGAACCTAAATGACGTCACAATCTCCCTTCAACCCATTTTCTGAGCAAACCAGCCGCAATTTCAAGCTGAAAATAGGCACCAGGTGGTTTTGAAGGGCGCTGAATCAGATTTTGAGGGTCAAAATTCAAAATTCCTACCATGCAAGTTCCCTATTCTGATCATCCCTTTGGAGGACAGCTGAGGAAGTCCATGACTCTGGGAGCGGCAGACGAACGAAAATCCAGCCTGAAATGGTTGCTTACTTTACTTTTTTACTTTTACTTTTTCTAGTCAGAATACGCAATGCGTAAGAAGATCGGTTTCCTCCAAAAATTGACGCTTCCGTCTTTTGATAACATTTTCTTCTCTGCTATTGAAAGTAAGGAAGTATGCGAAAATTTTCAGTTTAGAAAAACGTAAACCGAATCCAGTACTTTCTTAAATATCAATATTGATTTCAATGAACTTGTTACTGGTAAGATGACGCTTTGTGCCTCTCCAATCGAAAACCTTCCTACGTATATGTTACAATAAATATGTGAAGCCTCC
Organism: Lygus lineolaris; assembly: GCA_030264115.1. NCBI lineage: Eukaryota > Metazoa > Arthropoda > Insecta > Hemiptera > Miridae > Lygus > Lygus lineolaris. Next base: position 27,778,719 of record JAEMON010000002.1, read on the forward strand.
CCCCGCCCCCAGGCAGATTGTTAGTTATTAAAATAGAAACCATTTTTACCAATTTCTTGAAGAGTTCATCAAATAAATATTATCTAGGTACTTATTGTACATCTACGCGTATTAGCTACTTATTGCACACCTATTAAGTACACCTATTAAGTAATTTCGGTGTTTGTAGATTGAACGAGAGCGTGATGACCTCAAAGCACATTTGATGGATTATAAGAAACAATTGAAATGTCAGCATGATGAACTGAACAAGACTGAAACAAAATTGAAGACTACCATAGTGAGCTTGAGACAGGTAAATTGCCGCACTTAGGCATTTCTATAACAGTTTATAGGCCGCTACCTATTTGTTATCAACGGTTTTTATTAACCTACCATTTTCTTTAAGATTCAAGAAGAGAAAGGCTCTTTAGAAATAAGACTCGGTCAAAAATCAGCTGCCCTGCAGTCTCAGAAACAAGCGATGCAGTCAAAATCCAATGAATCTCAACACCTCCTGGAGAAATTGACTGCACTCGACATGGCGCTGAAATCAGCGAACGAAGAAAAAGTTCAATGTGAAGAAAAGTTGGAGAAGGTAAGAAGTTGGAAACTACTACTCTTTGTTTTGAGTACAAATAAGTTGGATAGCTAGTGCGCATCTTCTCAATGCATGGGACACCGACGAACCATACGTGCTGGGAAGTGATGGGGGAAAGACCACTTTCCTTGCCAAAAAGTGACGGTGGTGGCACGTATGGTTCTTCGTTAGAAGCAGCAATGGCCCTCCATCTTACACCTACTTAAAGACTCTTTGGATTCCGTTTCTTCTTAGTGCAATGTGATTGTAACCTTACCTCATGTTGGTAGTTGAGACAAAGTTTGAATAAATGCGATGTGGAGAAGAGGTCTCTCCAAGATGAACTGGCCAAATCTGAAGCTAGGGCGACCAAACTAGAACTACAGCGGATGGGGATGGAGGGTGACATTCAACGTTTGCAAATGATGCTGCAAGAGAAAGAGGCGACTATTCAGGTAATTATTTGCATTATTATTTGTCTCTACTGTGCTTTTCAAGTCTAGTAAAATAATGCATTCCTACCTAAGTATTGGCAATAGATGACATGACTGGTTGGTGAATGGTTTATCAGTGTGTACTGATGTTCTGTCTTAACTGCATACAGTCTTGGCATTTATATGTACTTCGAAATATTTACTGCATTGTATGGTAATTACACAGTTTATATAAAACCCATCTATCTCATATGCATCTGGAACACAATTGAGTTCATTGGTAACTGATTTTAATATTGATTTCAACTCAAGAAATTGCAAGAGCGAGTGGAATCTGAAAGTGCAACTGTTGCTGAGCTAGAAGAAAGATGTGGATCGCTCAAATCCACTGTTGATCAGATAAATCAAACGTTGGAGCGGGCATCACTTTCGGAACGTGAGCTGAATAAGGAGATTTCCAGTTTGCAGCGAACTTTGACAGATGCTTCAGCCACATCCCAAGCCAATGCTGATAAGCTCAAATCGCTTCAAAAAGCAGTTTACAATGCAGAAAATGAGAAACGCGTTGCTCTTGAGCGTCTTGAAGCTGCTCAGCAGAATCTAGCTGAGGTAAAATGTTACAATCCATCTTTCTGTCCATTTCTTAATTTCAGTATTTTTGCTGTTGCATCCTCTCTTTATGGTGCTTTTCTTGTCTGCTATGTAACATTCGTGTTTTTAAGGTGAGGAGAAGCTATACGGTCTTGAAGGAAGCTCATTCAAGACTGCAGGGTGATTTATCTGCTAATGAAGTAGAAAAATCTGCTCTTGAAGCCCAGTTGCGGATGGCCAACTGGCCAAATGACAACGAAGAACTTAAACGGCAAGCGAATGATCTCAACATGAAAATTGAGGGCTTACAAGATAAGGTTAGAATTTGAGATCACACCAAATGAGTTGCAACATGCGATCACCAACTGAGATAAGCTGACAACATCAATAAATTGTTGCAATCTATTTTGGATATTTAAATTATTGGCATTTTCAGGTGCGAAATCTGGAAACTGAGAAACGAAGCTTGGAGCGCAAACTTCATTCTGCGAGGTCCAAGAGCTATGAAAGGGGTGAGAAAGGCTCCTCCAGGGAGTGGCTTGACTGTGGAGATTCAGTTATTGGGGATCGCACCATAATGGGAGGGTCGACTAACCTGCTGCTGGAACAGGAGAATATGGAACTCAAAGCCCGTATCAGGAGCTTGGAGTCAGAATTGGCAAAGAAAGAAGCGGAACTTCACCGATTACGTTCACAGATTGAAATTTCTAGGTAGGTCGTAGCAAATAATGTACAAACGTAATTATGGAATATTGGCATTGATGCGAACCTACTGTTGACCTACTCTTTTTGATGTTTTCGAATTCAAGTTTTTAATCACTGCGCTGAGTAACTTGTGTATTTTTTCTCAAATAAATCTACTTAAACTATTTCTCCGACCTTGTATTCGTCATTTTTTGTAGGTCGACGAGTAAAGAATGGACTGGTGACGTGGAGAGATACCGATCTGCTCAGCTCCAAGCTGAAAGGCTCCTGGAGGCACGAGAGCAAAGCCATAGGCAGCAAATTATGAGGCTGGAAAACCAAGTAACTCAATCTTCAATTATATAATATTACACACAACACACCTATCACCTACCACCATACCTTCCACCCCTCCAATCCTGCCTACGAATTATTTTGTTTGTTACACAACCTCAATTACTCTCGTTAATCCTTCTGTGAGAGAAGGTTCATCAGAGTTGGGAGTACTTAGGTAGGTACTTCCTTCAAGTACTTGAAAAAAGTATGGATTTTCGACTTCAGGAACATCAGTATAAGATGTACGGGAAAGAACAGTGATTTAAAAGACACAAGTACTTCAAAAGTACTTGCAAGTACAAGTACTATTACATGTACTCACTTTTCCAATTCTAGTAGGAGTACTCGTACTTGTACTCCTTAATTACAATTACAAGTACTTGAACTTTTAAACTTTTGTGAAGTGGAATGTTTTCAGGATATAGGTACCTACTTTTCCAGAAAAACTTGTTCTACTTGCGCTCAGAGTAAACAAGTACAACTACTTAGTAGTAAAGTAAAGTACTTAGTACTTGTACTTGTCGTTTCAATTACAAGTACTTGTATTTGTACTTAGTAACTTTATTCCAATCACAAGTGCTGTACTTGCAACTAATTTTCGAGTTTTGTTATTCTACTTTGTTCTTGCAAGTACCTACTGGAGAAAGGTATTAAAAGTCAGATTATGCGACTGGACATCGATGTCCTACTGAAAAATAAGCAAATGTTTCAAAATTCCTGCGAAATATTTCTGTTTCAAACAATTTCAAGTAACTTAGTGGTAAAATAAAACAGAAAATAAACAAGAAACCTAAAGCTGAGGATGCCTAAGGGTGCTTACAGACTCGAGCTGCGCTAAGAGCAAGGAAAGGGAGCCAAGAAAACAAACGCAGGTAGGCATATGAAAGAGCGCAGAGTGGGGCAGCGCCTCAAGGTCGAGCAAATGTAAGAACGAAGAAATGAAGAGAGTTTGTTTTCATTGCTCTCATAGCTGATCCCAACAAGCAAAATTGGGTTTAAAATGTAATTTGACCACCTCTTCAGCAATTTGTGCTGTACTTTATCTAGCAAGTAGTCGAACGTCGTAATATCCATCCAAAAATATTCATAAAACCTGTCGGAATCTTCTCGAAGTTCATCGTACAAATGATGAAATTCCCCGTGTACATGTAGCGATTGATTAATTACGTGAATCCCTTTTAATTTTCGCCCCCGAAGTAAATACCACATTATCAATGACGGGTTTTGGTTTATTATTTTCAATAATGAACCTTTGGAA
>JAEMON010000002.1:27795696-27814674 GCA_030264115.1 Lygus lineolaris
CAGTAGGTAGGTAAGTACTAGGAAGGTGAACGGTGAACTCTCCCAGAAGAATGACGAAGACGATAAGACTGACAAGAGCTGTCAGGAGATATCAGAGGTTGGCCTTGGCAGAACATCCGTCAAAGCGCTCTGTGGTCTGTGCTACGAGGTGGGGGGTCCGAGTGTGATACCGAACGTCGAGTTACAATCGTGGGTTACACATGCGATAGTTGTGCCCCGCAGTGCTGTGGCGACTCTCCACAAATAACGTTGAAACAAACAAAACGAATATTTGGAGGAGCCATGGCAACCACTGTTACAATGTCAATGGCTTTTTTCATTTTGAGCTGTGTTCCCCAGCACGCAGTGTTGTCAACGTGCAAACACATTATTTTCCTGATCCTCTTCCACAAAAATGTTGGATACCTTCAGGTTAATTTTCAATTAATGATGGTAGGTACAGGTTTTGTTGTTGAGAGGTTTTTGAATCAAATTTCAGCTCAATTACAATGCAATTTTGATCTACGACAGAAAACTTGTCATTACGCCTCACACTTAACTTACCGTGAAGTCGAAATATCCTTTCATTCCCTTCTGAGGGTCGAAGTTGAGGTACACGCTTCCTGTGACTTGGTCTATAACGAACGGCGGGACTTGCACATTTTCCATTTCCTCGCTGAGAGTTGTTCTGATGTCCCCATCGATATAGTATGACAGCTCAGCATTGATCCCAACGTCTGGATCTCCAGCCTGAATGAAAATCCAATGTGACCAATCTTGCTCAAATAACATTTTATCAAAACGACGAGAGTTTGTGTTTGTACGAAGTGTCATACCTTTACTTGCAGGGCTTCAGTGCCAAACTCAGCTTCTGTTGTGACTCCTCCTGTGAATATTCGTTTGTTGAAATGGGGAGGATTATCGTTTATATCTATAACCCAAATGATCAATTTGAGTGTAGTGTCATCTCGTGCCCCATTTTCTTCGAGTGATACGTTATTAATTTTGGGAGGAGCCTTTGTGCAATCTTCTGAAGCCTTTACTATCAGTGTATGCATCTCCTTTTCTTCTCTATCCAGTTCTCTGACAGTCTGAAAATTAGAATGAGTGAGTTAGAGATAGGTGTGGACTCATCAGTAGGTACCCTCATAGTCATTTTTGGATAGACGGCCCAAACAGGTGGTTTTGAACTTACAGTTATGTGATGACTGATTGGTTCTATGTTGAAATTATTATCGTCATTCCCCGCTATTATGTAATAACAAACAGGAGGCGGTGGGTCATCCAAATAGTCCACGTCATCTCGGTCAACTGTGTCGATGATCTGACGTCTCTCAACTCCAGGTCTCATATTTTCTGCATACGAAAGGTCAAGCGTTTATAGATTTTGACATAAAGTTATTAACTAAGAATTAGTATAGCCAGCGAACTATCGAAACTCACCCGTGAAATTCACGGCATATTCTTCTACTAGGAACTGTGGCTGATAGTCGTTCACGTTACGAACGTATATGGTAAGGTCCAGGTCTGTTGATAATGGCGTCGGGGTTCCATGGTCGTAGGCTTCCACACGAATCTAATATGGTAAATCACGGTTATTAAAGGAATCCTATTTTATCGATTACCAATGACTACTATTATATAGATACCATCATTCTACTCGTAAGATCTGAGAGTGAGTTTTCAACTTATTCATCTACTTACAAATAAGTACTTATGGATGTACTCACTTGGTAAATCTTCTGAGTTTCTCTATCCAGTGGATTTTTCAAAGTCAGGAGCCCAGTATTTTGATCAATACTGAAGGTTTTCCAGTCCCCCGATAGATCCTGTTTTAGTTTATAGCTGACGAGAGCATTCTGTCCGATATCCCGGTCAATGGCTTCAACTGTTATTATTTCACTGCCAACTGTTGCATTCTAGTAAAAACAACAAATAATACTTTAAGAACTAGCGAATGTCACAAGTAGATTCACCCGTCTCTAATGGCCGAGCTGTCTGTCACTTGTAGCCAATTCGCCATAGAGGCCAGACCCTACTCCCCATCGGGATACGAAATTTTCACATGGACATGGTTGTTTTGTTACAAGATCAAAACTCTTACATTTCCTGAATTTTCCCTAACAAACATCACGATATTTCGTGATAATTAACTGTAAAACAACGAGCATAAGTAAAGTAAAGTAAACAACCATTTCAAGCTGGATTCTCATCCGTCTGCCGCTCCAGGCGTTGCGGACGTCACCAGCTGTCCTCCAAAGGGAGGATCAGAATTTGTTCTGATGATTTCACTCATGGCTACTCATTGCCTCACCCCCTTGAGTGAAGAGGGGATCGCCGGCAGCCCGACGTGAAATTACTGAGATGTGTGGTCCCAGCCACGCAGGCGGTCACCTATCCAAGTACTAACCTCGCGGCTGAAAGCTTAACTTCGGTGATCTCACGGGACCAGTTTATTCCCCCAGATAAGGCCTTCGGCTACGACTCAATCATCTAGATGATGATGGTCAGTCAAAAGGGTTTAAGAGCATACAAAAATATGTTTTGCCATAGTTCCTCGCAATTTAATGCTATTTGGGGGACAGCGAGTTTAAATTTCCTGACTCCGCTTATGGTTTTCATGACTTTTCCTCAGCCGTTTTTAAATCCTGACTTTTCTGGCCTGCGAAACCCCCGAAGGAGAGGGTCGAGCATTCGTAAAGTAATCAAAAAGATTCCAAAGGGACATTCAGCGAAACTAGTACACCTATCAATCTTGGTACTGAATTATTACCTCTGCAACCCTGATAGTTGTGTTCTGTGGAGGCCTGATGAAAACGGGTGCATTGTCATTGAAATCAGTAATGCAGATATCCAGATTCGCTATAGCTGACTTAGGGGGCTGACCTGTTGGAAAAATTAATTAATGCAATTTTAGAGAAAAATAGAGAAATACCTAATCAAGGAAAAATTGTCTCAAGATAAATATAAATTTGGACCACTGAATTTCTATTATTTTCTTCTTTACATAAGAAAACATTATTCAAAATTTGAGAGAAAAGTTACTTTTTGGACGAAATGAATCCATTTTGAAAATTTGACGATTTAAAATAACTGCTCGATGGCATCATCTCGAAAGTTCACGCTTAGTGATAGTCAGCCAACCCTCACCAGCCAATCGGCGTGCTTTCTCCACACAATGTGACCACAGAATTAGCTCCTTTTCGCCCCATTTTTAAAAATAATATTTAAAAGTTCCTTGAAAATGAAGGAAGGCATACCTATTTATTCGAGTTGAGATTATTTTCGTCCATTTGTTGGTAGGTACCTACTTAATCATAAACGTTCCAAAGAAAGAAAAAAAAAACATGTTTGAAAACCAAGATAATTTCCCATTCGTTACTCTCACTTGGCCTACTGCCCTTTTGTTTTGGATACAAGGCTGCCAACAATATCAATCCTTGCTCCAGTATTTTGAATCATTCTTTCTGATCCATTTATATTCGGAAACGGTGCATACCTTGATCCATTGCCTGAATGGTGAGAGAGTAGTTGCCATAGCGACCTTTCAGAGACCCAACACTCAAGATCTTCGAAGACCAAGGGTCAACTGGATCCAACTCAAATAGTTCTGAAATGAAAAATTTAATTTAAAAAAATGGTTTTATTCAACAAAACAGTCGTAATTTACAAACCAGGAATGGCAAAAAACTTACTTTTGTCGTTGCCAGCCAAAATGGAAAAGACCAGTTGGCCATTGGGAGTATGTGGATCATCAGCATCAGTCGCTTTCAGCAGGATTATTGTGTCGCGTGGCTCGTGGAACTCTGTTATGGCAACACAGGTCTCTGGAAGATGAGTGAATTGCGGTGCTTCGTCGTTCACATCCAATACTATGATCCTGCAATAGTTGAGCTCATGTAGAAAATTTTCCACTCATAGGATCCAAACAATATTAACGTAATTTTACTAAAACATATTATAACTTACGAGATTTGCTTGAAGGCATTTCTACTTTCTCCACTAGCGTAACCGAATTGGTAGTTGTCCCAAGCTTGTACGATTAACATGTACGAACTGGTTTCTTCTCGATTTAATTGATCCGTGACATTTAAAACTCCTGTTTCCGAATTGATTTGAAATTTACCCTGCAAATGTAAGGAAAATAGGTTATAATTGATCATTTCCTACCTAGCATAGTACAACGTAGTACCTATACCTATCATAGTAGTACAGTATCTTACAAGATTTATGTATCTCAATGATTTCCTCGCCTGCCTACGAAGAAAAAAAAGGTACAAAGGTATCTAGTTAGGTAATAATAAAAATTAGCTCCTCGTCTTTGGTATACAAACGATCTTTATTATTCACTTCAACCACTGAATGGCCAATATGACTCCCTATCTGAGTCTGTAAATTTAAGTTTCTCTCACCTGAGACGATCTCCTGTCCAGTAAGTACGTTATTTTGCCATAATCACCAGAATCTGCGTCTGCCGCTTCAATTCTAGCAATTTCAGTTCCTACAACCAAAGAAATATGTCAAAACAACTGATCAACATCAAACAGCAACAACCCCTCCCCCTCACTCCCTCAGCATCAATCTTTTGATCAATCGGGATGAATAATATACAAAGCTACATTTATTTACAACATACCAACAACATAAAACTTGAATCGACGGCTTCAAATAATCATAATGAAATAGATACCTACATTTTGTTTCAAGTTGATTACAATAGGTATTATAATAGGGATGCTGTTGAAACATATAATGCTGGAAGTCACTTTACTAAGATTTTTGGAGTGATCATGCGAGGATATTAATCCTCCTTAAATACCCGATTTCGGGTATTCTACGGCTGTGATGTCATCAGGTTTGTTCGCACAGACAGTCCAGAATTGTTCTATCCAGGCCACGTCCCTTTTAGTGCGTTCTCAGCGTCAGAACGCACAGATCCAGGATCGGAACTAGGCTGTTTGGACAGATGGTTCGGAACTAGTTCTACCCGTTCTGGATTTAGTTCTGAGAACCGTTGGGGGACGGTTCAATTTGTGCATGCGCCCTCAGTGTTCTTCCAGGTTAAGTAGGTTACTCTGGCTCAGGTTATCCATTCTGCATCCCAAGTGTGTTCAGATAGACACAATTCTGGACTAGTTCTGGATCTGACTGTGCGAACTGTCTGTGCAAACAATCAGTCAGTAGATCCAAAGATGCACTGAATAACTTCCTAGGGTATTTTTTGCCATGTTGTGCAGATAGCAGCAACAATTGTAACAAAACAAACTGCTGGGATATTTTACTAAGTAAATTTCTTATACTAATACTATTAATTCAGTTATTTACTATTTGAAACTAAATATAAATTTTAGCAAAATGTTCATGCGAACTCTGCCCTCGACCTTTTGTTTGATGGATGTTAAACTCGAGAACCAATCAAAATGCCTGTTAACTGATGACGTTTGTTCCCACCCGTTACTTTCCCGCCTATTTTTGAAACGTTAAATTTTAAATTATTTAAAAAAATCTATATTTTGGATTTTGTGGGTGATTTACTTATTGAGCTGATCTGATAGGCAGAACAACCACGTCATATCAGCTCAGTAAATAAATAACCCATAAAATCCAAAAATAAACGAGTACTCAATAAGTACTTACCTATGGTTGTGTTTTCCAAAATACTGATATTGCTCAAGTCGGATAAGAAATAAGGGTTGTTGTCATTCTCATCCAACACTTGAATGAACACATCAACGAAAGATGATCGTGAAGGTATTCCTGAGTCAGTAGCTTTCACTGTTACGTTGATCCATGGCACTTGTTCTCGGTCTATTCGGCTGGCAACCAAAAGTTCTCCTGTGGCTGAGTCTAGGTGTATGAGCTCAGTGACACTCCTCACACCTGTAGGTACATAAAAAAAAAGGCCATGAAGATGATCAAAAATGCTCCTGATGACTTGAAAATTCCCACAAATGGGTGAAGGTATACCTTCAAAATCTAGTTTCCAGTTACTGCAGGTTAACTCTTTCTACGATTCTGTACCACAACTAAAATGTGGGTACCTATTTATAAAGTAAAACGAAACAAGAATGGTTGATATAAAAATAACTGTCTAATTCAACAATGAGAACTCAACAAACCACTGAACGCTCTGCAAAAGGGGGAACTTATTGACTTTTGGGAGTATATGAACTATGAAGGAGATCGAGGACTCTCCCCTCCCTCCCTTATGAATAATCATGACTGTTCAACGCGCTTTATTTATTACCTTGTAGAGAATAAGTGATGGTGCGATTCTTGTCCTTATCGTCAGCCACCACATTGGCAATAGTGACACCATTTTGGCTGTTCTCAGTCACAGATCTTTTGTAGAACGGTTTTCTAAACTCTGGATTATTATCGTTTTCATCTTCAATAATGATGTTGAGCACAGCTGAAACATAGAAGACGGAGACAGTAGAATTAAGGTTGAAATATTGAAATATTTTGAACGCTCGCTACATTCAAAAATCGCCCCTATTCAAAAATTTCAAACGAATTTCGAAAAAAATCCATTTTTTATCAGAAATCTTTTCAGCAGCCTTCATCGTCTCGAAATTCCCACAACTCTTTCTTAATAGCAGGTGCGTTGGCTGAGGAACTTGCTTTCAATTCTGTTGAGATCTTGCCTTACCTACTCCCAGTGCCTCACGTCATCCCAAGGGGGGGTCCCCATCTAGAACACCCTTCAAATCTTCCCCCCTCTTTTATACTTGTTTTTTAACATGCACAATTTCAAGTTACTATTTTGTATTTCATATCAATGGGGAATGATCGTGTATGAGAAAATCGAATTTTTTCCACTCTTCTATTGTTAATAGGAATAAAATAACACTGTTAATACAAAGAAAAAAATAGTTGATCGTTCTGGTGTGGCGAAAATTCGGAATAAAATCTCAGCAGTTTGAAAAACAGGCGCCATTCCGACGGCCCTTGAGCCACCCGGTAACACGTCACACTAAAAGAACAACTGAAAGAGAATGTACAGAGATCACACAGGGAGCAGTGAAAACATAATTTAGTTAAATAATTGATTATTATTAATTAATTAATAATTAATTCAATCAATTATCTAATTAAGTTAATTATATTCTCACTAATCTGGGGCTAAAACAGTGTTGTTTTTGTTTGGTTGACAGGCCTTCACGGATTTTGGCCAATGACAGACGACACCCGTTACAACGTAACTTTCCCGCCATATTACAAAAATGAACATTTTAATAAATTTTCTAAAATTACAGATACATTATTTTTGCTCTACGGCTTCAATATTGTTTCTTTTAAGCCATTACCTTACAGAAAAAAAATAAAAAAAATTGATGATAATTCCCCATTGCCAACTCATTTTTTTTCTTCTTCAGATTAGCATCCCAAGTTCCAGTAGTATTATTGTTAGGTAGGAACATGGGATTCTAAACAATAGAGTCTAAATTGTATTTTGCAATGAATAAGTGAATTTAATTAGTCTTCAACATTAGACATCAATGCGAGACTTAATGTATTAAGGTAGGTAGGTACTGGACTAGATGAAAAGCAGGTACTTTTTTATTTTTAGACCTCACCTGAGTCAATTTGCTTTCCTTTTTGCGCCTCCAGATCTTCAACGTTTACGATGAGCTTGATGGTTTCCACTTCCTCTCTGTCTAGGACTTTGGTGAGGCGTAGAGTTCCATCGTTTGGGTCTAGCTCCAAGCTGGCTTCTAAATTGACTTCAGTGTTTCTCACTATCCTCCCCTCTTCGTTTCTTCCTTCGGTTCCTGAGTGGTCTATTGTAAACCGTAGTTTTGCAGTGGTGTCAGGATCGTGAGCAAATAATCTCGTCGCAACGTGCCCTACCTTTGAAAAATGAAAATAAACACTATAGGTACTAATAGGCGCCTACTAACCTCAGGATATCTTAGGCGGTCATCCTACTCATGGGAGATTTTTGTTAACCTTACATTGGAGGAAGAACCCGAAAATTGCAATGCTTCGAAGTTTTCTGCTAGGTACTTACGTCCCACTTAGTAACAATTTATTTGTTACTTCTCGGGTTTCGTAGGTAAGGAAAGTAATGGTTATTTTCATGGTTGTACTTGACTAAGTTATTATTGACTAGGTTATTAGTTTTTCGAGACATACTGGGGTGTTTTCTCGAATGCGGACAGTCCCTGGATCTTCTAGAACAGGTGGTTTGTTGTTTACGTCCCTCACCATCACCGTAGCAGTTGCTGTGGCGCTCAATTGTTGCTTTCCGATTCCTCCATCCAGAGCGATGATTTTCAAATGATACCTATTGAGAACACAAGCAATTAAATGGGGTCTGCGCATGAGAAATAAAAATTGGAAAAATCCCATTAATTATATTATTTGAGTTGCCATGACTAGTAAACACTATTTATCAGGACAAAAAACTCCATGTGGGAGTAGAAATCGTCATGTTAAAATGGAATGTTTTGAATTTCGCGGGGTGGTGTGACGTAGGTAACTCCAGAGGTACGTACGTCACACCCCTGCTGTCCCCTTCGAAACCCGTACGTGTCTTTCCGACATTCTCCGCATGGATGCGCTTCGACCAATCAGCGCGCTACATTTCCGCGCGCATTTCTTCAAACGTTCACATTTCTCTTCGTCGATAAAAAAAAAATAGGGAGACCACATATTTATGAAATAACCCCACTTTGGCCATCTTGAATCGATTCCCTTTCAATAAAAATTGTAAAAAAAAAAAAAACATGCGCAGACCCCATTATAACAAAGTAGGTTGTCATAATTAATAATTAACTAAGTAGGTTGTTATACCTATGTGGTTTCCAGAACAAAACAGTTGGTATAATAAATACCTACTACCTATTATACCAATACCAACAGAGTAACAGAGACAACGTATATACCTACTACTATACTTATATGCCTATTACTACAGTAGTAATGCAGTAGCCTGCTAATCTTTAATTAATTAGGTATTTCTTACATGAAACTGACTAAAGTTACAATAAAATCCCATCGAAGTATCAATAACGTGAAATATTCGGATGTTCAAATATTCACCCGTAGGACCAAATCAGGACCGTTTTTAGCCCTTCGAAAGGCTCGTAGGCCATCACTAGCCCGGAGCCCCCCCCCCCCCCCCCCCCCCCCCCCCCCCCCCCCCCAAGTACCGAACGATAAAAACCTAAAATGGTTTGAACAAATAAATAGAATATTTAAACATTTATATTTCTATTTCCCATTTTTCCTATTGAGAGGAGGTTGATTTGGTATTCACCAAACCATTTTCAGTTTCATTTTGGGTATTATTCATACCAAGTTACTTTCATTATTGATCTCATTTTTGGTATCTTCGTACTATTTAATTTTCTATACCTTTTGGGTATATTTGGGACATTACTTTTGGTTTGTTAAATTACTGTGGAACTAGTTTACTTTATTATTAGGGTCACTAGTCTCTCACAATTGTAAATTTCAATCAAGATATATTTGTGGAAAATCGCTGGCCGCAATGACAATATGTCCTGCCTAGGTCCTACATCATGAATATATCGATGATGTAGTCAGCTCCTTGTTTCTGTTCTGCATAAATTGGCCTACTCCTTGAATAGATACTTGTTCTTTCACATATATATAGGATAGGTACCTCATGGTCCTCGGTTGAGTGAGGTCTGGATCTAAGTTGGAGCCAATAGCAGTACTTATGACTCCCGTCGTAGAATCCATAACGAACTTATCACCTGCACCATCGACAATTCGGTATGCGATCGCGTTGTTAGGGGATGAACCATCCGCATCGTGTGCGATAAGCTGAAAATCAATAATAATGAGTTCTCCATTTATCTTTTACGAGTGAGTACTAATTAGAGATGGATATAAATTAGCCATTCAGGAAACAATTGTGAGCACACCTTACGGAATCTACAGATCTATTATTTTCTAAATAACTTACAGGTATATCACCTTACCTTGAATAAAGAGGTGCCACCAGGCGTGTCTTCTGGTATTGTAGTTGAGAAATTCGCTACTTCGAAAATCGGAGGATTATCATTTATATCTTGAACGTAGACTGTGACGGTGGTTATAGAAGAAAGACTTGGCCTCCCTCCATCTTCGGCTTTCACCTTAAAATGTATGTAGGTACCTTAGGAAAATGTTTTGCAAAACCATAGATTATTGCAAAATGAATCCTTTTGCAAGGATTTTCTGTCATTCACTCAATCTCAAGACTCTCAGGTGTAGGTGGCTACTTCCACTAAACCAGTTCAAAGGATGGCAATATTTTCAGAACCATAATATATCCATTAGACAGGAATTATATTATACTATGTCTTTTACACTCGAATGATCTCAAAACCCACTCCTATCATACTTTTGACAGATGTGAGACGATCCATGACTTGAGAACTTGTAACCTACACTGGAGCTTGGAACTTTCCACAGAAAAATTTTCTGTCCAAAATTTAAATTAAATTTTAAAAATTAATTAAATTTAAACAATTAATTTTAAAAACTTAATTAATTTTAAAAATTTAATTAATTTTAAAAAGTATTTTTTAATTTAATTTTAATCTTTGGGGCAAAGGTGGCCGTTGGTAATCGCTGCTATCAGCCATGCCTCAGACCGTGACATCCAATGTCGTATCATTTGTCACCATGCCATTTCGGCCAGGGTCATCTTCTTTTTTTTATTTTTTATTTTTTTAAAATTAATTAACTGGGTCATTTTTTAATTTAATTAATTAATTTAATTGTTGTTATAATTAAATTCACATTAAATTCTCATTTATTTGCATTTCATACCTGAAGAGATACTGGAAATGATCCGAGGAGGGTCTTGGTATCTTGTTGTACGAGAGCTTCGAAATCTATGGGTTTTCTTGGCTTCAGTTCTCCCGTCACTGGATCCAACGTGAAATTCCTTTTGAACTGAGAATATCCGATCAACGTGTATCTAACTTCGCTGTTCTTCGTACCTGTATAGTGAAGTGCTTATTTAGTTATACATACTTTCATAAAATTGCGTTTCATAATTATCACAGGTCTTTGTTCTCAAATAATACCGTTAAGATCAGCATCCCTCGCTTCTATGAACAGAGGCGAATCGAAGTTTGATTCATTCTCCAAGAGTCTCGCTTCGTAGGTACTCTGCAAGAACAAAGGAGCGTTGTCGTTGACGTCCTCGACATTTATGACAAGTTGGACTGTATTTCTGTGGGAAAAAAGTATAGGTAATTTTCACAAGGGATAAGAAATGAAAACAATGTAACACAAGTGGACAGGTTATAGATAGCTACCTGTTTCCCATTCCCAAGTCATCTCTGGCCTCTACTGTAAGGTAATGCTTGGAAATCTGCTCTCTATCGAAGATGGGTACCTCGGATTTAATCGTGATGGCGCCAGATATAGAATCTAAAGATAACCTGGAAAACACGAAAGGTCGGACGAAATTTAAGGTAATTATTGCACTCCTACAATATTAAGATCGGATATAATCTGGCTTGAAACTAAGGCTGAATACTCACAGATCGGCGATGCTGCCCCCGAGACTTGTGTAGCGTATGCCCTCTGAGCCGAATTTTCCAGAGTCCATATCCCGGGCGTACACAATTGCGACAGTGGTTCCCGGACCTGAATTTTCTGGGACGGACGCCTGGAGAAATAAATTAATGGTATTCTTGTAGGTACTGAAAACGTTCTCATACCTTCCTGGTACATAGGTAATTTCCACTAAATGCAAGTTTGAACAAATTTTTGCGAGTTTTGATAAAATCAGAAAATAATTATTGATTTTCTGTTCTTTAAAATCAAATTTTAAAATAAAAAGTAATTAGATAGTCTAATTATCGATTTTTGATTGAAAAATAATGAATTGATTTTTAGTTTTTCTCAAATTGAAAATTAATACCTAATTATCCAATTTCTGGTAATTTTTGTAATGCATTTCTGATTGGTTCGTTTGTCTTGTCAAGTCCGATGGTAACTAAACTTAAGTTGAAAGCATTGCTTGTTTCAAATAATAAAATAAATCTCACCTCATATAACGGTTTACTGAATTCTGGGAAGTTGTCATTCATGTCCAAAACATATACGGTGACAGGGACGGTGGACGACTTAGGTCTGAAGGTAACAGTCTCTCGGGCCACCAATGTAAAATTTATCACTGTAAATGTTTAAGAAAACCGTAATACCAATTAATTATAATTGTATCTACCTATCAACCAAGGGAATCTTAAACAATTTTCTTCTTTATTTCGTACCGTATATACCTTGTAGGTAATGTATGAATGTGAAATATAGCCAGTCAGGTAGGTGCCCACCTAGTAAAAAAAAAACCTGCAGCCTATGTCCTTACTGTCAGTGTACATTTGCCAGCCCATATTTTTTTTCGTACATCGTATTGGGTTGTCCTCCTCCGGAAAATTTAAAAAAAATTGGTCTCCTAAACTCGTGTTTTGAAGCTATTTCTTTCCTGACTACAGTTCTCTCTTAATGCTTTTAGCGAATTCTCGAAGAAAATGAAGCTATTGCAATGGCTTCAACATTTTAGTAATGCAAATGTTTGATCATTTTCTTCATGGAAATCCGCTTCAGACCATTCTAAAACGATTCCTGAAATTTAACACTTTTCCATATGTATATATATATATATATATATTTATAAATGTATATGTGTCACTCCAGACGATATCTGATCCTGGAATCTATCTAAAAATTAAAAAAAAATTAAAAATTGCAAAATGTCAGTAATAACAAAAGAAAGGCTGAGTTCATTGGCTAGAATTTTTGGAGTACTCCAATGGGTAAAATTTTGAAAAATAAGTGTAAAAAACGCTAAAAACGTGTTTTTGAGGTCTTTGGTGTAAATAACCATCTAAAGATAGGAACGTTATGGTATATTCGGAATCAGCGTGAAATTTCCTAGGAATAAGAATCACCCACGAAATCGGTTAAAATTGTTCATTGAAAATTTGCTCATCAACTCATGCTGCATGAATGGAACTTTTCTTTATTTTCAAGGGTTTATGAAGTTATTTAAACGTTAAAACGTTGGTTATTGTTTCCAAATATTGGGGGCTGCCTTCCCCCCCCCCCCCCCCCCCCCCCCCCCCCCCCCCCCCCCCCTCGCCCTGTTGCGCGTGTGTAATGAAGACAAGACGGATTTATTCGTCCTCAAAATAATCTCATTAATTAAAATCAATAATTACCTACCAGTCATTTTTTCGTAGTCTAGCCTAGTAGAGTCCTTGACTCGGATGAGAAAAGACGCGTCATTGATGCCTTGACGCGGGGTAACTTCAAACAGACCTTCGTCTCCTTCGAGAAACATTTCAAAAGTACCATTTGTGCCCTGAAACAAAAAAACAAAAAACAATGAAATGAGGAAAGGTAGAACCAAGTTTAATCCTAAATATTAGGTAGGTAGTAGTTATTAATGTATATGTATTGATGCAGTTTTTCGTCATGATATTGTTTGGTTATTTCAAAAAAATAGGTAGGTACATATCTGAGTAGCTATAAAAAATACCTACCTATCACAGTTTCTTCAACGTTCCTGAACGGACATGCCAAATTTGGCAATGCATGCGGAGTTTGGGATTGGTAGGTATTTTGTTTGGCGTCTTTTTGCCAGATACTTTCTAGATCAGTGGTTCTCAAACCGGGGAGGCGCAAGCGTACTTGGGGGGGGGGGGGGGGGGGGGGGGGGGGGGGGGGGGGGGGGGGGCTTGAATAATAATAACAACAACTTAAGATCAGAAGATATTAACAGACAGGAACCGACAGGCGTCAAGAGACCAAGGTGACTGCTGAGCTCAATACCCAGCTGTTCTGCTGCATGTCGCAGTAACGAATTTTCCTGTAGTAGCCTGTATCACGAAGGTTAACATTTTTTCAATCGAGTTTCTCAGTCTTTAATCATGTTCCCGAAATTGAGTGTTTTCACGTTCGTGTTACTGGCTCCTGTTGAAAGCGTAATTGCAACATGAATCAGAAATGCTGTACCTACTTCTCTGACCCTTTGATTCATTATTTGTTAAGGATCATACTTCACAGCGGATCGTCTAGCCTCAAGCGGCTCAACGAATTCTCATGATACTAAGAGGGCATGCCCGAGGAACGGCTGAGAACCACTGTTCTAGATGAATATCACAATACATTTTTTGTATAAAACGTGGGTTGACATTGAAATTAGGCATTTAACTATACCTAGGTAGTTGAATTAAGTTGAGGTTGCCATTAAAATTAGGTATTCTATACCTAGGTAGTTGAATTAAGTTTGTCCGCCATGGTAAGGATTGGTTATTCTAACTACCAACCATAAAAATATTACACGTTACTCACATCAAGAATGGACTTCGCCAATGAAACTAAATTGGCAAATTGCAATTTTGATTGCTAAATTTTGCATTACAAAGAATTCGGACTTGGTATTTGTTTGGCATATTTTTGATACTCACCAGATGAACTGCACGTTATGTTTTTATAAATCTCTTGTGATATTTTTATAAATCTCTTGTTGATAAGTATTAGCACTGAGGATTGGTCCAAAACCCATG
The DNA here is from genome assembly GCA_030264115.1 of Lygus lineolaris. Taxonomy (NCBI): domain Eukaryota; kingdom Metazoa; phylum Arthropoda; class Insecta; order Hemiptera; family Miridae; genus Lygus; species Lygus lineolaris. Next base: position 27,810,222 of record JAEMON010000002.1, read on the forward strand.
TATCAAAAGGAAGGTAGTTGAGTGGCCCACCTGGTCATAATCGTAAACTTGAGGCTCTGCCGGGGGTAGGAAGGTGACGGGAGTGTTGGCTTGAGCGTTTTCATTCACCCTGCACATGTACTTGTTACTTCTGAACGTTGGCGCCTCATCGTTTACGTCAGTTATTATAACAGTGACTTCGGTTCTTGCAGTCGGTGTGGGATACACTTTGGACGAGTCTTCTTTGGCCTGGAAATTATCATGTAGTTATATCACGTTAACTGATTGAGGCAAATTAATAGTAAGTGGTTACTTATCACATAATATACAAACATTCGATTACTCATTCTATGAGCTCTTTGTTCTATAGGTAGGTGCATACCTCAATCTCCAGAATGTATGCCCCGCTGTTTACGTTAATTATGGCTTCCCGGTCAATCTTCTTGAGCGTAAAAACCTTTCCGGTGTTGGGCTCTATATCGAAAACTCCATCGCTGCCGCTGACTATTGAATATTTAATGGGATTGTTGATACCCCGATCACCATCCACTGCTTTCACTGTGAAATACAAAGGAACTAATTTCGAGCAAATCTACAATTTGATATTCGTATGAGTAGGAATCGAATCCTCTTCTTAATGGTTATGATGCGGACTACAAACATGAATACAAGTTGATGATTGAGCGGAAGAAGGGCTAATCTCACCATATTCCAATATTGTAGCACCAAGGACAGAGGGGCCAAATTCGCATCGAGAATCAGATTGGCCCTTTTTTCAATCTATAATCTTCTTCTTCAGAAGGCCAATCGTGGACTTTTTTTGCGTTTTTAATTTGTATTACGTAGGTACTTTTGTAGGTACATATAGTATTTATTTTATCATCAGCAAATTTAAAGAAACTCATTAGTTTATAGATTTGCACATCAATAGTAAAATAACCAAATACTAACAAAAAATGGTCCTACCTAGGTACCACGTAGTAGGTACCAAATATTTACTCGTAAATGAGAAAAATTTTGAAATTGGCCTTTCTTCCGCTTGACCGTCGATGTCATAGTTTCATTGCTTGAAGGTAGATTGAAGTGTCGTTTTATAGAAAATTATTGGAATTAGGTTGATTAGATTAGGTGTGATTTTTTCCTCCTCTTCAGACATAGATATAAATCATGGGACGTGGGAGAAAGGAAGGACTAGAGCAATGATATAAATAAATGGCGAGGAGATGGGACAAATAAACAAATAAAGCTCTCACAGAAATCTTTAGGTTACTAATAAATTGTTGCTTCAATGAATGGTAAGAATCGTACTCGGAAGTCTAAAGTAAGGAGCCAAATTAACACAATTCTTATGCCTCTATACCTTGAAGAACCGACGTGCCAACTCGAACATCTTCAGACAACCTTGCAACAGGAGAGACTACGACGAATTCAGGCGGCATGTCTTCAACATCGTCCACTTTTATAACAAGACCTGCCGTCGCTGTGTTCACCTACAAACCACATAATACGATGATGTATTTATCAGCAGTTCCTATAATACTTACTTACTAGGTATTCATTTACCTTACCGATAATGCCATAAATCTCACCCTTTGTCCGTTGGAGCGATCAGTTGCCAGAACTTTGAGGTGGTACAGAAATTTCTTCTCGTAGTCCAACTGTCCAACAAGTTTGATAAGACCTTTCCCGTTAGCTGTAGTTACTGTGAATATGTTGTCCTCATTGTCCTGCTCAGCTAACGTGTACTTAACCTGAAATCGATAATAACCGTCAACATGCTAAACAATTTGAGATCTTATAATGATTCATTGCCTATTGGTCCAAAACCTTTACAAAACTATACTTAGGTAGGTACCAAACACGTATAATTTATTAAGCTTGGGTGGATTATAGGTTACATTTTTTGGAGTTCAAAGACATGGCATTATAGTTCAAGTAACATGGCCTGGAATTTTGAAGACATTTTAAAGACGATTTTGTTTGCTAAGGTTTTTTGATTGCAATGAAATGCACAGATGATTAGGATTAGGCACTTGAACATCAGTAGGCAGTTGTTGTATAACAGCGGATCCATACAAGAAGAGGTATGTATGAGCTAATAACAGGATTTTATATGCTTGCAGATGCCCAGTCGCTTCTATTGATAGGGTACAATGGATCAAAAACAATGGCTTACTGTTGAAGCTTACGTAGCGTCAAAAGTAAGCTCCCAAACATTGCCTGCGTTGCCAGGTCTTATTCTGACCGGTTGTTTGATGCGTACCTACCGAGAAGGTACCATGCTGTCGATTTATAGATTATTTACCTGTCCGTATGGGCCTTCGTCGGCATCTGTGGCTTCCAGAGTGGTGAGGATGCCAGGGCCGGAGTCCTCGGGAACGGTGATGGTGCTCCGGTAGGGTTTGAAAATGGGCTCGTTGTCGTTTACGTCCTCGACGAGGATGAGAAGCGACTGGGTTATGAAGTTTCCTTCACCCAACCGCCCGTCCGTTAACGTCAGCACCACCATGTACTCGTCCCTTTCCTTTATGGAACAAAGTAACCAAAAATTAAGAGATCACCCTCGAAAAAACGTCCTGTGGATGACCAGACGAAACCATTATTTTGAACGACCCCAACAACGTAATAAGTAAACAGTTTGAGACCGATTTCAACTCTTTAGCATGTTCCTATCAACACGGCCAAAAAACATCTTTTTGCTGAAAAATGAATTTTCGCACATTCCAATAAGTGAAGTATTATCACCCAGCTGACGAAATCTAAAAGGTAAAGGTCGTTTGGAAAGTTCGTCTCTTTATGATAAATTTGAAAAAAAAAAATTCAAAATTGGTCTACCCGTAGATCATTTACAGCCAAAAGTTAACAGAAAAACGTATGTACTTAATCCGTTTTTTAATGCACTCGAAATTGGGGGAATTTTGTTGAGTTGAAAATCTCTCTTCTTAATAGAACTTAGAACTCAAAATCTGAATCATCACCCTTACAAAAATTGGAAGGACAGATCATTTTCTCCTAAAATGCCCGTAAAATCCGAAACTGCAATAAAGAATTTTTTTATTGCGAAGTATCCATTTGAAAAAAATAAATTACGTGATAGACGCGCCCACTGTTGAATCCACAGGAAGGTATACTAATTAAAAGGAGCAAACACGGTGTAGCCTCATTTTAAATTATGCCATAAAAATAACCAACCTCTCGATCCAACTCTTTGGACAGAATGACATTGGCTTCATTGTGATTAATGTTGACGATCTTGATAATGTCGGAGCCATCAGAGTCACGTTTGCCGAAAGTGAGGGTGTCTCCATCCACATCGAAAGCTCTTAATCGGTATATTGTACTTCCTGAATAACCAAGGATCAATGTGTTAGTATGTTCAAAGGGAAAGAGTGTGAAATAGGCTATCCATAATATAGGTATAGTTTAGAAAAGAGGACTATTATACTAAAATAGGTAACAGTGCTACCTAACCAGGGCCGTCGAGAGAAAATCCGGGCCCGGAGGACACAATCATCGGGCTCCTCCTTTTTCTTTTAAACATATAAGTTAAACTTTTTAGATAGATCATGTCGGTGCCTCCGTAAATAAATTAAATGCCACCTAACATTTTTTTTTTACTCCGCTTAACCGACTTTTTTTTACTTTCAATAGTTTGGTTAGTTTTTATTTCACTGTAGGAATTATGGGAGAAAATCAAATTTGAAAGCGGAAAACCGTCGGGTTTTTTTTTCCCGAGGGAAAAAATTCTAGGGGTGTTTACGACTCGACCATGACTAGAAGAGTTTGATATCGTTTTCGACGTAATTTTTCATGCTAAATCGAATGGTGACAATCCAGATTCATTCTGTCTGTTGAAAAATAGTGAATTTTTGGACATGCCAGCACATGCAACCAACTTTTGATGAGCTAATGAATAATTGAGGTAAATCAGGGCAATAATTATTTGGAAAAATTCAACCAGCAAACATTTTTTTGCCAACTGAATCTACTGTAAAAGTTTTTATAATGTACGAGGGAGATAAGAAATTAACGCTCTTTCCAACGGTAAGCTCAAATTTGAATTTACTTGGTAAACCAAGGGCGTTATGACTGTTCAAGAAACTTAAGGTCGAAAACACGAAAGAAATCTTAAAAGTAAAATTGTGGGGTTTTAAGCGGAGTAAAAAGTTTGATTGGTAGTTGTCCAGGAGCGATGGAAGTTACGTATTCGTCTATATTTCTTAGCGATTCTTGATCAGATGGGTATTTAGCATAGTCTTGTATGGAGGTTTCGGAATTTATATTCAGAGAATTGTAAAGAGATCTTCTATTTGCAAATTTGTTTGAACAGTAGTTCAAAATATGGTCAATGTCAGCGATCTGCTCAGTTGATACCGGGTTTGTGGTAGGTAATTTTGAAGATGATTGTCTCCCCAAGAAGGCCTTATTTACGCAAGTATTTTTGACATTTTCATGTCTTTCATATGGCACATAA
>JAEMON010000002.1:27815117-27831042 GCA_030264115.1 Lygus lineolaris
CCCCCCCCCCCCCCTCATCTCGACAGGGCTGTACCTAACGCTGCGGTTAGCAAAGGAGAGGAGATCCATAAGCTTACCGACTGGTGTATCAGGGCCTTCTTTCAGTCGGAGGACGATCTCTGTTTTATCCCCTTCGATGATGAACCTCGGCGGGTGGTTCGGACGGTCAATGGCGGCCGAGGCTGCACCGATCACCAGAAGTACAGCAGCAGCAGTCAGGACGGGAGCAGCAGACAGGCTGAACCGCCACTTCCAGTCAGGCGCGGGCGGCGGGAGGGCGGCCCTTCGTTGTCTGCGGAGCGGCATCTGACGTCAGCAGCGCTGCTCATGGGGGACGTCTAGCTCCTGCTCACATCCTGGATATCCTGTCGGGACGGCCCTTCGTCTTCAGGAGATAACTTCGCTCTCTGATTCACTGTCCTTCTGTTCCACTCATCCTGAAAAAAATAATTAAAATTTCGATGAAGGAAAAATTAAAGTTAGGTATGTACCTACTATATAAATGAATCGAGTAAATCAATTAGAATTCCACCATTAATGCAGGTATATTTTCAAAAAATTACTTTTGAATAAATGCCTACAGTTGTTAAGGGGGCAAGGGCCGGAGCCCCAAATTTCAAGCATAAGGGCCTGCAAATGTGATTGATAAACCGGCCCTAAATCTCAGCTACCGAAGGGTTTATAAGAACTGCTACTGTAACATTATTACTACTTTTTTTTCCGAAGAGGGATGGGAGGAGCCCCTTGTCACTGAGACCACAAGAGATCTATTGTGACCTTTATTACTACTTAGGACCAATAAGTTTTAAGACAGTGATAACCTCCTCCTCCGCCCTCCCCTCACCATTTTAGCGTCGCACAGTTTTTCTCATTTTTCTCAGCCAATTGTCAACGGATTTCGATGCGGTTGGCGGCATTCTTCCTATTTTATCATTCTCCAGGGGGAAGAGCCTTTATGGCAATTTAATATTTTTTATTGGATGTGAAAGATTAATAATTTCGAAATTGAATTTCATACATAGCTGACCCCCTGGAGAATCGAAAAAGAAGAAGAATGCCGCAAACCGCACAAAAATCGATCAAAAATTGGCTGAGAAAAATGGGAAAAACTGAAAACTGGTTTAATGATAGACATAGTACGTATAACTTGGAAATGTAATTATATTATACTAATTGTAGAAAACACGTCACATGCACAAAACGGTACGCACACAGATCTAACACAGACTTTTTAAATATCTTCCTACACGGATTTCCCTGCTGTCACAACTTGTAGCTGAGGGGCTTTCTGGTGACCAGTTCTACAACCTTCACACTTATAATATAATATTATACCTATATATATGATATTATTAATTTTGTGAGAATTTGGGAGAGGCAAATGTGGACAACCAATTTGGATATCTTTTGTTTATATGCGAACCTCGAACAAAGCAATTTATTTTGAATTATTTGAATAGATTTCACAATGTTCCAGGAAGAGTGAAGGTCCCTATGCGTGGACGTACAGACGATCCTGAATTCTTCCTATGCTCATGAGGGGTACATCGTAGGTGAAGGTACCGACGAGGCATTCACGTCAGGTGGCGTCTGATGGAGATAATTAGAAGCGATATGCTGCACAATGGCCTCGTGCCCTTGGTCGGACGCACTCTGCTGACCACCGCCTAATTATCGTAGTGTAGGAGTGTGTACGTGTGTGTATATTGGCTTCAAGTCATAGTAGTAGTACCTAGTGTAGCTTCCACTGGACGGCGGGGGTAATACACTCCAGTTGTCCGGGGTCTCCACCTGGCCCCCACACGCATCGTTGCACGGCCAAGGGCACTTGCTCGCGAGAACCAGCAGCCTTTCATTATTATGGTATAATTATATATTTCAGTATGGTACATAAAAGGTACTACAGTGTAGGTATACATAGGCTATCAAACAAATTCAAATAAAATACGGGTCTAAGTAGTGATTTTTTATGAGGATTCACAAAATCGTGGTCACGCACTCTATCAATCAATTCACATCGATTTTCTGATTTCAAATAAGAATCCCAATTTTTTAAATTTCAGTTTCTTATTCTACTTGGAATTTCATGAAATGAAAACTAAAAAATTGTATTGAAGGGTAATTTTTTCATTACCCTTCAATACAATTTTTTAGTGCCAATACGAGCACAAATACGATCGAAGTGTAAATGTAGATACAAGAAATCGAGTCTTTGAGTTCAATGAGTTTTTTCACGCAGAATAATGTGGTGATGTTAATTTTGCTTCTTCACTACCGAAGGTAGGAAGCTATTGTAATAATTACAATATTGTATTGTATTGTATTACAATTATTGTATTCTTGCAAGAAGTGAAAAAACATTTTTACAGTCAAAATTTCCAATTGCTTTTCGGGTTTTATAGCTTTTTGCGATCAATTTTGGTTCGTCTCTGCCTCTGGTCAATTCCTTGTCTCAGGCAAAAACGTAGGTTTGTAAATACGAAATTATGGTCCGGTTTTGATTAAACTTTTAGGGATTGTGCGGTTTAGACCCTAGACGGTTGTAGAAGGTTTTGATTTGTGAATAGGTTAGTTAATTCATTAGAGTTAGCACACCGAAACCACCCTAGACTCTAGATAGGTAGGTACCTGAAGGGGTTATATTTTACCAGAACTAAGTTTTGACCAGCTTTGTAAACCAGTGTACCTCGAGGAGGTAATCATTGAAATGGAAAACAAGAACAAAGCTTCCACTGCCTGTGGTAATGTGGTGATTCTCCGGTTGTTGTGAACTCTTTGCCCAGATGTTATAATGTTTCGTAAATTCGCCTTTTCATATGTTATGTTCATTCATTCGTTTTGTGTCGAATAAAACCTTTATCTCCAATAGGCTGGTTTTCTCATTACAGGTAGACTTGAAGCAAAATGAAAACTTACTTCATTGGAGAGGTGAAAACAAATTTTTATGCGCCTGGGCTGATTGATGAAATGTGCTGTACACATCTACCTACTCAATGGAAAAATATGAAATCGCGCAAACAAGGGTACATGTTACATTTTTTCAAAACTTCGTTTTTGACGAGTTACCAATCAAGTTCCAGATGAAGTATTTCCCCGATATAATATGATTGAGGAGATCTTTACGCGTCGAATAATACCAAAAACTAAGTTTTGAAAAAATGAATAACCTGTATGCACCTACCCTTGTTGGCCCGCCCAATCACATTCAAGGTGGTGCCCCTAGTAGTTATCTTACCTACTTAGGTATTTTCAGAGAAACGCTGCAGAGTGATTTTCGAATAGGGTCACTCCAGTTTGTTATATTACAAAGGTTCATAATTGTTAAACAAAAAATAAAGAAGAATAATAATAATCAAGGAGACTGTGCGCGCCCATCTAGTAAGGCAAAAAAAATTTTCAGGTCCCACCGAGATTTGAACTCGGATCGCTGGATTCAGAGTCCAGAGTGCTAACCGTTACACCATGGAACCCCAGTTGACAAGAAAGGGGAACGGTATTCATTTCAATTACTCAGTTCCGAGATTAGGACCTACTCGTTAGGTAATCGGCGCCTTGTAGTAGCCAAACTGATGGTTTCTTCAAGTAGGTACCTAGGTTCTTTGATGCGATGCTCAGACCTCAGATAGAAAAAATTAGGCCATCATAATTTTAAAGCCATTTCTAATTCTCTCTAATGCACCTTTCAAATGCGTTGAATTATTACCACCGAATCAGAACCCAAAAATGATACCCTACGTGTGTTCTAAAAAAACCTGGACACGTTGTATTCCGCCCTTCATTGCCTCTCTGATCTCTAAATGACTGTTAATAGCGCATAATCGCTCAGATAAAACACCCACTCACTCTTGTGAGCAACAACCTCCAGATTTACTGCTTCATTAGTAGGTAACTTTGTGAAACTATAAATTATTCCAGACTGACCAGTCCAACCTGTTGTTTGTAGATAGGTACCTACCTCTCTACCATTCAAGTTTTTTTTTTTACAAATCAGCAATAAATTGTCCCATTCTTTTCTTCAGTATTACGGTGACTCACTGATATGATCGATGATGATGACGCTTTCATACCTAAGTGGTACATAGATAAATCTTGAAAATATTTTGGTTTTACTCAACACCTGTCCAAATCCGGACCTAGGTAAGGGATCTGCCTAATTTGCCAGTCATAAATGTAAATTAGCTCCAGTCACCCCTAAATAGGGGTTTATATTTAGGGGATCGAGCTGAACATCTTGAAAAAAATTTACCTATACCTGCCTACTCCATTCAATATTATACTTAATATCACTCGGATTCATAGTTAAGTAGGTAGATACCTACTGACTAAGTAGGCCTATACCTACATCTGGGGACTGATGATTGATCGAACACTATAGACTATAGAAACTTTTCGATTGCAAATTACAGTCTATCGCTAATCTACGTGGGCTTTTCTAGTTCGTGCTTCTTATTAATGATTGGTCGATTGCTAGAAACATGAACGCAGTTCAATAATGAACCTTTGAAATCGTGCATGAACAAATTTTAACATCTTTAATGTTTTAGGGCTGGGGTCTATCTGTGAATTCCGACACGCAAATATGCAACGTTTTTCCGACACGCAAATATGCAACGTTTTTTTTCTTAGTTACCACGGACCGATTTCTTAGTTACCACGTTATATCGGCTCCATTTGGGGTCTAGTTGCTAGTTGTACCAAGATGCTTTTGGTTATTGTCACTGATCAGCTGAGTGAGCTCCAAGGCCATTTTCTCTCCTGTTGAACGCAGGAAGCTGAAATTTGAGAAGCAGGGTCAATGGAGAATGCTGAAGGCGCCTGAGTGGTCACTGATCAGCTGAGTGAGCTCCAAGGCCATTTTCTCTGCTGAAAAACATTAAACATGATTTAATGTTTTTCCCTCGCAAGGGAGAAATTTGAGGTACCTACTACTCTCTCAGCTAAGTCGAAAATGGAGCTCCCAGATCAGCTGAGTCGAAAATGGAGCTCTCAGATCAGCTGAGTCGAAAATGGAGCTCCCAGATTTTATTTGTTGTTTATTATTTTATTTTTAAATACCCCCACTCCCTACCCTTGGATATTCAAAACCTACAAATACTATCTCCCACCACTTCCCAAATGATAAAGTAATTTTTTTTAAGCTTCTTTTTAGCGTCGAATGAGACCTCGCTGAGCATTTTAGGAACAACCGTCCGCTCCCTGTAAGGACTTGAGGGTTGAACAAAAAAGAGAAGAAACAAGAATGTGCCAAATCCCTGCTCGAAGATCAGCTGATCAAAAACGAAATATTTTGGTTTTCATGGGTTCGAGTATCTTCTTTACTCTTATTAGCTTCCTTAGTTACTGAATTACGTTATGGAAGACCTACTACATTCGCTGGGATGAATAATAATTACAAGGATGTAGCTACTCATTGTACTTACTCATCGAATTGTGAACCTCGCGTAATGATTACGGTAGGTACTTACTACCATACAATAGGATCTTTACAGATGGGTGATCTATATAGAAAATAATGGCGTTAACCAAGGTTGGTGGAAAAGTATACTTTTTAGTTTGGCTGGCAATTAGTCACCTTTTTTATTCCGCTTGAATAGCTCTCTCAATTGATTCTGAAAAAGAAGCATACGCATAACGTTCGAGGGTGGTGGTTTTTGCGTCCTCAATATTTTGGTCAGATTATCCAGTCAAGTGGTTTCTCTGCTGTAATAGCTCTGGTAATGTTAGGTTCTAATTGTTCACTTGTCATTGTGCCCATCGAACCGGTTATTGAAGGCAACTTCAAAGTTATCACTACTGGAAGGTGATCGGAAATGTGAAAAAAATCCTTTACTATTGTCTTTTTGAAGAGTTCAATGGCACTCAAGTTTATGTATGGATAAGATCTATCACAGTATTCCCCCCCCCCCCCCCCCCCCCCTCCCTACGTAAGTCTAGTTTGCTGGACAGTCCGAGAATGAGCGACTATTACATGTTATTAGTCCGAATTCCTGTATTAAATCATTCATCAGTGAACCCCGCTTACTGATTGTCACGTCTAAGGTTTATCTAGGTACCTGCAATAATGAACCAAGTAATAATTCCTCGGAAACATCTCCAAGATTTTCTATTCAGGCATTCATGTCACCCCCAGCAACCTACCAGAACCACTAGGAAGAGAATCTGAAGCACATATTAGGGCATCTCGTACCAATTCTCTGGTTGCCTCATCATCTAATGAAGGACTGAAAGAGAAAATCCCTACCCCCATGGGGATGAAATTGTAAGAATACATTATTTCTTCAAAAGTTTTCCTAAAAAAGAGCATGATACCTCCACTAGGCCTCCCCCTACCACTACTTCTAGATGCTAAGCCATTTTTTTTTTTTTTTTTTTTTTAAATTCAAAAGATACATTCTTGGGCAGTGCCCTATATAGTGGGACTAAGCCATCAAAACAAACAAAATCCTTAAGAGCTACAGGTTTTTGGCAATCCCGGTTTTCGTGACACCTCTCAATGAGACCATCAATATCATAGGAACAAGTATTTAATTATTACATAAATCTTCATTTCTACAGCTCAGTTTTCCATTACGTTCCAAAAACATGCATTATTTGTTATGGTTCCTGAGACATACGGTTCGGGGCACTCCTTTGTCCCTCGAGATTGTAGTCTGTAGTTGCTAGGATGATTTTTTGCCACCTCCTCCTGGGGGCTATACCTAGTGGCGCCTCTCTTTCTCTTCTCTGGGTCTCTGAATTTCATCCGCAGCTCTGCCATTGAGTACAAACTACCGGATACTTCCAGCAATGAGCCTTTAATTTTAGACTCTTTTCCATCATCATTTGAGAGTACAGTATTTATCCCAAACCTAAATAGAGGCTTTTCAAGTTCATGTTCCTGACTAATGATTGATGAGCCCTATGCTGATGATTCTTGTGATATGTTAACAAGTGTTTACTATCAGTATTTTACATTAACAAGAAAGGGTTGTGAAATAGGAACCTTGTGAAACTACAGTCATCTATACCTACTAATAATAGGTTTTCACTATTATTTCAATCAAATATACAATTTTATTGTGAATTGAGATTTACAAGTTGCAAGTGTGCTAATAAGTAGGTAATACTTGTATTAATAGTTTGGAAAACATTGTGTAATAGGTCCAAGGTCGTACAGTCTTCTGTAAGATCACTCATTTGAGAGAGGAAAGCTTACTCCCAGATCGCGTGGTAACCTTATGATCATGAAACTGATCACGTGCAATCCTTCAGACATATAACTCCCACAATATTTACATTCGATTTTGAAGACATTTTTGGACAGTGTGTGGGTTTTCGTAGAGAGGTCCAATATAATGATAGACGTAGGGAAGGTACCCTCAATACCCGCCTCTCTCCTGTTTCTCAGTTTTTCTTTTGAAATGTGGTGCATTACTGGATTTCCTGATTTCCAAAGTACTCACGTTCGTAGGAGTGAAAGCCTTTCCGAGACTTTGAAATCCTCGTGAAAGGCAAAACTCGAGGTGGTGTTTAACTGGACCAATGCGAATCCGAAGACCGAAGAGATCTCCAGCTCATTTCACGGGTTCGGCGGAGCATCCGACGCGCTCTAGGGCTACTCGGAGTGCCCCTTCCGCTCCAATTTTGGTTTTTAGTGTTTTCTCGCAGGCTTGACAGGATGATATTCTCTTTCTCATTAATTGTTTAGGGGAAACTGTATCATCCAGTAAATTTCGTGAGATTAGTTCTTTGGAATGCCACAAGGAAACGGACTTTGTGATAACAATCTACCATGTGGGGGTCGTGGCTGAGATTAGGTACAACAGGTTCATCAGAAAGGGACATCCTGTATTGATATGAGTAGAAGAAGAACAACGCTAAGTTTATAGAGAAAAGGAACGCATAAAACTCCGTTTCAGACCATCCTGAATGCAAGTATAGTTCCCATTTGGGGTCTAGTTATGCCCGTGCTGCGTTACCGTCAGCTGTCCAAGGGTTAGGAAATAGTGGATGATGTTTTAAAAACGCCCTAGCCCGATAACATTCAATCCGAAGGCAAAGTTTTCCCATCGATTTCAAAAATAAACCACAATTTTAGCGTCAAATGAGACAATGCGCGGAGCATCGTAGGACCAACCGTTCGCTCCCGATAAGGGTTGAACAGAAAAAACAGAAACACGAGTGTTAATCACAAATCTTTTTTTTTTTGTTTTAGCGAATTTTCGAAGAAAATTAAGCAATTGCAATGGCTTCAAAATTTTAGTAATGCAAATTTTTGAAAATTTTCTCCATGGGAATCCGTTTCAGAACATTCTAAAACGATTCCTGAAATGTTACAGTTTTCCATACCTACGTGTGTATGAGTACCTACATATTTATACAGGGTGGTCCCAAACGGCGTAGTTTGAGGTCTTATAGGAAATTTCACGCTGATCACGAATATACCACATATTAAGGGTCCCTGAATAACTCTTGACCACTTTTTTCGCAAAAAACCACTTTTTTCTACTTTTTTGAGTGTTTTTGGGGGAAATTTCTGGAAAATCGAAAAACGCTTCAAAATAAACGTTGTAGGAAATCAAATTCTGCGTCGAATGAGATCAACGCCAGCTCTTAAGATTGTACCTGCGATTTTTGGCGAATTTTAGAAGTTTGGATCTGTTGATAAACTGATAGGAGCAGGAAGGCAGGTAGTAGGTATGAACTTAAAATATAGGTTTAAATGTTTTTATCGGAGCTTCGAAAACAGCATTCTCCAATAAAAACATTTAAACCTACATTTTAAGTTCATACTACCTGCCTACCTTCCTGCTCCTATCAAGAAGTTTATCAACAGATCAAAACTTCTCAAATTCGCCAAAAATCGCAGGTACAATCTCAAGAGCTGGCATTGGTCTCATTCGACGCAGAATTTAATTTCCTACAACGTTTATTTCGAGGTGTTTTTCGATTTCCAGATAATTCCCTTGTTTATTGCCCAAAAACACTCAAAAAACGTCGAAAAAAGTGGATTTTTGCGGAAAAAGTGGTCAAGAGTTTTCAGGAACCCTTAATAAGCGGTATATTCGTGATCAGCGTGAAATGTCCTATAAGACCTCAAACTAAGTCCGTTACGTTTGGGACCACCCTGTATATTATGTCACTCCAGACGATATCTGACCCTGGAATCCATCTGAAAATCGAAAAAAAAATCTAAAGCAAGTAGATCTCTTTGACTGAAAATCCAAAAAAAAAAATTCTAAAGCAAGTAGGTCTCATTGACTGATCTGTACAGAAAAAATAAATATTATACTCGTAGGTACGTTGCCAGAACTTCTAAAACATCGATAGGACTTGGGAGGAATGGGTGGAGATCGGAAAAATGAGTGGAGCACGTCAAAAATAAGGGGTGGAAAATGCATGGATTTCAAAATGCTCTTTTTAGCGAATTTTCGAAGAAAATGAAGCTATTGCAATGGCTTCAAAATTTTTGTAATGCAAATTTTTGACAATTTTTTTCATGGAAATCCTTTTCAGACCGATTTCCATGAAAAAAATTGTCAAACGAGTCACACCTAGCCATAAAACTGCTTACGCAGTTAATATATATATGTGTGTGTGTCACTCCAGACGATATCTGCCAGTGGAATCGAGATAAAAATCCAAAAAAAATTTTAAAATGTCAATAATTTCAAAAGTAAGGATGAGTTCGTTGGCCAGAAGTTTTGGAGTCAAATTTTGAAAATTTAGTTTCAAAAATCGCTTAAAAAAACAACGTGTTTTTGGTGTGAGATACCATCCTAAACATAGGAACATATGGTATATTCGGAATCAGCGTGAAATTTCCTATGAGAATCACCCACAAAATCGGCTAAAATTATTCTTCGAAAATTCGCTCACCAACTCATGCTGCATGAATAGAATTTTTTCAATAGATTTAGAAAGCATGAAATTTCATGTAGTTATGTAAAAACTTTTTCAACCTTATACTATAATTCACATTCTTCACCCATGCGCTACGAGGAATGAACATTCTATAGGTACGTTCTTGCTAGGTTGCTCAAAGTTTCAATTCCAGGTGACTTCTTGAATGGTTGAGGGTTCCAAGTTTTTTCCAAGTACTTGTTTTGTCAAGCCCCCCCATTTCGAGGCCTTGACCAACTTCACTCAGACAATCCTTAAATAAAAAACGGCCCGGCAATTAGAAAAGTATTGCTCAGCAGAAACTTGAACATTCCTACCGTTTTTTTATTAATTACTTTTCTATCTCACCCTTCCTTCCTTGTGTTGGTTGTAGATAAATTGCGTTCACTTGCGTTGTAAGAGCGAGAGAAAGAGAGTAGAAAAACGAAAAACACTCGTCCTCCGTTTCACGGTTCGATTTTGTAAACCGAAACGAATCCAGACAATCCCATTGTTGACGAAGATGGACCTATTTGCTGAGATGTGTTGGGTTGGTCTTGTGACACACACTTCGTCGATGTCTCTTGTCACGCTTCCTTAAACGCTTCCCTATGTGCTGTTTTTTTGTACGTGGCAAACCAAAAACTTTAAATTATAGCGTGAAACCACTCGCATTGCTTCTTTTAAACCGTGTATCAAACTTTTCTGTACTTCCTACAAGTCTGACCTACCCACCAACAGACCAATCGGGCTCACATATTTTTTCAGGAAAAATGAAATGGTACCTACCTGAATGTCGCCTGATTTTACACAAATCAGCATCCACCTGCCACACGGCAATTTCAGCGGATTCATTTTTAGGTGCACAGAAGAAGATTGACGTCCTTTAGGAATACCGCAAGCAAAATAAGATGAAAACAAGCAGAGAAACTCAAGCACATCCCATTTTTTGGCAGACACAGAAAAGAGTTCTGTGTATGTTCAGAAAGAGTTCTGAAGGCTAGAGACAGAACAGATTGATCTCTCACACACATCAATACCAACTCAGTGGAATCATAATTCCCAAATTGAGAAACCATTTTTAGGAGGGGTTCACAAACTTGATTATGCTAGAAGCCAGGGGTACCTGGAAACATGAATAACGAAGTCTTGCATGGAAACATCAACAAATTGAGATTCATTGCGCAGCTAAGGTCAGTGGCGGATTACTTAGAGAGGGGGGGTTCGGTCTGTCAGCCTGTATTCAACTGCTTGACCTTGACAAAATTTTGATATCAATAATTTTTCCAAAAATTGTATCGCCTCGGACCAATCTTTTTATACACAATTTACCACGACCTAACGATCCAATTCAGTTCTAATTTGGCGGGTAGTTGGGGCTGACCCCAAGATGGTTGCCTATGAATTTCATCACGATTCATTCATTGATACAATACAAATAATATAAATGACTATGCATACAAATGATTATGTGTCCACATAACTGTATGTATGAGGAGGCCATACTCTGCCCACTCAACTTGGCATCAGACTTTTTCGAATTTTCGGGTAGAATACTGCTTGAAATAGCATACTATACAATAATATACAACAGCACTATAAGCAGGCGTTTGATAAACACAGATGCCGAGAGCTATTGTCCTCCTCCAAATACCCAGTTTGAAGGTACCTACAAGGGTCAGCATAGATTTCATCGGGACCAACAAATTGAGCCAACAGCGGTGGATAGGAAGGTTGAACAATAACGATAATTTATTATTACAATATGCTACCTATTTATGCGCGGATTGTAACTCATTGCTACATATTTATAATTGGCTTCAATGCAATTTCTTGATTTGATTAAAAATCGGAACCTAACATCAGGTTCACACAATATTTTTCACATCACGGTCTTGAGTTTGACAAAGTAGACAAGTAGTAGCTCTCAGTACTACATAGCCAGTCTTATAAAAGCAACGATAGGATAAAGGTCTAATGAACAACGAAAGCGTCTTTAACGGAAGACGGCACTCGTGTTCCGCGACGGATCGAAGTCTTCTTCAGTTCTCCTTCTTCGTGCTGGTGACAAGACTGGAAATGAGATCCTCAGCGGATCGGGTTACCGCGACGCTTCAACGCTCCTCCCACAGGTGCAGCTTGACAGACTCTACTGGTCCTTGACGACTTCATGTGGCGAAAATCCAACGTTTGAACAGTCAGGATACCGTTCATTTCCTGCAGGGGGTTGAATCAGATGTAAAAACCGCTGGGAGGATCCAGGATCACGCGCCTTTCCTTTTCGAAACCGATAATCAGCAATATTTGTTGAAGGTTCTCAAGTCCTAAAGTTCAACTCTATTCTGCAATGAAAATATTATCATTGGCTACGTATGAAACAAACCTAACTTGAATCTGAGGCTGTCAGTTTTGGTAGACTACATACCTACGTCATTCCAGCACCAAATCTCACTGTTGGGAGTCATTAGACACCATCAGGCACGTCTCACTTATTATATTTAAATCCAACGTTCGGAAAAGTACTAATGGGAGACCGAAGTGTCTGGTGAGAGTAGCCAATAAACTTAAAAGACTCGTAATTACTAGGTATTCTCGAAGAGGGGCCAGTCGAAAACGTGAGAGACTAGAAAATGAACCAGAATAGGGGACTCCACCCCGCGTGAAGCCTCCCACCAATCTGGTTTGGCGAATCCACCACTCATTTTGGGATTCGAGAGTTTGAACAAGCGGCTATTAGATATTATGACGATCACTACCTTATCCTTCGTCGAAGGCCCCGGGACTGCATGCCCATTCGACTTGGAAATCATAGCTGAGATGATGGCTTGAAGTGTTGGCTCAGACCTTTTTATTGCTGCAAATTGCCTCTCATCGTGTTGGTAATCAACAACGGAAAGAGGAGCTTCTCTCAAAGCACGTGTGAGATGGATCATTTCTTTACTCCAACATTTTTATCTGGCACATCGAATTCTATACAGCTCCTCTTCCTTGCACGGAGTCAAAAATCGCTATACAAAATTAACCCTATTTTTGGACATTACCTAGCTGGGTACCTTTTAATCCACGCGCATTTACTGTGTTTTAGTATACTTTAATTGAGTTTCACCGCAGTCTATATTGGTGGTCAGAACAATTACTGAGGGTTTGCGTGTTGCTTTCTATTTTTCCAAATAATAACATTATTTCTGTGAGACAATTCCGAAAAAGAGCAACATGAAGGGTGCCCGACGTCATTGAACTTCGTCGAGATCCCGGCTAAGTTTGACTGAACTGGCGCGGTTCACTCTGTTGTGTTGATATTTAAAGTAGATAATGAGGTTTTGTAGGATACAGAGTAGAATTTTGACTTGAAAACTGCAAAATATTTCTATGCGCCCACCCTATTGTCCAATACTAATGTATCTGCTGCAATAATGAAGCAAGCTAAGGATTTAGCTTTTAGCTGTGGACCTCGAGCTCTAAATTACTATTCAAACTAGAACTATAATTAGTTTCAGACTTGAATGAAATTCAATGAAAATTATGATATAGAAAACCTTGAAGGTTATTCCTTTTTTGCCACTTGTTTGTACACCTTCTTAATATAAACCGCAATATCCGGGAGCGCCCTGGGTTAAATAAGTTGGTTTTGGCCTTTCTCTTTCGCCACACCTCTTACAACTACCTAGTTGAATAGTTCATTGTGAGGAAATAAAGGAACTTGAAGGTAATCTTGCCCGTTTTGATGGAAAAAACCCTTTGAAATGGCGCATGTGCGCGCTTAGTTCAATAAATAGTTATACAGATAACGACGGATACCTCCTGTACCGTAGACATCTGCTCAAGTAAGTATAGAGAGAGGAGGTAAGTATAGGTTATTATCTTCATAAACAAGCAACCTATTGAAGTAGCTAGAGTTTCTACTGAAATAGTATTGAAGTAGCTTGCAGTGGATAATATCCTATGTCGTATCTGAAATCAACGGTTATATTAAGCCGTTTTAATTCGTAATTATTACGTGAATTAGTTGATACGTAGACGCACTTGTTTCTCATTTTGACGACGGTCCAGTTTCAGCATACCAATCAGACTTGTCAGTGATGAAGTACATGATGACGCGAAGTGCATTATAATAGGTACTTTGGCACTAGTCCAAAGCTACGGACCATCAGCCATTTTGCTGTGCAAATATCGTCGTTGGAAATAATAATACAATGATAATACGATAATAATACAATGATTGCTGACTATTACGTACCTTGCGTCACTGCGTTATTCTTATAACGGCTAAAATAATAACTGGCTCCCATTAGGAGACTGGCAATCCACATGAGTAGACCAGGAAGCAAAATTTATCTCGATGTATTTTGCTGCCGGGTCTACTTATGTAGTAGGAGCCTAGTGATATTTTTTTGGGAGGGAGGGGGGAGTTGGAACTAAACAACAACATTCCCACCAGATTTTGATGTGTTTAGTCTTCCTGCACAAACTTGTGTTGTTTGTGTCTGTCGGTTTGTGTGTGACTGCGATACCTTTGCCAAATGCACCGGCAACTTTAGTAATTTTAGTATATTTGCATGTACCGCTTCACCATGTTTAGTATGTATACCACCGAACCGTACACCTTGAGCGGGTATTGGATGCGTATGCATTAAATCCTCCGAATTCCGCTGTCCCACAAGCCGATTTGTCGCACCTCACTAAAATGTAGAAGGTAGCTAGACCGACCTTTCTTCCATAACCCTAAAAGAGTTTGATGGTTATTAAGCATTTGATAATGATTTCAGAAAGTAGGTTCACACACACAACACGCAACCACCCACACATGTCTAGGTAGGTTAGTGAGCCGAAAGGAGAGTGGAAAATGCAGGGTGGTCCAGCCGAGTCATGTCCCTTTCTCGCGTTCGAACGATTGTTTACTTGTAAACGTATAGCATCCAATAAGAAACCCTCATGAGAACGCTTTCCTCTCGTTTCACGATCGTATAGGACCGCCCTTTTCACAGTTTCAATGAATTCTATCACGTCGGATTTCCCACAGCCTTCTTGATCGATCCCCCACCTCTTCCGTGTAGCCTTTTGAAACAGACGAGTATAGGGTGCTAAAATTCAGAGTCCTCAAACCCATCAGATATGCTCCGTCTATTCATTCACGTCGAGGAGTTCCCAAATACCTACCTAGACGGTACATTAATAATGTAATCTACCCCCTTAAATAATTTATTATTGCTACACATAAGCTTTATGTCTGACTGATTGGAACTTCAATCACGCTCGACCTACACCGATTTCGATGAGTTTTTAAAAAATAAATGAAACGATGACAAACTTCATTGCCAGGTTAATATGATATAACAGTGGATGTGTCAATCCTCTTCCGTCGTCGCGAAATCGGTCTTTCTTAGTGATGGCGATGAAGTAAGGATTTTCGTACAATTTTATAACTTTCCACGGCCAAGTCCGACGAAAATAACGTTTTGTGGCGAAATTGAACGACACCAGAACGACTTCAAATGGTTGAGCCGTTCAAATGTTACGTTTCTGGTTATAACCTTGATTTTGTGACGATTAACCGGCACGTAAAGCTATGACGTGTGATGAATAGAGTAATCAGTGGTGAACCGTCAGCAAGAAGCCTTGTTTAGGAGAGCACCCGTATTGTACGTACCTATAGGTATAGGTTACGTAGACATCCTGATTGGGGATGCGGAACCGTTTTAGAATAAGGAATGCCTACATAACGAGGAAGTCAACAAGTGATATTATACACCATACAGAGAACTATGGGCTTCAAGATTGCACAGTCCTGACATGGAATTAACTTACAAGGTAGCGATAACTCTTAGTTTTTTGAATGACCTTTCTCTGAACAAAGTGCGTATTGTTAGAAACTGCAAGCATTAAAGAAGGCACATTAAGCATTAATAACCTTGACACTCATTCTCCATTTGGATGGTCTTTGCAATTAATAGGATACCTACCTACGCTCTACGCTACAAATATAGTACCTAACTGTGCCTACATCTGTTATGTTAACTTCGGGCTAATAAAAACGCTGCAAATTATTACACAACGGTTTATTATT
>JAEMON010000002.1:27844070-27858169 GCA_030264115.1 Lygus lineolaris
GGATGCAGATGCGTGATGCAAGTATTCCCCTAACATCTAATGCTTGTTTATACATTTTTAACTTGTACCAAAGTGATCTTTGGTGTAGACATAAAAATATTTTCCGATGGAGATCACTGCTGACCTCAACAAGCCATACAGTCAGGACCAAGGGGGCGGACGGTAAGGATGAATCCATCCACCTCGACGAATCATAATAACATAACAACGCCACATTTTGCATATTAAAATAATGTGTTTTACGCACATTTTTAAGAACCCAAATAGGCTAAAAACGCAATTTTAAACACCCAATTTTTTAAAAATTTTCCAGGGGGAGCCCGCGGACCCCCATATTTTTTCCTTTTTTATGGGAAAGGTGGGGGGGGGGGGGTGACTCCATACTCCGGTATCCCCCCCCAATTGAAAATCCTGGGTGCGCCCCTGGAAATGAATATGAAAGTTTTATTCATTAATGTATGTTTGAAGTATTCCATGGGGAGAAATTAGAATCTGTGGCACTTTTTTGGAATATTACCGATTAAATTATTACTCCAATGAAAGGTAGAGAGAGAACTTGAGATGGAGAGAAAACTCACAAACCAAAACTCTCGACTTATAAGAAGGTGTTATTTAGCTATAGCTGTAGGAAAGGTATTTAACCAAGACCCTTGGCTGACCAAGGCTCCCCGTGGTCTACAGCAAAATTATAACCTAAGCTCTGATGAGGACATATGTCGAAAGCGCTTTGCTTGGAATTGAAACAATAAGTCAGAAGGCACCACTATATACTTCACCCTTACAAGAAATAATGGGCAAATGGGGGAGGTAATGGGCAAAACCACCATAAAAGCAGATAAGAAAGGTGGGAATGTATTTGATTTTGATTGCCTACCCCTGAAATAAAAATGAATTTCCTATGTAATAGTAGGCATCCACCTATTATTACCATATATTTCTACAATACGAGAGTGACTTCAATGTTGACGAAAAGAAAGCCAACGATCACGTGGACAAAATATTCTAATCACGGTGAAACTCAGTTGGTTGAGAGGGTAGGACGTTAAATATTCGGCTGATGAATAGGAAAGGTAGGGGATAGAAAGGTTCCTTTTGACTCCGAAATGACTCGTGCGAATATAAAACAGTCGTGATCCAATAGTTATGATATCCCGAACTGAACGAGCCGATGTGAGAGGGTGGGAATCATGTGAAAGGAGATTCGACCTTTGGCAGACTCCAACAGGTGGTCTCCGAATTCTGAGTCAGAGCTATCGTGAATGCAGTTGGATCTGAAATTATTTTCATGAACGTTCATGTCTTGATGACACCTCCCTACAAAATTATATAGGTAAGGTCTCCACAATGAGGATAAGCACAATAAATGGTATTTAGGCTAAAGGTAATAAAATATGATGAGTAATATGGAATCATCTTCAGGGTGACTGAAGGGAAAAGTTTTTATTTTAGTTACGTTTCTACAATAACGTTGCCTATAACAGTGTCGGAGGGGTTTTCCCTATAATAGTGTCAAAGCGGTCTCACGCCGTGATCAACACATCAAGGTAAAGGACGAAACTTTTAATCATTCATCGCCTTTTTCAACGAGATTTTCGATCAGTATCGCTTCCTATTGGCGTTATCGCCTCTTTCAGAATCAAAAGAAGATTAGTGTCGGTCAAACGACCTAGCAGCAAATTTCTTGTCTGCCACCTTGACTTTTAGAAGATATTATCATTCAAAATCGCTACACTCGTTTCCCAATAGGCATTTTCTCAATAGGCAAACACGGTTGTCTAGGGAGGGTCAGGGTAGTGAGCAGATGTTGATAGACTGATGAATTGTTGGCACCAAAGGGTAAGAAACGTACTCCGATTAAAAAAGGAAATTTCAAATAGCTATGATTTGATGCTGAAAATGTCTTTAGAACGGGATATCGTTCACAGTGAGCTCACGCATAATTTCATGAGACTAGAAATAAGTAATATAATACTAATGAGTTCTCCAATAGGGATTGAACAATCGATAGATGAAAAAAGAAAGTGGCAATGTTGCATAAAATAGTCTACAAATTGGTTTTAATCATTCCTACCCTTTGTCAGCAACAAGAATGACAATCGTCTAGGTATGAAGGAATAATCCCATGAATATACATTACCACCTAGATAACTCCAACTATATATTCTATAGGTACATACTTCTTTAGAAACAGGAGAGGAAACCGGAAGTGTACTTTCCAAACCCAAAAGCTAGTACCTTTCACCGATAGATGTGATCAGTGACAGAGTGAGACACTGAGAATATTTTGGAATTAAGAATAATTATTACCAAGAGCGGATATCTACACTTAAATCCTCGTTCTTACCCTATCCGACCCAGATACATGAAGATACTGACTGAATTCTCAACATTTTCCAAAACTTAATTTTATTATTGATTGCAGCCGGGCAAGGAACATCTAAATGAGATCCAGGCGCATTGTTTCGATGAGGAAAGCAATAAGCCAACGGCTCCTGTTTGAGTTCCCACGTCCACAGAAGTTGGCCACACGAAGCAGCAGGATGCTGTATAGACAACACGATCCATTTGCGAAACCAACGAAAAGCATGACAGGTCCGGCAGAAGATACCTACTCTTATAGGAGTTACATAACAACCACCGGTAACGTCAATCAAGACCTGGTCACTGGGATAACCACTACAAAAGTGAATATTGCGTGACTGTAGAGTCAACTCTTCCTTCTTCACGAAAATGTTTGCTTAGCATAAAGCGTTATGCCAATAGCCTACATCCGTGAAAGCATGTTGATATACACACGTACTACCATACATCCAACAACGACAATGAATGCCAAAGGATCTTTGCTTGTGATTATATTTTTGAAGATCTTTCTTTCTATCTCAGCCAGTTTCTTTGAAGCGATATAATAGTGCTGATGGTGAGGGAAAATATTTCACGAGCAACCTATTGAATACCGTAGGTATAAACTTGACCTGGTTATGACCTGCCCTTATAATACATTAGTCTGCCATTTAAATCAAAATACGTTACACACGCGCCGAGAAACTATTTTTTTTTTGTATGGCGCCTACACCGTCCACCCACTATATATCCTGGAAAGACAATTATTTCCGTGTACTCAAACGAGTAAAGCTCGCCACAAAAAGCTATATTTCGCAATTGTAGAAGGGTTTCAAGTTTGATTTATCGCCGTGCTTACACATATGAAGTGAATGCTCAACGGAGAAATAACATACCTACGTCTCAAAGAGCCTTTGCCTTGCATGGAAATGCAAAAAAGGAGAGCTGTATTGAATAAATAGAGCGCGACCTCGGGGTGTGAAGTATGAAAAGGTTGTCAGGAGAAGCTGCGAAACTGTTACCTCCAACTGGTGTTTCCGAGACCTCGGCAAAGGTCACAGTTCGCCTTTCCAACAGGCGGAACATCGCCCACAGAGTAGGGATACGTTGTCCAGGGAACCCGCGTTCTGCAGGGCATCAATCAAGCTTATCCTGATAAAATCTGGAAAGATGCATATGAATGATGTGTATAATGCGTGGAACGGAGGGAAACGGTATCGCAATTCCTCGTGAGCAAGCTGTCATCTTGGGATCTCGTACGAAATCGTCATGAGAATAGGAAGGGAGAAAGGAATCTTGCATAATACTAAAATTGAGTAGGAAGGAATAAACTATGTTTATTCACATGCAAAGACTACGTAACTCACACAAAATAATCGACTCTTGTTTCAAGAAATATCCGAAAACTAGGACGATTCGTAAGGACTCAATTTCACTCGGTACCTACTCGCTATTTTTCGAGGAAATGATTTTTTTTAAATCTAAGGGCGTTTTTAAATTCAATTAATAATAGGTTAGTTCGCAGTGACCAATTTACAGTTAAGAAAACTCTCAGTGACTTCGGATATGACCGATGTGGCTGTTTATAGGGGTCTCATTCAGTTTGTAAACGGTTTGTAGACCACTTCTAACCACCTGTGAATGAAACTGCGAAGAAAACAAAACATGATATCTATTTGAACGAATAGTGCATAATAACCCCAACTGCGAACTCCTCACAACATTGTTTGGAATTTTTCTAGGTAGGTACCAGTAGCGGGGTAAGGGTACTCACCACTCAAACCCTTAACACCCTTCAGTGCGGGAGCCCAAATGGTGTCAACCCTACCACCCTGAACCAAAAAATGGTAGAAATGGTCTCACTCTAAAATAACCGTATTTTTTAGTTCACAATTCGGCGTGAGCTCCTGTGTATACTGGGTGACAGCCAGGGTCGTACTGAATAGATTGTGAAGAGAAAAGGGGCTTCGAAGCGATCGGGTGGGGAACTACGACTCCCACCACGACAGATGTGGGGAGGGAGACAGGCGCTTAAGTGCCCTCCCGCTCCCTGTGAAGACTCACGCGGTCGAAGCGTACTGAAAGTGTTAAGGTAATGGGGGTATTGTAAACAAATTCTAGAATGCGCACAAATGTCAATCTAGATATTATGAATGAAAAGTATTTTATGGATATGTACTGCAATAGTCGGCATTAGCCTACCTAATTATAGCTTTTATTGTTGAATCAATAGTGTTGAAGTAAATATTAGTATAGAATGGGGACGGCACTATGGTGTGACATTCTATCAGTATCAGTACTTGTGCATACTGTAATTGGTTGCGAATTTCCACAATCACCATAATACTAGACCTCCCCTTCGTTTTGTCTCGTTACAGCTAACATATTGGCTCGATTTACATAGTTTATCCACGGTTTAGAAACAAATCGCAATCAAACCGTAAACCCAGAAAACACCGCACAACAATAAATTTGAATCTCGACATGTATATACCAACCATTATAAGAATCACAGTTCGTTCGTGCTCCAACTCACGACTCCCAAGGGGGAAATAACGCATTTTAATTTACCCCCGCCTGATGCGACCATTGTCGATAACAATCGAAGGTCTCGAGATCCACTTCAAAGATAACCTTTGGTGAAATAATGGTTATTAGTTTCGCCCCCAAGTCTCAGTGAAGGAAAAAGGCAGAAATGTATCCTTTCCCAGCATGATGCTCACATTAGTTTTGCTGTAATGTTCCTCAGGAGACTCACATTTTTCGTTGAAGACCGTGAAGAACGCTATGTACGTTTTTCTTGGATCTTGAGCAATATAGGATAGTATTAGGGTCGTGCCGATGGGAAAAATAAATGACAATAATCGTTCGTTACGACTTTATACGTGGAGATATTTGAAAGATTTCTGTTAATAGGTAGTTCATTATAGAACAATATAATTTTTTTATAGGGTTCGTCGTAATAAGTTGAGAAGTAGAATTATATTAGGTAACATTGTGTCGCAACAAATTGTGCTTGCATTAGGGATGATGAGGAATGGACGTGGGTCCGAATTCGCTATTTTTGACCTCAGAATCGGAGATAGCACCTTCGAAATCCCCTGGATCTCAATTTTCAGCCCCGAAATTTGAGTACTTTGGCTGGAGTAAGCTACAGGAAAAACGCGTGACGTCATCTGGTATGTATCTCCCTCTCACGCCGTTGACACTGAGGGAGCGAGAAGGCAATACATGCTTTTTCCTTCCCCTTTTTTCGCCCTATCCCGTTCATTTCCGACCCATCATATACCACCTTTTTGGAAAGCTCTCCGTTAGGCCTACGATTTTGAAGGATAAGAAATGGACGTCCATACCTCATTCTTTAAATGACAATTTATTTAAAATAGTTGTTGCATGATTCGATATAAGCATAAAAATGGTACTGCCCTTGGAATTTATTTGAAGTATATTTAATATGTATTGGACCAGTGGCTCTCAACCTTATTTCCTCAGTCATGCCCCTTTACCTATAGCCCCATGAGAATTTTTCGAGCCCCTCTGTAGGGCCTAGACGATCCCTTGTGGAAATCATCGCCCTTAGTACCTACCTACCGTCTGCAAATGTTGAAGTTGGATCTTTCAAAGAATCAAAGTGTCAGAGAAGTACAGCGACTCTGATTCATGTTGCAATCACGCTTTCAGTAGAAGTCAGTGACACGAAAGTGAGAACACTCAATTTTGGGAACATGATTGAAAAAAAATGTTAACCTTCGTGATACAGGAAAATTCGTTACTGATACATGCACCAGAATAACTGGTTATTGAACTCATATGTCACCTTGGTCTCGTGATGCCTGTCTGTTCCTGTCTGTTAATATCTTCCGATCCTATGTTATTATTATTAGTAAATATATTTCCAGTAAATTCCAAGTGGCAGTACCTTTTTAACATGTTTAATGTTTTAGGGCTGGGGGTCTTTCTGTGAATTCCGACACGCAAATATGCAACGTTTTTTTCCGACACGCAAATATGCAACGTTTTTTTTTCTTAGTTACCACGGACCGATTTCTTAGTTACCACGTTATATCGGCTCCATTTGGGGTCTAGTTGTACCAAGATGCTTTTGGTTATTGTCACTGATCAGCTGAGTGAGCTCCAAGGCCATTTTCTCTCCTGTTGAACGCAGGAAGCTGAAATTTGAGAAGCAGGGTCAATAGAGAATGCTGAAGGCGCCTGAGTGGTCAATGATCAGCTGAGTGAGCTCCAAGGCCATTTTCTTTCCTGAAAAACATTAAACATGATTTAATGTTTTTCCCTCGCAAGGGAGAAATTTGAATTATATCAACTAATTTTATGCTTATATCCCCACCCCCCTCCCCTCAAACCCAGGATGAGAACCACTGTACTAGAATATTGTCAGCACTGACTATACCACCTGCATCGAGGCACCCGTACCGGCCGGAGCCAGGTGATGTGTCTATACCAGGAAATCGAGCTGAGTATTATTGTCCATGGATTTGGCCAGGCATGAAAAAAAACAAGATAGTGAACTAGTAGGCGTGGCTCCTCAGTTGAATTCAAAGACACAAGAATACCACTATCCTTGTAAATCAAAACAATCAGTTACCATTTAGCGTTGAGATGGATAGTTTGGTGATTATTTAGAACCGAATCACATACGTTGTGTAAGTGAAACATTAGCCGCGGAAATCAAACAAGAAACTGAACAATATCTAGGTATCATACAATGAAGTTTATAGTAACTCTGAATTAACAGGACTTCCGCATGATAAAATTATGAAACTTGTACAGGGAGTGATTTTGTTTCCAACTCTGTTTTAGACTGGAGAAGTCGACGAAGTGATAGTAGAAATCCCCAGATTCACTCCTCTCCTCCCTTCGTAAAAATCACAATCTACAAGATCCAGGTCATCATTATCCAATGATAACGAAATCCTTGTTACATTAGGAGTCGAAAATCGAATGGAGCAAGACGAAGGTATCATCCTGGAGTTGGTCATCCGGATGATCTGTCCCTCACGACGTTTCGGCCTCGAAAACCTTGGCCAGGGGAAGAGGACTCATTGCATCAATAATAAGTACGAGGGCTCTACTTATGTAAAGAGACGTGTACTTTTATCACGCTCTCCTCTGCGACTTTTCGAAAATCACGCAGGAACTACCGATTTCTTAGTAAATTACTATGGTTTCGTCTTTCGTAATTCCGAATTTCCCATTATTCGTCCGATTCATAATAATCTGGATTATGTGAGTTCTTATGGGAATATGATAAAACTTACCCATGGAGAGAATATAAGCAGATGTTATTGGTGTCACACCTGAAATAGGATTCTATTTCATTTAAATAATTTAAATTATCCTCAATTAGATTCACCAGTAATATCTGACACGATCTTATTCCATTCCACCACGATTTTCATCCAATTTCAATGACATGTGAGTATTATGCTGATTGGTACATAGTGCACAGAGTATAGCACGTTGAGTATGGTAGGTATAATCATATATAGACAGTTTGTAAGAATGATAATAGTCACGTTCTTATTATGACACCCTATATATGCTATGAAGCTATAAGCTATGCCCAGTACCAACCCAACTTGGCAGGCTTTTTAATTCAACTTTTTTACCAAACGGAATTGCCATAATAAACTGTTGAGATAACCTTATAACATGAAAATAAGGAAGGAATTAGCTGGACAGTCTTTGAGGGAATCGCGGTAAATGGAGCGTGAGTACAGTATTGCAAGATGCTGCCCACGATTATACAACATCGCTCTGTTTCCTTTTCGATTAGAATGCGATGTGGTCACCCGAATTTCACGAGTGGAACGGTGAAGCTCTGCTAACGAGATCTTTTAGGAACACTGGCGTCTCATTTTGTTTGTGGTTAACCGCCAGGGTGCAGTTAACCCGAGGGTTTTGATCCGGTTAGCCTCGCAATTATTCACATACCAGCACCCTGAAGGGATGAAAAAGTTGTCAAATGGTCACTTAACTGCTTTGGTTGGCACTTCTAGTTAGTGGTAGGCGATACAGGAAACGATTTGATTGGTTTGTCAATCGCACGGAGAAATCACGCTCTGAGTAACCACATCAGAAAAAACATTGTACATGCTAAATGAAAATGAACGCCTGTCCGAATAACTTGAGGCTCAAATTAATAAGTACGAGTAAATTCTTGTATTCTGTTCCACACATTCAGGTAAACCGTGCTTATTGTATAATGAACATGTTATGTCAAATAAGGTTGTGGATAATCCAAGGACTATCCACCTACTAGTAATAAATAGCTTGCACTGGGGTTACCATTCAACTTTTTTGATGTTGTTTTCGGAAGGGGAATTACTTCTGTTCCACGCTAAATTACATAAACAGAAGTAATAAACAGAAGTAATTCCCCTTCCGAAAACAACATCAATATGGAGTTCTACGAAATAAAAAAGGAAAAACTAATCACACTTCATTCAACATTTTCCCAAATTCGAATATTAACGTGGAAAAACTGCCGAAGGGACATTAAATGTTTCACACCTTATTTAGTTAACTAGAATTTATATTCATAATTGGCCCTAACCAATGTGATAGTAGATAGCCCAACTACTAATACCTGAATACCTGAGACAAATCAGTGTAGGACTGCTCGAAAAAACACCGAAATCCTAATAAATCATATCTACCGAGGTGCACACCAAACCACCCTAGAAATTTGAACAGGTTCTGGTTTTTCCTTGAGATACCAGTGTCTCAAATGAAACTTTCAATCAATGCGAATATAGTAGTCTATCGTTATAAAGTTATCTAAGTATAAAAAATATATCTATCAAAACTTTGTTAGCGAAAGATCATCTCTGAAAAAAGAGATCACCATAAAAATGTTTAGGTATTTTTAGGTTAATTTATTTGTTTACCTATGTTTTTTATCAAACAATCCAAAACAAATGGTCTTAAACCAATAATTTAGACAGAAGGCTCCAAGGAAACAGCAGGAGCGATGTTCGAGTCAAACGGTCAAAGCTGCGAGCCGATTAGTTGTTGTAAATCTACCAACCCACTAAATTAATTCGTGAGGGTCCCAAAAGTTCCATTCGAGCCTTTTAAATTAATTCTCGTGCCCATGAAATATTGCGTCTATCGCAGGGCCACGCTTCCCTCCACACTCCATGGGAATTGATTAGGTACTGCTTTCTCTCCTCTTTATAAACACGTTGAACCAACGGGCCAGTGAAGTTTAAAGTGTGTCTGAAACTTGAAACGAATTCCAATGAAGGTTCTCGAATGTATGTATACCAAATCAAATTTTGATCTCGACAAATTTTGATCTACAGGCATTATGAAAACTAGCATTAGCTGAATTGGTCTTTGTGAAATACGACCCCATTGTTAGGTACTGACCATAGTAGTATATTAAAAACGGTCTCTTATTGACGTGAGTCACCGTGAGAAATAAATTCCTTCATCTTCAGCAACATTACTTAAAATAAATTATTACTATCGATACATAGAGAAACAAGTAATTATCATGTACATGGAAGAAGGGGAATTCCACGTCTGAAGGGTCACACCCATCTGTATATGCACCTATAATTACCTACATAACATTATAGGTACTTCTTATTTAAAAAAACCTGTCAGCCTAACTTTTTTGATCACAACGCTGAAAAACAGGCTCATCTCTCCCTTCACATTCCCGCAGTCTGTTTCTAAAAATGCGGGGACTTCCAGTGCGAAACTGACAACTTTCTAAATATAAAATTAACGAGAACAAATCAGGATACTTGAGGGAAGAGTTTGCCAACCGACAGTTAAACCGGGAATATTCCCATACACGACTGCTTGCTTGAATGATTCAATCAACGGTAAGAGCTTCATTTCCTTTGTACATCAAAACCAGGTTTTACACTTTTCCCAGGACACCAACGTCGGTATTTAACAGCATTCCTAAGCTGATGATGGAAATAAAGAAATATAAAAATTCCATAAAACACTCGGCATTTACTGAAAGCACGGTGTGATGTATCAATTATTTTATGGTTGTCTACTTCATGGATATTTCAATGGTGTCAAGTAACAAACTTCTGGTCTGGAGTAATCTATGGATTACATGACTCGACCATGGTTTTGAATGAAAACTCAATAAATGACGAAAATTCGAACGATTTCAGACTCAAGTGCCGCAAGTGCGGGGTTTCGACGGGTTTCATGTTCTTTAACCATGGCTTAATCATGGGAAGGTTGATAGAAAAGTCAGGGATCAAGTAAAACTCAACACGAAAGTCGAAGGTTCGGGCAGTTACTTGGCACGGTAGGTATATGAGGAAATTAGCCTCCATAGAATTCCCAAACTGCTTCATGCAGAGGTTGATGCCCGTTTCCGACAATAGAACTCGCGCGTGAGGTCAATTTCCTTCCTGCCTAAAACTCAGTTGATACACGCATGAGTCATAAGAGAGACTGATTCATTCTCCCTTTCAGTTTATATTGACTTGTCAGCTGAAAATAGAGTAGAGATTACATATTCCATACCTAGACGTACTGTATACCTACCTATCAGTCTAGGAGGTTGTAGAAAAATGAATCATTCAAAACCCTCCTGTTCTCCTGTTAAATCATGAAATAATTGCCGAACATGAGCATGAGTGTGCGCTTTAGGTAGCTAATGTAGTGCTAAGGACGGGTCTTCATGGAAAACGATCTGGGGAGTGTTGGGCCCTCAAATGGACTTCAGAGGGAGTGCGATTTTTCCCGATCTGCAGAACCACTTACCACCTTCAGACGTGTTTAACAGGTTCCGTCGTATCGTTCCTATTGTGACACCGAGGGTGATAATTCTATTTCCTGAAACGGATTTTTCTCTTTCACCAAAACGGACGGATCCAACTTATACTTTCTACTGGCAGTTTTGTCCCGCTGGTTTCGTCTTTTTTCCCGAAATAACGTAATTTCATTGATGGGCTGTATAGAGTAATGGGCAAATCCGGCTCTTCCATTTTATTCATTAAACTGGAAGATTTCAGTGACAGCTTTCCAAAAATGTGCTGTATGTGGGGTATCCGATGATTGGAATTAATCGAAAACGAGTGCCGTAAAAAAGAGATGACGTCATCCACCCCGCGCTCACCTGGGGGGGCACCTTCCGCTCCTATGAACAAATTACGTCACGCCTGATCTTTCCAACCGTTTCGCAGCCAACCTAATGAACATTTTGAGCTGAAAATCAGGAAGTAGGGGTTTTCAAGGGCGCTGAATCCGAATTTGATGCCAAAAAAGGCAAAATTCCGACACAGTATGGAATTCCCCATTTAAGTTTCGTAGACAGATACAATATTTTTTGACCCAGTATAAGATAGGTGCCGCTTTTCTACCTTGTATATTCGTACGATGCGGTTGGTCCAAGACTGTTGAAATTAATTTCTTTTGCTCATTCCATCTCGTTTTCGAACTCAAAATACAACGCATTCATGATGACTTTAGTATATACAGCAGTAGTGGTAGTAGTAGTAGTAGTAGTAGTAGTAGTAGTAGTAGTAGTAGTAGTAGTAGTAGTAGTAGTAGTCTGTAGATATTATCATTTCAATGAGTTTTCCTGCTAAACCAGTATTATACCTGTCCCACCAAAGGAGTAGGTATGATATACAACCAATTTTATTTAGATGAGTGAAAGTAAATACCTACCACTCCTAGAATAGTCGCTGTTGATGTGCCAATCGCTATCTAAGAAATTGATTCACTTAAGTAGGTACTATAAATTATTAAGTTAGCGTTCATTTTAATAATCGATGATTTATTTTACGCTATTTTTGCGAGATAGCAACGCATGTTCACGAACATAATAATGATACAATGTTTCCTCAACATGAAAAATGATACGGAATCACTGAAGTCCTCGGCCAAAAATGAAACTCTGAAAACGGACAAGTCCCCTTTTTGTTGAGGTACTAACGTACCTACCTTTAAAATGTATTAACCCGGTGTTATTTACGATGTGCGAACCTACATATTTTGGTTGTATAAAAAAAAATTATTTTCATCGATACAATTTTTTTGACGAACCTGTAGCTACAGAGTAAGTAATAGGAACATGGTTATTATCGACATGGTTATTTCGAATTTTTTCAGTACATCAATTAGTGGCATCCATTTAGACTTTCTACCATCTCCTTTCACGGGACAGACAGAAAACTAACTATATTACGTAGTTATTCACCCGTTGCAAGATGACCCAAAAATGTTTCCAAACGTTCAAATCACAGTTATTTTTTCGACGGTTAGTCAATTCCGGAGTTTGTTGTACAACACGCGATGCACATATTTCCAGAAAAACGGTTCATCCTCAGCCTCCCGGCTGGATCTATGAAACATCCAACTGACCTCGTCGAGGGAATAACGGACCGCCATTGCGGATCAGAGAATGACATTTCACGAGAATATCCACAAGGATCCCTTTCGTGTTGCATAAGAGCGATGGGAAAAAGAGGCGAAGACCTTGAGAATAATATTGATAGGATCATCCTTGTTAGGGTTATGAAGACCGCAGTGAAAGTTCTTCTTTTGAGCCCACTGCCGTTAATTTATATGTAATGGATGCGAGAAAACTGTGCCGAGCTCGGTCATTGTTCTCAGGAGGAACAAAGGGCCGATTTTCGAAGGTGGCAGACTGCAAATAATGACTGTCTATTATGCAATTTAAAACAAAAATGTCCATATAATGCCATATCATGGGCATGTCAACATCAGCACACTGTGATTGTGATTCCTTACCTGTCATGTATATAGATACTACCGAAAATGTAGGATCTAGAGGAATGGGGAACTTGCACGGTTATTTTTTATTTTGTAATTTGAAAGATCTTAGTGAGGGCTTTCCAAAAAGGTGCTGTATGAGGGGTATCCGACGATTGAAACTTACCGAAAATGAGTTTTGTAATTTTAACCTAAGTGACGTCACCATGCCGGGATGCCGGGGCGAGTCCTCAGCGCCCACCTAAATGACGTCACGCGCTCCCTTTCAACCCGTTTTCTCATCAATCCGGTAGTAATTACAAGCTGAAAATTGGCGCACCTGGCGGTTTTGAAGGGCGCTGAGTCAGATTTTGAGGTCCAAAATGCGAAATTCCTACCCATGCAAGTTCCCCATTGCCAAATTTCAATAATTTATTTTTCTTCATTTTAACAAAGGAATGTACAACACTTTTTATAAGCAAGCAAAATTCCATTAATTTTGGTTCATTAGTTTCTGAGAAATGCTAAGGCCGACCGGTGCGGTTTCATTGGTCTAATCAAGTCACAAGTTCTAAGTTCTACACATCGTGAGCCTAGGACTCATTCCACCCAAGCGGAAAGTGGTCCTAAAGATGCGGAAATTCGTCGGAACCTTTGCAAGAAGGACTTCTACTGAAATATATATAGGTGTGTGGTTTGAGAGCGAACCAGTCAGAATGAACTCTCAATTGATCTTTCACTGGATTGGTGAATTTTCTAGTTAAATTTGTTGAATTCTATTTTATCTTTCCCCATAATGGTAAATACCTATTTATATTTGTGGTTTTAATTTCGTCTTTATGTACCTATTTTCTTGTTTAACGTCTAGTTACCAGGTAAGTACAAATAATAGCTTTTTTATATATTTTTTTAATACTTGCATTAATTACGCATATAATATTTAAAACTTTTAGTACCACTCACTTCATTCAACTTCTCTCGTCCCTTTTAATCCTGCATGTATGTACGCTCCTATCCTGGGGGGGGGGGGGGGGGGG
>JAEMON010000002.1:27866639-27887092 GCA_030264115.1 Lygus lineolaris
AATTCTCACTTTTTTTTAATGACATTTTTAATGACCCACGAATTCTAATGTTCTTACCACAAGACAATGCTAAAAAATGATCGCACATATATCGATGTATTCTTTTTCCTTGTAGATAAAATATAACTTTTCTGCATTACTTACGTGTTCTTCTGTGATGAAAAAAAATATATATATAGATATATATTTCTTTCAACAAGGAATAAAGTATATTATTTATATTACTCCTCTATATGTAGTATCCGAAAGTTTACCTACATTTATGTGCGATGGGCGCGAGCATTTTTACTGTGAATTATGAAACTCTACTTGATATAACTAAAACAAGATCGCATAAAATCAGTTGATGCTTAAATGGCAATTTGGCCCGTTTTTGCGATTCACAATCATGTTTATGTTCATCTCTCCGGTCAACCATTAGTACCGACGAACGGTTGGTCCTACTGAGCCAGCGCGTGGTCTCGTTCGATCCGAAAAACGTATCCACTTGAAATGTAAGAGAACCCATTTGACTGAGCTTTGAGTGAGATTTGATTTCGGAAAACTTCATTTTATAGGAGTTGTCCGTAGAGAGTTGACTGACAGTCACGCTGTGTGCATCATAAGATCAGAAATGGGACCAGCATGGTAGCGGTCCAGTAGTTTCGAGTAAAATTGCGGACGGTGGGCGGAGAGATTTGTTTACCTTGTACTTAACGTAAAACAACAAATTTTGAGATGGAGTACAACGCATTCAATATCTACCACCTATTATATTCTCGTAACTCCATTCCGTAGAACCAAGTAGATATCGCACGAAAAATGATTTACGAGTACAAGATGATTCTTAAAAGTAGCCTTCCAAAGGGAGTATCGGAAAAGGAGAATTCAAAAGTAGAAAGCTCAGTGCAAGTACGGTGGTCTTGTGCCACAAGTTACCGGCTCAAATGTCAGGCACGTAGCGAACTGCCTCCCTTCATACTCAACGCGATAAATAACTCATCAGAATCCCAGCTGTGCTTTCACCTTCTGCAATGCCCTCCAACATGCTCATCATAGAGCCGACTTCAATGTGCGTCGTGAAATTGAAGACCGTCGTAACCCCTGGTTAGCTCTATTGTTTCACAACTCAAACAACGAAACTCCGAGTGCATAAACGTTCGCCAGAGCAAGTTCCTATAAAACATGAAATCATAGTTTGAAAAGTGGCTGCCAAGTTTGCAATGAAATTCCATGTTAGAGCAATCTTTTCAAACATCTTTCGCAATATTTCAAAGGTTCACATTGACGTTCACTTTAGGCAACGGTTGAGAAATATTCTTGTCGGTTGGAGGTCGGTATCTATTCATTTTGTGGAACAAGTAGGTAGGTAATGTGGTATTAACGCATCAATCCAATAATGAAAAATTTCTGACTGGTCTACCAAGATAGCGAAAAGTTCACTTTTGTGAGGGGAGCAATTCTCCAAAATAAAAATGTCCACTTGCATTTTACGTTTTAGAGCAGAAAGTGAACATCACCTAGTTATTCATTGTTTGAAAACGTAAACATCTGGTGCGAGGCTTCACACTACCTTCTCCACCCGTAGATATCTGAAAAATGGCTACTTTTGGGGGTTTTTCAACGCTGATTTTGGCCCTCAATATATTTTTGTGGAGATGAGGGGTACTGGAACTTGTTTCTACGGGTGTGTATTTTTTTTATACATATAAATTGGACCATCCTGCGTAAATGAATACTCAAAATGTTAGAGTTTCTTAAGAGGACATAGCACAGCATGGGATACTGGGACACAATACTATGAGACATAGTTAGGACTTGAACTTGAAGGCGATTCGGACCACATTGCAAGCAACTTTGTATGAAAATCGATTCATATAATCGATCTAAACACAAATAAATATACACACACTAATGACACTAGAATTATCGTGTCTATACAAGAAACACAATTCTTATGGGGGATCCACATTAAGCCTGTTGTTTCAAAAGTGGACAGTACCTACGTGATTCCTATTGCCAGAATGAAGCCAGATCAACACAGCACACATTTCGAAGCAAATACGACATTTTAGAGACGAAAACTAATTTTTATTCACATTTTTAAATTCTTTTTTGTGTCAATAGAGGACGCTGGATGAGTGTATCTATATTGGGAACTTGGAGAGATGAAGCTCTATACGGATATCATTCGGAAGAAAGCAGATTACATAAAATGACCTACATAACACTGATAAACAAGAACTACCTACATCCTTAGCATTACCGCGCATCCCCGGTTGTCGTAGGTGGGTGATCCATTGTGGTAGTCCGGTCTTCTGGAATGCGATTCGGGATGACCCAGTCCTGAATCTACCAGGGGGAGAATGTACTGGAAGAAGGAGAAAGGAACCAACAGCCGTGCGAACCCAGCTTAGCAAGACCTTGGAGGATGAACCAAGAGTCTGTCCGGGGCCAGGAGAGATATGGATGAACGATGATGCTGTCCCATTGTGGACGGACCCCGCTAGCTCGGTAACGGTCCCGGATCAGTCACATTCGCCTCATAAATGAGAGCACGGAAGCATTAGGAGTTGGATTCCTTCTGCCGGTATGGTGAGGTACCTACCGCGTTTTTTTCGGAGCAGTTGATGCAATAAAAGGAAGTGGCCGGGATCCCACATAATAAATTATGGACCAGCCATTCAGTATTTCTTATTTCCTGTGAATACAACGTGAATGAATCAAGTTATGGGCTTTTAGGAGGGAAAATAGGATATTATTCTCCTCCAAGACCTATAATAATTATTGGTTTTAAGTCTTAGGACAAGTCAATAGAATACCACGTAGAAGTCAAATCAAACCTACAAACTGTGTCCACCCATATTTTTCAACGCGGAAGTATTTGTGTATTTACATCTAGTTTTATCGTTGAACGGTAAACTCTAAACAGTAGGGATGCGGTTTGAGTCTCATTTGAACATAATGGCCGTTTCCGTTGAGCTGAGTGTCAGTGATCAGCCTGATTAGCACGAAGACAGTTAATCTCCTGACTATTACCTACAATAGCTACTCCACACCCATGGATGAAATGTAGAGAAGTTAGCTTTACCCCTCATCCAGCGGGGCGCACGCGCTCCATTTGGTTGTGTGCCAAATCTCATCACCCTCGAATGAACAGCAACCGAAACTTGAGGCTGCATCAGACGAAATTTCGAGCTAAAAATTTTCTCCTAGGGGTTCTGGAGGACGCTCAATCCGAATCGAGGTCAAGAATGAGTATTTCCGACCCATGGACATAACCTTACACATATTGATAAAATACCAACTACTGACTGCTCTAATAATTTATTACTCGTGTTCTTGCATCGACTTAGTTCAAAATAAATTTTAATCACGTATGAATGAGGGAAACACAAAAATCAATTAGATAGCAATAACTGAGAATGTTAACAGGTATCGTCAAATTTGTTTTTAAACGTGGAAAATGTTAAATGGGGTAGCGCATGACTGGGGATGAAGGTCGAGAAGTGACTGAGGAGCCTTTTGCCGCCTTTCTTTGCCGGTTATGAGCGCGGGGAACTCGCCGAACCATGAAAATCCCGAGAGAAAGAAAACCGGTTAACATTCAGTCAGCGATAGCTAAGAAAGAAAGGAAATGACAAATTGAGGATTGGTTTAAGTCACCAATCATTTCCTTATCTATATTCATCGATTGAAAGGTGTTAGAGTATAATATTATTGTTCTGAATACGGCGAGACGTTTTTTAAATCTAAGCATCTAAGTAAATGTTTAGACATTTATTAAACAAATTAAATTAATCGAATTTGTTATTTAAGTGAATCTAATCATGCTCTATTATTATTGCTGAACGTAATTGAGGCCCTACGACACGATGTATGCATTTTCTGTTCGTTTGTTTTGTTACTATAGCCCGCAATTTTGGCTCGTTTGACTTGAAATTTCGAGGGCAGACTCGTTAGACCCTCAGATAAAGCGTTTGTGGTGGCGATAGTTTTGACAGTGTCGTAAAAGTAATTGGTGACAGATGGAACCAAAAACTTCGGGTACCTACATATAAATAGATGTGCCTACCTACTGTCATACAATTAGTGGAAATGAATTATTAAAACATACTTATGAGCCGCTGGTCCCCCTACGTGATGTAAATAGGTATATTGTACAATAAATTTACATTGTATCCATTTTGGAAGCAACGCTCATGTGGGATTCAAATTTGCAATGTTTTCGACATTTATGTGTCCCAGTTCATTAATTAACACTTGTTGAGTTCTAGGGCTTGTGTGGAAAGTGTTGACAAATTTAATTGGATGGTTGTTTGATTTAATTTTGTCGCACAACTTATGGTCTCCTGGTTTGAAACGGAAGCAATAACTCGCAAGCAGTGGGAGCTCGTCGAAAACCAAGTGAAATTAAATCGGTATTATGTTAAGAAGTTTTTAGCAGTTCTCCAGGCTAAACGAGTTTTTAATGAGGGAGAATCTACAAGATAAGAAGATGCGAGACTGGTAGGACCTGTGAGAACTTCTGGACCGAAGGCAAGTGGGGATCCTTCCCACAGATTTCGAGTTGTTATGATAACCAGTGACAGAGTGTAATTCGTCGGGTAAAAGGTCTTCTTTTCAGCTCAATGGAGTCGGTGGAAGGGCGGACCTCGCTTCTGTCAAAACTAATCAATCTTGTCAAGCGCATAGAAAGTGGACTATTAGGAAAAGGAACTTCCCGACTTTATTTATGACTTGAATTGCTGAGATGGAGGTAGTTCGACACGGATGAAGTGGAAGTAAGACATGATAATTGCACCTTGCGGATCGCTTTCAGAAGCTCAATTTATAGCAACATTCTCCCATTCGAAAATCACTAGGCGGGCGTAGGAAGTGGACTCTTGGTGAGTGTTTAATAATCATCGACACCTCAATTTTGGAGTAACATTCTTCAAACGAATTTTAGTTCTTAGGCACTCTCTTTTTTTAACATGTAGAATTATTTTCTCCTTTGTAAAGAAAGAGTTAAAAGAGAAGAATAAGAAGAAAAGAGTTTTAAAGAAAGAGTAGATGCTCCTGTACGTTTCAAAAAAGTTATTATAAGGTTTGGTTCAAAGCTTGGGTCATCACCAAATAATATCTACAAAATTTGCCATCGATATTCAAAGAGAACTAATTTCACTTTTACTACAAGCATTAGTCATCAAGACCTAACTCCATTCGGGTTAAATATCCCGAATATAACATAATAACCACTTCACCACTTACAATCTATCGCCATCTACGACTCTAAAACGAATTGCCTCAATTTCTGGTTTAACCTCGTTCCCATTCGGTCTGAATCCACCCCCATCCAACAAGTTGCTAAGTCACAAAACCCCACTAATATTAAAAAATATTATTTCTCAACTTTTTGCTCAGTTAACTATAACTGATGATTCTCTGTTGAGTAAGGTTGGTCGGGGTGGCCTTGCACGGCATCCTCTTCCCTTTCTAGTCCGTTTTGGTGGACTCGACAAGTTGCGACCTTGTTCCGAGTTGTTTCCACGACGCTCTGGGCACCTTCATTATGGGACTTTCGTTCTCACGAGAAAACGGTACCTACTTCAACCCTTTCACTAAATCGTTTGTTAAATACCGTCTAAACCCTCCAGAGGGTAATTGAAAATAAGACGTCGCTTTGGTACATCTGAAGGCATAACTGGAAATCAACAAACGTGTTAGGGAATTTAGATGTCATTGTTATTTCGGTTCAAATATTGTTTGGATGGGTTTAGTTTCTTTCAACTAATGAAGTCATGGTTCATGATTTTATTAAATGAGAAGGGAGAGTTTCCCTTCATTGCTGTAGCTCTTGCAGTCACTGCTTGGTCCATAAACTATCCTCGATTCCTATGCCAGTCAACTTTCGGATACTTGCATTTTATAGGAGTAGTAGTAAACTACTCGTATTTTAGGATATCATTCCTGAGGCCATCTTCCAACACCCTTTCAAATTTGACGATTAGGTAAATTAGAAATAGGTATTTGGGGACCGAAAAATAGAAGGTAGGATTCATAAAAGATCGTATAGGGGCTAACTGGCGCGATCTTTGATACTTTCATGAAAATTTGACGAATAGTTTCGGAGTTTTGCTTGGGACAAAGAATCGCCCATAAGTATACGACACGTTTCAATTAGGTACAATTGTAATTAATAATTAAAAGGTGTCATTCAAGTAATTGGAGTGTAATTATTCACTCTAATCACCTATTTTATTGATTTCCGTTTGTGACGTAAGTAATCCATTGTGTCCCAATTGTAGTGTTGTCATTCTTATTATTTGCCTCGTTCACGCAGTCATACTAAAACGAGAACGAAACTTTTTGTTGGCAGACTGAGGAGCCTTTCTTTCAACCCACTCAGACACATAGAGGGACCACTAGCGGTTAATCAGGTAATTTGACGAAGCATGAAATAGGCATAACATCAATCAGAGCCATCACACATCAGTGGGGTTTGTCGTATCACAACACCATACGGTGTTTTCCCCACGCCTTGCGTGACTATTAGCCGACGTACCACAATAACATTAGGTATTCTGATAATTATGATGTATGAGAACTATAGGTAGATGAATTATTCTTAACATTATTCACCGACTGAGTATAAAAACAGAGGGTGCATACCTAACTAGCAACAGTTCACAAAATTGCACGAATATCAGCGGAGTCCAATAGGTAAAAAAGGAGGAACTAACTACCTACTGATCACACTGAACTACTACAATGAGTTACAAGAATACAGGATTCTAATGATTATCTGAAATGTACATCGAATTATGCACCAACCTACCTAAATAATCAATATTCAAATAAGCAACAAATTTTTTCAAGTTTCATGGCATGCGTAGGAGATGATATAATAGATAATTAGGTATTGTGGAGGTTGTAATGACCAAGCATAAATAAAACTCAACCTGAAGACGACTAGCTTGGTCATTACAACATCCACAATATTATATTGAACTATACAAAACACCTACCACGGCATTCAGGTGTATATATACCTATAAGCAGAACGTAATTCCCGAACAAATAGTGGCACCAAAGTTTGGCTTTGGGGACCTACTGATTTATAGATGACCCGGATGGAAGATTTTCCACGACCGGAGAGTTGGGGCTCGATCTCCGGGTGATACAGATAGTTGGGTGCACCTTCTTTGCGCAACTGGATTTCTACAAACATCACGAATTCCTCACGAACTAATGATCCGTTTCCGCTCAAATTTGAGGGGTAGTAGGCCTGTGAAATCGAATTTTTCTCCAAATGTGACTGGTATCGGCATTTTTGTGATTGTACTATTCCAAAAAATCTGCAAAAATGTATTCAAAACAAACGGAATACATGCGGGAAGCTGATTTAGGCCTCAATCAACGAGGGTTTGATACTCAAGAAAAAGTGTCTGATAATCGGGGAGATCGGTGTAAAATATCCCATTATGACATCAAAAATGTATTTAATATGTCCTATAGTATAAGTAGTTAGGACTAGGGCCACCTTAGATACTATGGATAGGCTGATATCTAGGACATAATATAATCATAGGAACATAAATATCAATGTAGCGAATCTTGAAAGAAAGATTATAATTATTTTCTTATGGAACAACTTTTTTGAATCCAAAACAAATCAAATCCTTTTCTTGTCCCGTAATTTTTTTTCATTCTCCAACGTTTCCCCCCAAAAGAGAGACTTCTTCAGGCGGATAGCAATAAATCTCAAAAATAGCAGCCCAACAAAATAATAAGAAGGTAGGTACATTATACTTTTTAGTATTCCCTCAGTTCCTGATCATAAATAAAAGGACTTGATTTTCTTAAGAAATTGCAATGATGGATTACTTTAAGGATAATTTTATGATACAGTCAATAAAATAGTATTTCGTAGCTCATAC
Organism: Lygus lineolaris; assembly: GCA_030264115.1. Lineage (NCBI taxonomy): Eukaryota > Metazoa > Arthropoda > Insecta > Hemiptera > Miridae > Lygus > Lygus lineolaris. Next base: position 27,874,541 of record JAEMON010000002.1, read on the forward strand.
GCACACTTCATGGTGATGTTCTGAAAGTGAATATTATTGGGAACCAGAAAGGATTACAAGGTTGGACGTGGACCTTTGGTGGAGAAACGGATCAAATTTTTAACCTGATTGGTCCCCGATTGAAATTCATCCGTTCAGGTCAATTTTTTCGAGCGTGCAGAGGTTATTATTGAGTGGCTTCGCTTACCGACCAATCAGTCAGTAAGGTAGTTAGTGCGTAAGGCAAGGTAGTGGCCGAGTACCCCAGTTCACGTTCAAAGTTTTTTTTCTGATTGGAGGGATGCAGCGTAAATCTCAGGGTCCTGATCGAGAGCGAGGTCGAGGAGGTCACGAGCTGATCACTCCGAAGAGGTAAGGTAGTCAATTTCAAGGGTTTTCCCTGTTTGAGTTATTGCTATAACAGATAAAATCACGTATTATTCTTTTTTTCTGTTTCCGCATTTGAAGAACTGAGGTATTTTATGAAGGCCTTACTCGCGAATGTAAAAAGGTGCTGACGTGAAAAAGAGAATTTTGAAATATCGTTGAGGTCATGGGAAATATTTAAGGGCACACGTGCCAAAACTATCGTTTAACAACTAAGGTTTTGTAGTGTATGCCTAATGATGCAACAGAGCGAGGAATAGAACCAATGAGCCAATATATCGAGTAGGTACCTATGCATAAAATCTTAACTAGATTATAATGAATTAGAAGTGAGTTGTATGTATTGTATAGTAGGTCAGAAGAACAAGAAATTTTACGATATGTATCCGAAACCGACAACCAACCCTGGTGTCCGAAGTACGGACAAGGAACCCAACTGTCCAGCAAGCACAGAAACGTACAAATCGAGTGACAGTTCAATTTGAGTGACCTATTCGTATATGCTGTAAACCAACGATTACGTACCTACGCTCCACAGAAGTAAGAAGGAACATGTATAATTTATGTATTTATGATTGCTGTTAGCTAGACAACACCTTTATTTTTGCGTGTACTATTTTGGAAGATCCCGTTTCCATAGGTAACCACCGAATCCGTAAATAGGGAGTGAGATTTTCACGAAAATTCTAGCTTGAGCCCAACCATAAGACACATCCATGTCAATGGTAGGTAATGGTAAAGAAATACCAAACTATTACAATATAATGTTCCATACGCACCCGCACATTTAACGCATTTGCACATTTAAAGTGGCACGTTTATGAACCGAAACTGTTCACGTTGATGAACGAAACATTTGAGTAGCAAATGATCCAAAAAACATGCCAAGGTCACATATTATGTGGGAACATGATTCTAAATTAGAAGGACAGTGGTACCTTGAAAAATTACATATTCGATATTATCCAAGTAAGTTGCTTCATGATAAAACATTGATCGTCAGGATAAATTGAGTGGAGAAGGCGAAATAAGAAGATAGCTCCCACGGCCAGAGTTCACCTTTGCTGGTGGTGTTTCGGTCCAGTAGAGCATTCAACATGTTTCTGCTTCTTTGTTCGACTGCTTATCCTCAGTCATGAGAGCGAGTAAAATCCTACGAACTCAATCATCTTAAAAGTAAATTCCATGTTACAGAAAGAATGTATTCTCAATGTGAGTGTGGGAGCCACAGAAGGGGGGTTATTCGATTTTCGTGTCACAAGACATAGACGCTCCCTCCTATGGCTCTCGCACTGTAGCAGCAGTTTTGAACGCCACGGAAAGAGAAAAAAGAAAGTATCTGACTTCATGTGAACAAAGACACTCTTCGTTTACGCCACTGGTGTGTTCGGTTGACGGACTTTTCGCCCCCAAAATGTCCACATGTCCAGCTATGTAAAAGTATTATCGGAAAGGCTTGCGGCCGAAGTATTATCGGAAATGGATGAGACCGCTAAGTTTGGTGCGAGGTTGGGCAAGAGCCAGACTGGCATTCGCCATAATAAGAGCAATCAGCTTGTGCATTCGAGGCTCAAGCAGGAAGTGGAGGTGTGTGGAAGATCTCTTGGGATTCGGGGGCATCTTGGTCTGGGAAGGGACCGGCATTGAGGTGGAGGCCCAAGGAGTGTCTTGGTGGACAGTCCGAGGACTAATATCTTCATCTCTGCCCGGTCCTTCACTCATTTCCCCAAATGATTAAATTTTTGTTATTGTAGGTATATTACATGTGTTCTCAATTCGTATTATAAGGTTGGAACATACATCATTGACAATGAACACGAAGATTTCGCCCCTGTTCTCTTTTTCTGTACGCGACAATATGGTGTGGCACAGTGCTTCCTCGTATTGAATGACCTGAACAAGAAGTTCATAATCGCGTTAATATTTTTTTTTTCTAAACTGACAAAAATCAACACGATCTAGTCTTTTTTCCTCTTCGTACCATTTGTTGTCTCGGAACCAATAGTCGATTCTCCTGCGTCTTTTAAAAGGGAGGGGAATCTTCATTTCAAACAAAAGTTTCACTTAATTGTAATTAAATCTACAGTTTTATAAGCCAAGACTGATCCAATGCAGGCATAATAAGAACACCATATCATGAAGACGTACAAATCGACTGAACACTCTTTTTTACACCTTTGAAACAACTTAATGTGAAATCTGTAGGGAGTAAGAGGTAGCGTACCTACATTCAGATGCGTGCGTGCGTGAAGGCAGACATATTTGTGGTCAGACCAACTTCCACAAGGATTCACCTTTCGTTTCCTCATGAGCTCCTTAACTGCCTCGATGCAGGAAACAAAGCTCATCGGATTCTTTATTCAATCCCTTTTTTAATGTTTCACCATAGTTGGTAGTCTGGCTACTATGAATCAACACAGATTTGCTGTGACCCACGAAACTCAGGAGGATTATTTTGACATGAATAAGTATGTCTTTTCGCTGGGGTCAATCAAAAATTTGTCCCGTCAAAAGCGTTACCATGTTTGACATGGTTTCTTTGTTTTTATGGACGAGCAGTGAGCATACAATTTCGGCATAAATCGAGAGCTTTCCAATGAGTGGATAACGATTTTTGTAGGTGAAAACCCGACTTAGTTACATTTCCCTAGTTACGAGGGTTTGACACGAATTTTCCTTCGAACAATCAATCTGTATTATTTTTATAGAGATTGTTTGTTTACTAGTATCAAATATGATAGGTGACATGGTTTCTTTGTTTTTATTAACACTTCATTTTTCCTTTGGATAAACCCGTTTTCTTCTAACAAACAATGTCTTTACTTTACACGTACACATTGTGAAATGGACGTGGCGTTTGGAAACCTACTCAGTGCAAAAAGACATATTCATGTCAAAATGTATCAGCGTGAAGCGTTGATACTCATTTTCCCCTGAACGGTTCAGTAAGTTAGTTTAGTAGTTAAATATTAAACAACAATTTTTTTTGTTTCAATAACGCAAAATGGTAGGTATTTATATTATGATTTTATGAGTACAAACTGTACTTCCATCAGAGCTTGTGTCCCGATAAGAAGGGGGTTTTCAGATCGAAGATCCAGAAAAGGCGAAGGCTCTAAAGCTAGCCACAATGTTTTGCCGTGCAGTATGGTACCTACTGTATAGTACCCACTGTACCTAGTTCCAAACCTTAGTACCTAGTTCCTGTAATTTTGTTCTTCTTGCTTGTAATTATTTTTAATACCTACCTAGTGATTATTATTTCATTGTTAACCTAATTTAACCTAGTTTTTCTTGAAAATTTAGCCTTAGCCCGCATAATAAACAAATAAACAATAACATCAATGTATGAAGAAATAGAAGCTGATACTGAAATTTACACTTGACATGAATGAAAAGTAGAGGCTACTAGCACACGTCTGTGAAACTATGGAGTATTTTATATAATATGTTTTTAGTTGAATTTGTCTTTATTGCTGCCGAATGTATTCTGAAGTCACGCTCCATGGAAGTTCCTATCTTAAGAAAATTTAGTCATTAACCGCTTTACGCGGTGCGGGTACTGTTAATGCTAAGGGTATAATGCTAAGAAATATGATCTTTCCTTTCCAATTTACCCCCTCACAAGTTTTCAGAAGAATTTCATTAAATAATTCGCAAAGAATTAAAACGTGAAAATTGTAAATTTCTTGTAGAAGAGATTCAATGGACTTGCGTAAAATTCATGAATGTGCAAGATAAAAGGATTCCGAATGTGAATATGCTATCTTCCAATTGAAAGAGCTAATTGAAAGCCCGTATATCAAGATGCACCTCAAAGGGGTCCGGGCGTCAGGTTATTATTGTGCGGTGCTGTTGAGTTTGAGCAAGAGAGAAGCCCTATCACGATTTGCGGAGAAAATGCTGAAGATGCCCCGAGGGGCTTCTTGCAACAAAAAAAGAGCGGAAATAGCTTGGATCGTCTGTAGCAGCCAGAGGCCGACAACTTCTAATATCACCTACCTTGCATGTCTATGTATAGTAGATTATTGTAGAAACACTAATTCTAACTACACCTTTGGCAATTTCAACAATGATCGTCAACCAGAATTCTACAATTCTGTCGCCAATGAGTCTACTCGTATGTTGTTGTTAATTTCATTGTGCCATCGTCAAAAATGTTTATGTACTTACCTATGGTATGGAGATAAATGATTATTTATGCATAGATCAATTTATTGTACGTAGGAATTTCTTATGGAGTTCCTCCATCTTTAAAATCCATCCCTACAGGATATAATATATCATCAAGACAAGTGTCCCACGTTTAGAGTATATAATCTTACATTTATACTCAAAGTTCTCTCGTTAGTGTGGATGGAAGGCTACAGGACAAGCGAAAATTTGAGGGGTTGAACGCTCACTGTGTCAAGATTTGGTCAACACTGAATTTCCCATAATTGACTTTCCTTGCTTGCATGTGTACAAACACATTATACCTTGCCGTCTCTTGTTTTCAGCCAGGGGTATTTAAAAAATACGAAATACTGAAATTTTACCTAGGTATGATTAATTACCATGAAACTTGTCTGTACGCATAGACCGTCGGTTCCAAATGTGGACATTTGTTTGACATGGTTCCGAATACTTTTGACCTTGGTATGACAAGATCCCAACTGAAGGCTCAACTTTGGCATGATAATACTCCAACTGCAGGCTCAAACTTTATTCGACAAGGTCTGACTCCATGCTCGACTTTGGATATAGGCATGCACCAATAGCTTTAAGGCAAAGAGATGGTCCCATGTCATGAGTCATGAGTGGTCCCTTCATGCTAGATTGATCTTGTTTTTTCCCCCTCCCATTCCCAGGAATTGTGTCACTGGTGCTCAAACAATCATTTTTTATCCACCATTATAGGTAAATCTCTAACGCCTAATCTAACGGAAAACTCTAATTCTAATAATCGTAGCTACGTTGCTTGATCTTCAAACTTAAGGTGTTTGAGAAGTAAGCTCATTGAAGTAGTCTCCTTTTAACTCGCACAAACTCGAAACTGCACGGCAATCCTGATACGAATTTCGTACCTACCTTTGTATCATTTGGTCAGTTGAGATTTTATCGATATGGCAAATCATTAATTTTATCCGCTAGATCAACCAACTATTCACCTCGGGGTTTTCACTTTGCGATACATGATTTGTATACTTACCTCATCAGGAATTTTTAAAAACGCACCGCCACGTTCTACACCGCAACACCGCGGGCGGATAAAAAGGTTATCCACGTTCCATCTAAACTCAATCCTCATCCGCGCTTTTGGCGCAACAGCTCCGCGGAAAAAGATTGGAGCCCTCAAGGCATAAGATTAACAATGATGAAAATATGGTGCCCTTACCTTACCTACAACCGCTGAATAGACAAGGTGAGTTTGAAAGGGTATACTTCAAGTATGGGAACTGTTGAGTTGTTGAAATTATTATTTGTAGAAAAACAAAACGTAGGGATTTATTACGATCATTATAGCTAGTCCAAGGCAAGGGTCAAGGAGGAAGAATGTATAAACAGTGTTGTCAGTACCTACCTAAGAAAGAGTAGTTATGTAGGTACCTAGTTAAAAACTTCGTGGTTCGTGCGTTTGTTTTTCTGTCATTTGTCCTTGCTTTATTACTGCAATTTAACACAATCATGTCGAAGCTATTTTTCCGAGGGAACACGATTCCGCTTGGGTCTATGAGAAGTTTCACTATAGCTTCAGAGCAGTTTTTTTTATACATACGTTTCTAGTTCTTCATGGACCTCACACAGTTGGAAAAATTCACTGCAGGATGTGAAAATTAAACTCTCGCTGAAATACTTTGATCACTCCACTGCAGTTACAAAACGACTAACTCAAAGCTAAAATCGAAGTGAAGACCTATAGGCTTGTTGATAATGTGTGAGATAGACAACGATTACTCCCGGTGACGGGCATACGAGGGAATAATGTATAAAGAAAGTTCTTGATTTTTTGGGGAAGGAAATAAATACTATAGTTAGAAATTATCACATTTCAGAGTATGAAGTAGAGAATATCAGATTTCAATAATCAAGAGCTCTTTAGGCGTTATGGATACACTTCACGGCGAAGTGTATATAATATAGTGTAGAAATATTAGTTTTTGATCATTGGTTTTGAAGGTATGTAAGCAGAACATAAAGGAACCTCATCATCGCATTTAAAGTAGACCACATAATAATAACCAGATCTCCTACGAGTAAATTGGGAAATAGTTACCTATTATACCCAAAAGTGAACGCGAAATTTAAGTTCAAAATTGCTGAAATTTACTGTTATTTATAGATAGTGGTGTTGGATATGTTTTTCTTTGGTTTTTGTATTCAAAGAATAGGTACCTTTCGACGCTATACGGTAGAGTAGGTACCCGGATAATTATTATTGTTATTGTGATATTGTTGTGTAGTAGGTATAGGTATTACTTTTTACATTCAAGTATTTTATAAGTGACACTGTCACACCTATACGATCAACTAGGCTGCCCCAAACTGACACGTAACACGTAAGAAGTAACATTTATTTTCAGTCACATAGCATAGTATAACATTTATTTTCATTGAATATAGCCAGCCTCAAACTAACACGTACGAAAAAACATTTTTATCTTCAGATTTCAGTCATTTCCAGAAATCTTTTTTATTGGCTTTGCAGGGATTTATGATTTTGACAAAGCACCCTCCATTTTTTCATAAGGCGAGAAATCCTAAACCTCCAAATCATTGCAACATTCATGTCAAAAGTAGAAAGCCTTCGTTCTTAAAACGGAGCCGTTATCTGGATGTAACCACTTGGAAGGTGGTTACCTATCGTCATTGTTGCCACAAGACAAAGACGATTATCTGCCCAACGTCTCGACCTTTTAACTCACCTTGCCCATGGTCGGGTTCGATGCGATTATGTAAAAAAAATCTTAGGTCTTATAGATGAGGGATAACCATAACCTACCTGCCTAACCTTTCTCTCTAACTCTGAACTCTATCAAACTAAACCTGATTAATACCGTCAGATACACCCCCCTTATGAGCAGATACCGCACTTTTCAGGTTTCACAATTCTCTGGTGCGTTCCCTTTAGGGCTTGTTGTGCAAGGGAATTCACGCCCATACCACGTATAGGTTTGCGATACGATGGTAATTTTTGAGGTTTTTTTATTCGTTTCGAGCCTCCCAGGCATTCAAATCCCTCATTTTGTGTTAGACCCAAACTGCGAACGGACACGCAAGCCTCCGTCTTCATTCATTGGGAGCCGCAGATGTGCAATCCTGCACGAAGAAGTGATTACGAAACGTAAGACAAAGAACCTGCTGTTTGGTAGAACCGATATCGAATGAAATCGAATATACCTACTGCTTGTTATCTTTAGTTCGGGATGGCAGACGCAAGGTAATTGCATTCATCATAGATGAATAGAGAAAAAATAGAGGTGGCATGATCAACCATCAAAATATTGTTCAAGTACGAGTAGATTGATAAAGTGACCATGTAAAGGGACCATCGTCTCTCCGTATAGTGTATTTTCGAACTGGACTCCACAAAAGGAATATTCTCTCTTCCAGTACGTACGGTTTTCTGACTTCCTGACTCCATGAACCAAAAGCACTACACTAGCATAAAAAAAAAGGAAGGTGGCCTCTTTGGTGTCTGTTTTATTATGAGTTATCGGTGAAAGCCTTCCAAAAAGGTACTACGCGAACAAAAAGAAATATCCGATGACCTGAAAAAATCAAAAACGGACCTTAAAATCGAGGAGCCAGCATGGGAGGGAGAGACACTCCTTGATTATGAAGTGCTCTCGTTCCGCCCAAAAATGAAAAAAATTGAAATTTATTAGATTTCAATAAGCAGAAAAGCATAATTTCGATGGCTCTAAAGTCTTAATCAAATTGTCAAAGGGAAAATGTGAAATTCTCAGCTTCGAAAGTTGATGATTCATCAAGTAATGTATATTGAACAATATTATTGTTGACGTTCTTTCGCAAAAATCAGAAGGTTGATTTCAGAAAGTATACCTGACGGTGATGTACATTTTTAAATCAAAAGCGCAAGGCTCTCATACTACCTCAAAGCGAAAAATGTGCATGCCGATCTGGAAATGTAAACAACCTTATTTGAAAATATGTGAGTGAGAAATGTAAACAACCATAGTTAGTGATATGAGAGTATTTTGTAGGTAATATAACTATATTACTTCAAAGCAACGTGCAGAAAATATTGATGGTGAGATTCAAGACGGGAAATGCCTAAAGTGGTGATAACAGGCCATTGCTTCCGGTAAGCCAGGGGGAACCACGCCATCTGCCACCGTTCCGGATCTTAGTCACCCACCACTTTTAGTATCCACCAGCCTACAAGAGAACTGTTTACATGCGTTCAATAATACGCATTTATCCTAATACCAGTCCTCACCTACTTTGGATTTTGCCCGATTGGCCACAACAACCAGTAGTGTAATCTTACAGATTTTTGACAGACCACAAGCCTAAAGACTGTAAGCTGCAAAAAGATAAAACAAAACCCCGACCTTATCCTGACCGGCAACCTAGAAAATTACGTTCAAAGTATTCTCAGTCTAGTACGGGTGCAAATAATGATTTATTGTTCCCATTTTATTCAACTTTTGAGAGTTCAATGACGAGCAGTTGGGACGCTGGCCATCGACAAATTGCTGGACCTGACACAAGGTATTTCGTCTTCATCTCCATATAAGCCACTAATAGAAAATAATATTGTGTGACAATTTCGTTAGACAATCTTTCATTGCTTTGAATAGAATGAGGAAATGAACTTCGGGAATGGATTTACTTTCCGAGGTTTTTATAGAAATAATACAAACAAAAACTTATTGCAAGTAGCAGCTGTAGTTAACTTGGTTTTCTAGTTGATGAATACATTAACTCGCCGCCGACGGCACGGAGTAATGAGAGGATTACGTGGGAGTCGTAAATTAAAACAAACTTCGATAACTTTTTACTGCTGCGTTATGGGACGGCTATTAGTAGGAGCGATCTTTCTTTTATCGCAGCTCTGCAACTTCCTTCTGCTCTGAGTTGAAGAAGTATTCATAATCTCCGCCATCACCAACCCTCACCTTGGGGACGGGGTGAAAGGATTCCTCGAGTACCCGTCGAGGGAACACCAACGAGAGATATAAGTTTTCTAGGTTCTTTCCAAATGTACTAAGGTCAGTAAGTCTAACTTATCGATTACCTACACGGATGCTTGTCCCGAAATCTGAAAATGTTTGATGGATTCGAACAACCTTCCTCGAATGATGCCAACACATTTTTCAGAATGGAGAAAAAAGTACCCAACCTAAGTTGGGTATTAGGATACAATATACCACCAATATATCTGACAAAATAATGAAATTGGACTGAGGTCTCCCAAGTTTTAAACTCAGACGAGGAGTCTCGAAATTTTGAGGAGAAATTCTGATACTCCTCGTCTTGGTTTAAAATTTGAGAGACCACAGTCCTTATTCATTAGTACAATGTATACATATACAGGCAACCTTATTACATCGGATGCGGGAAAGTAATGGCCGCTGTGACTAGGCAGAAATGTGTGTATCCCTTAACCTTTATAATAAGCCAAATCTGGTTGGCCACCTCTGTTGACGAAGGCGATGCAGGCTGATGCCGACCATTCTCCACTTATCATACTAGCGATCTCATCCCATCACCAAGGGCCCTTCCTACTTTTTCACGCCTTTCAAAAGTCAACGATTGATTGGCAAGACCAGATAAATCTTTAAACAAAACGGCTGAGGGAGCGTATAGAGGTTGACAAATGAGGTCTTCCCGACCTCTGCCAGAGTAAATCGCCTTTCACAGATCATCAGTCTGGCCAGAGTCTGATGGTTCAGACAACCAGGATAACTAAGAACACACTGCCGCTCTGACCAGGTCGTGACGGCGGTAATTTGATTAGATGTAGAGATTCGCCCGTTCGTTAGTTGTGGCGGTTGCCTGTTCATCTCAACAAAAGAAAGCCCTTAAAAATCTCTTCGAGGCAACGTAGAACTTGAAAAAAAATGAGTATTATACCACAAACATCACTGGCCCAGGATAATCAATTCATTATGGCTCAGCGTTTACATTCAACGTTTCTCACGTTTACGCATGCAAAGTCTCTCTGCATCTCTACTAAAAAAAAACTAACATAAACATTTCAGTGGTTTTCGACAATTGGGTGGTGGGGTTATGACGGTATGTAACGGAATCACCTTCAGTGCAAAATCAAAGGCGAAAGTAATAAATTATTGAAAACGCAGGGGACGTGATACAAATGCCGATTGAGTCTCCCTACCAAGAAACTTTAAAGTGATTTAAAATTATTAAAATTATTATTATTAAAATGATTGAGAGATTGAGCCCGTTTATTCTATCATATAACCGTGCATCGCTAGGCTCCCCGTAAACCGTTCTTTTTCAAGTTTTAAACTACGTAGGTATACCGAATAGACGCATATTAAATTATGAAGACAATTTTAATAAACCCAACCGTTTCTTGAATTTTGATTTTTGTATGATATTTGTAGACCCATGAAATCCTCACAATCATTACTTTATAACTTACATAAATTAATATGCAATTGAATAGCTTCTAAGTTTTACCTCGAGAATGAGTACCTATCTTCCAAAGATTCAAAAAAATAATTAGGTAACTGGAAATCTGATGAAAAATCCGAGAAATCGGCCAGCATAGGGTATTTCAGTAGGTCGGAATCCAGCATTTTAGACCTCAAATTCGGATTCAGCGCCATTGAAAACTCTCGACTACCTACAAATTTCTAGCTCGTAATTTCTTGTAAACGCACCCCCCCCCCCCCCCCCCCCCCCCCCCCCCCCCCAACTGGGCGGGGGTTGATGACGTATCCCGTTTTTCGCCCGTTTTCCCCCCACTTCTGATCGACCCAACATATTGGCCCTCTTTGAATGATACCCATTCAAAGAAATGAACCGTCCATGTGAGTTTTTCAGAGCTGACCAATTTAATTTTCTTAGTACTTCCTATTTTCTATAAGAATCTGGAAACTATTCGCATAGGAACTCCATAATAACTTCACTAAAATAGGTAGGTAGTTAGGTACTTACTGTGTGATTCACTAGAGCTAGAGATCTTCCAAAATTCAAACAGCAAATACACACCTGAAACCAAAAAACAATCATGACTTTCAAACACATTTCTACTCAAATTTGACTTTCTACACATTTGGGGACGTGCTTTAGGTAAAATACCTATACTTAGGTGGATATACCGACAAATACTAGGTATATTTTTCTAGGAAATGATGAAAATGATTCCATAGCTTCTGAGATTTCCTGTGTGTTGTGTTCTCGATTGATTTGGCAGAATATTTTATTGGGCATATTTTTATCTGGATTGAGTATTGTGTAGCTTCTCACTTTGGAGCATTGGATCTAACCAATACTCAAATACCTCCTACTAAGCTTAATAGTCTGAATGACTCAACTCGAATGTAGGTAGATAGGACAGAGCTGCCTATTTTGGGTCGCGAGGCCGACTGCCCCTCTTCGGATTTGATTCTCTAAAACGAACCCAGAAAAGAATAACTTGCTGCAATTAGAAAGGACAGCATTGTTTCCTGCTCAGAAACAACCTACTTTTTATATCTTTCAACATCCAGTTTCCTGATAGAATTTTCATGGACAGAACCACGAGAATTCCAAACATTCCGAAGCCAAGGTAAGACGAGAGCGATAGGCACTTACTATATTAGTTTTTGTGAGCACAGTGGTGATCTTGTTAATACGAAAAGGAGAGGGGTTGCTATATCAGATGTACACTGGCGATGTTGAACTAGTTTTCAACACTATCATTTTCCTCCGAGGTTTTTAAATGCCGTAGCCTTTTTCGTTTCAAGATTTATAACAGGTTTGAACGATTTAAAATAACGAGGAACTTTCATACGTTAGGAAACCCGTCGGCTACTCTCAACAGCCCATTATAGAAGAAGATAACTCGGCAGCTACCTGAAGATTAATCAAATTTACTTTACGAGGTTTGAATACTTAAATATTCTCATACTCCAGCCTACCCTCAACTCGGATATTTACTTCATGCGGAATTATGAGGGGAGGGGACAATTCGTCGCTTAAGGTGCAACATGTGCTATCTCACTTTTT
>JAEMON010000002.1:27896447-27916136 GCA_030264115.1 Lygus lineolaris
CCCTAGTTTCCCCTACTATTAAAAAGTGTCCACTATTCAGAGGGAGACCATGCATAATTTTGTATGGGATTCTGCCGGGATTACACAATCTGTCCACTATTGGAAGGAGTCTTTCTATTGATAGGTGTCCACTAATGGAAATTTCTCTGTCTTACCTGTAGAAGTTATGGTTGCAGGGTTTAATTGAGTGTGGGCTTATGTCATTCTCGGGACCGTGTTTAGGTACCTCATAAAATTACCTTCCGAATTTCATTATATTCTATGAATATATACTAGGTAGTTCGCTGAAGATGAGCACCCCCCCCCCCCCCCCTCCCACCAACCAATGTAGATGACCACCAACGATAAATAGACTAAAGCGTATTCTCATATAATTTATACATAGGGTACCCCTAGGATGTTCTATCCATGGGTGATCAGCTAGTCTATATTTGTACAACACCGAACGGTACAGATTCTGTAAAATACCAGAACAGGAGGTGCCCAGCCCGACAGATGTAGTTTTTGGTCACTCAACGGTACTGCACCTCACGCCAATGACGGGAACGACAAAACCGTGGAATCGCGATTTGATTGGAGGCATTTGTGTCCACCAACTGGGCCACACATCCTACTACTCGACCCTGTCATCGAAGGGGATGAGACACTGACGTGTCCACCTTCAAAAGGCTATAGATAATAATTTTGTAATCTAATTATTGTGTCTCACACAGAATACCTTACTAGCTAAACTCAGCTGAGAAAAATCGGGATGGTCAGGAAGAGTGCCATAGCAAAAACACCAATAATAAATAACACCAATAATATATAATAAACACCTATAATATGCAATAAACACCAATAATAAATGAAAAACAATATATATCATCCCTTTGTAATCGAATTCTTTCAATTTTGACATTATAAAAGTTAGATTAATTATAAAGGTTGGCGTGAGTGACTTTATGTATCTAACTATAGCTTTTGCAGATGACGGAGAGGACGGACCCACGTAAATACGAGTACAATGTAATACTCAGTCTCCCGCGAGCATCCGAAGGCAAAACATCTCAGCTAAAATCCCTCAGTGAAGGAATAGCACTGCAGTGAATTGTGTTGACGATGTTTAAACAGACAGCATAATGAGCTCAGAAGAAGACTGTTGTACGACCCAATAGTTATTAAAGTTCTTGTTTCAATACTAGTTTGATGTGACGTTGCCATGGATATCTTCGGCCAATTCTTATATGATTTTCCTGATTCATTCATTCTGACTTGTGATTCATACTCAGATGCTTCTATAATTACATGCATTCTACTTGATTCTTAACTAGTTTCAATAACTATTTATTACCTATCTACACATAAAATCCCTCAGTGAAGGAATAGCACTGCAGTGAATTGTGTTGACGATGTTTAAACAGACAGCATAATGAGCTCAGAAGAAGACGATAGCAGAAATCGTTTCAAGAACAGAAGGCAAACTGCGCAACATCGGGTGACCTTCAGCAGTTTGACTGATCCGACAATTCGGAATGGGTTTGGGGAGCTGTACGATATCATTAAAACACTATTTGATTTTTTAGTAGCGGCAAATGGAACCATTTTTCAAGAGAAGTATAAAGTAAAAGCACTACAATTTGAAAAAAACTCAAATAAAATGGGAAGCAAAATCTACTATCAAACAGACTGACAAAACAGAACACTCCTACGGTACCTTTGATATATTAAATGAACTGAAACAAAAAGAATTCAATATTTTATCAGCCACCAACAAGTTAGTTCGAAGAACAAAAGATCCCCTCGATATGTTTATTTTAGAATTCTCTAAAGACTCGGATTTAGTATAAAAGCAATCCTAGGCTGTAGAGTTACTATCACCCCTCTACAAGGTTCAAAGCTTGTTCAGCAATGCCAAAACTGCCAAGAATTCGGACACAAGAAACCGTACTGTTCAATCCTGCAGAATGTGTGAAATGTGGGGAACAACGGGCCACAAAAGACTGTAAGAAACCACCAGAGTTACACCCACGATGTGCCAACTGCGATTCAAAAGAACATACAGCCCAATTATCGAGGGTGTCAGGTTGCTATTGATGCACAAAACGATCGTCAAATTCAAAAGAATCATAAATCAGGACAAAATAAAACAACAGTGGGCAAGGCCCCAGCACAAATTTCGGACGTGAAACAAACATCTCGAAAGCAATCGTTTAATGTACTACCTCCTTCAGCTGACATCACTAAAGGAATACATAGGCGATCCCAACCTTCTTCAGTAGATCCTAATCAAACAATCATGGATCAGTTACCAAAACTAGAACAGCTCATTATCAATCTGAACAAGGAACAACCGAGTTGGCAAACTCGGGAAAAACCCAGGTAAAGGCAGAACTTTGTGTTGGAATGTCAACGGTCTTTCTCAAAGGAAGGAACGAATTCCAGGTAGTTTTAAATGTAAATAACATGGATGTGTCTAATGTCTGAGACACATTTCACTCGTGACTCCTATTTTAAAATGCAAGGAGTCAAATGTTACCACACAATACACCACTACACCGTAGTAACCAAGCTAGAGGTGGTAGTGCCGTATTAATAAGAGAAAATATTTGTCATTATGAACATTTTTTGAAATCAGGAATAGACAAATTCCAAATCACTGCTATAACCATAAAAACGCATTCATCCCCCTTAACAGTGGCAAGCACTATTTATTGTCCACCTCGACAACGGTTGAGGAGGGGCCAAGAAACGGATGGAATTCGTTTTTCCCATTTTTCTCTGCCAATTTTGGCCGATTTTGATGCGGTTGGTGCATTCTCTTTGTTATTGAATTCTCTAGGGGGATCAGCTTTGTATAATTTTAATTTCGTAATTTCAAGTTTTCCAGTCCCTTTTTAAAATTAAAATAACGGCACCTTATCCCCCTAGAGAATGATAAAATAGGGAGAATACCGCCAACTGCATCAAAATCCATTGAAAATTGACTGAGAAAAACGAGAAAAACTGTGCAACGCTAAAATGATTAGGGGAGGGGGGAAGGGGGAGATTATCTGGTGAAAGTGTAAGTGATGTATCATAATGAACACTCAATAGTATATCAAAAGCATACAAAACAAGTTTAGGCGAGCCTTCCTGTGCAAAGGTTTCCTAACTGTGGTCTGTGCAGGTATTTGAAGATGGCTACGAAACAAGGTAGTTGCGGAACAATTTTATACACAAATGAATTCTAGCAGTTGGGTAGGCCCCCGCCGGGGTCGTGGGTTTTGGTAGGGTCGGGGGTAAGCTATCATAGTTGTGGTTTGAGACATCTTTGAAATTTCGTAGTTTTGCTGAATGTCTTGAATTTTTATCCTCACAGTATTATTCAAATTTTTCTTGTTCTTCTAGGTTAAAATTTTTACTTCGGAGTGTGCCAAAAATAGTACAATTTGGTTTATCCCGATTCATTCATACTATACACTCTCAGACCTACAGTGTATCAAAAATGATATGTACTCTCCTTATAAAGCGAATTCATAGTAAGCTCGATTTGCAGAAATCTTTTTGCAAAAGCATAAGAATAAGCGATAGCTTTTAAAGAAAATATTAACATGGAAGATCCAATAATTAATTAGGTATTTTCTGTGTTAATCTAAAACGAAAGAATGATTCATTTGATCTTTGAGAAACGTTGAACAGGATGGGGACGTTAATCCCGGAGAATCCCTTTTTATCAATTTATTTATATCAAAAATAATGAATAGATAACGATTTCCCAATCATAAATAATAAACGTTCGAAATTAGTACCAACATTATCTCCTAGACCATCATGATAGTAATAATAGTCTCCAGTAACCATCAACTCAAAACCCTGTGACACAATGGAATCACGTAGTCACAATCGCACGACTAAACGTTCGAACTAATGGTTCACTCTGAATCGATCACGATGGCCTATGAATCGAAAAACGAACGGCGAACTTCTATTGACAGAGATGACTTCCGATTTCTCGCCACCTTAATATACTCTATTTCCTGCGGAACTTTTTCTCACCCTACATATTCGGTAGCGGGTTTAAATTGTAGGACTACGATGAGATAGTGACAATCAATTTTTTGTATCCTTTATTCGGTCACCGTTAAACTTCAAGTGAAAGTGGAGAAAAAAATGTCCGTCGCTCGTTTCTCAATTAAGAAGTCCTTTATTGAAAACAGCTATGAACCACCGTGAGTCTGCTGGAGGATATTTTTTAGAAGATGACCGTGAAAAGTGCTTCAACTGAAAAACGTATTACGGTTCTCAATTTCTTAGAGACCAGAATACTTTATGGGTATGGTCTCCCTAGAGCCCATCGCTAAGTACACAACAGACAGTTCCAATTATTTCATGTTAACACCATGTTCAGCCATTGTTTTACACTAATGCCTCCTGATGATCTTGTTCCATCTCAATATAACTGGATGATCTTATTACAGCCTTTAGAGGGGTGATTTTTCGAACGATTTTAAGACCCACAGAACAGGAATTCGTGAATTTTGAAACCCTACTGGAGAGTAGACTGGATAATATGTTGGTGAGAACAAAGGCCTAGGAATGGTGAAGTAAGAACTAATGGAATTTCATTGGGTTAAATCTTGAGACCTATCAAAAACTTCAAAATAGCTTCAGGGTAGTGGAGGTACCCAGCATGGAGAGAATGGGTCCGTTCAGAAATAAAAGTACTTCATAAAATACTCCCTATTCATTTATATTTAGTTTACTCATTTTGGAATCACTCACATAGGCTTGATGTGAGGGAGAATAAGTACCGAAATTGCGCATGCACAGTGGATGTTACTGATAGAATCGTGTTGAAATTCGAAGGTAATTATCAACCTTCAAACACCCTCCGAATTTGAGCGAAATCGGTCCATTAGGAACAGAGAATTCGTAGTTTCAGGAAATTCACGTTTGCGCATGCGCACACGCTACTAGCGGCCCGATGGTGATGAAATTCATAGGGGACCCTCCAGTGTCTAACTCGCGTAATCCCTGAAAATATTGCCGGAATTGGTCGAGTACTTTCGGAGATACGCCTATGACAACCAATTTCAAGTGCGCGCTTGCGCAGTAGCTGTTACTGATCCAATCGTGACGAAATTCATAGGTGATTGTCTTCGGCTCAGTCCACAACTACCCTGCAAATTTGAGCGAAATAGGTCAATTAGGAACTGAGATACAGGGGTTTCAGGAAATTCACGTTTGTGCATGCGCTCACGCTACTAGTGGTTCGATGGCAATGAAATTTATAGGACACCGTCACGGGACTAACCCACACAATCCCTGAAAATTTCATCAAATTCTGACCACATCTTCATATAGTTTTGCCTGGGACAAGGAATTGACCACAGACCGACAGACAGACCGACAGACAGACCGACAGACAGACAGACAGACACGGAACCAAAATGGTTCAGAAAGCTCTGAAACGTAAGAATCAAGAGGAAATTTTGATTTTGGAGGAAAAATTTTTTTTTTTTTTTCTTGCACGAATACATAGCTTCCTATCTTCGGTAGTTAGGAAGCAAAAAACACAAAAGTTGACCAATAGAAAAACTCCCTAGAATGGGAAATTTCGGTGTGTTTTGGCAATTTTCATTTTCGACTAGAAATTCGGATTCAGCCCCCTTGAGAACACCTTAGTTCTAATTGTCAGTTCAAAAAGCTCATTAGGTTGGCTGTAAAACGGGTGAGTAGATCACGCGTGACTTCATCTGTTCTGAGGAGCGCAGGGTGCCCCCAGGCGCGGAATTTTCGTATTTATTGCCTTGTACCTGGGTAGGTATCACCATTTGGAGTTGGAGTAATTGGCGCGAATGCGGAAGTCAAAAATTTGAAAGCTCGTTTCCAAACAATAGCCACAATGTCTGGTTTTCACTTCCTTTACGATGAGACAGGCCTATCGTAGTATCGAAGGCCGTTGTTAGCTGGTCCAACGGGAATCCCATTAAACCCTAAATGAAAGGATCCCAGATTCACTGGACGGAAGACCAAGGTTCTCATAGAAAGTCGCTCGAGAGGGTCAATACTGAAGCATTGTTCGTTCTGTATCATTCACCATACGCCCATCCTAGTATGAAATTTTCACTACAGCTCCAGTTTTCCGTACAAAAGCTCTAACATCAGTCTTTACGACGCCCACGGAGTAAATCACATGCATCGATACGGGCAGCTTTCTCCAGAGCATATTGGTCTTTGATAGGAAGCTCTCGATTTGTGAGGGACCCGTCTTTTATCGCAAGAAGCTTTCACTTGCATCTTTTTATAAACCTTCCACATTGGCCTTGCTCATAAAAACGAAAGACGTGCAACATAGCGTGGTATAAATTACGCACTAGATCCAAGAGTCAAACTTATATCACAATGTTACATTGAGAGTAGGTACCTTTTTTCAAAAGGTCTGTCAAACAATTTCTCAGTTTAATTATGTAACTGATCAATAAATCAATGTGACAACAGACCATTGCATTCGATCTTCCAACTTATCAAGATAGAGAAGCACTAGTGAATAAAGAGAACATAAATAGATTGGCTACTGGTCAGGCTGTACATAACTGCAACACAGAGAGATACAATTAGGTAGTCCTACATACTGACGACTGCTGTTGATGTTGCTTGATGATGCTGTTGCCTTGATGATGTTGTTGTTTTGTGCTAATAACTACGCTATCTGAGTGCAGGGCGCTGAGGCTTGGTAGTTGGAAAAAATTACGACATTTTCGATGTCAGTACCTATTTTTCATAAATATTTTACATATTGTCCCCAGCCAATGGATATTTATATATTGATATTTATGTAACAACTTGCATTGGATTTAAAAAATTGAATGATTCCATACTATCTCCATTCTATGCGTAGAAGAAACTTGAATCCATAAGGATATCAAGAGGTTAGAGATTTATATCACAGAAGTTTTTCAAGGTAATTCCGAGGGTCGTACGGATGTGTAATTCAATATAGATAGAATAACCGTACAACGGTGAGGGTAATACGAGATGTAGATTGAGAAACTGTAATAAGAGAAAAACGTGGAACTCCTTACATTCACTTTCTGCTGCATCCAGGTTGTGTAAGTATCATCATCCCATGGATAGCCTTCATTCGACGATCCAAGCTGATATCATTTATCTACAAGTTCTCCGAAGTGGTAAAGTTCCCTTTAACAGAACAACTACCATAAGTAATCGTATGATTTCAACCCACTTCACTTGTGTAAGCTACTATGTCGACACGGAATCGTTCAAATAGTCAATGGTTTTAACAATTATTTACGAGCATTCAAAATTATATAACTCTTGTTAAACCTAGATTTCTCAGCCATAAATGTCACGGAGAGGAAAAAACAACAGAACGCTGACGAGGCTAAACAACATCCAAAACGTTTTTCATCGTCAAAAAAGAGGAATAGAGAGGGTAGCAAAATATAATAAGTAGGTATCTATATTATAGAATCCGAGAGATATTGTATCCTTGAAAAATGATCGTCGTGCAAAACAAGTTGTGACCCGTAAAACACACAAATAGGTAAAAAGTAAACAATTTCTTGGGTGTGATACGTTGCATCCTTGTATGCCTAACATGACTGAAATTGAAATGTCTTCGTCGAAATCATAGATATATGAAAATAATTGTGGAAGTTGAACGTCTTAAAAGGATTTCACATTTGCGCATCCGCAATGGCTGTAGATCTGCTCACTAAGAACTTCATAGATCATCTAGGGGACCCTAACTATCCACCAAAACCGGTTCTTTAGACCCTGAGAAGGTTTTTGATGTTTATGATCTTCACGTTTTTTAGGTTGCCAGAGCCTACTTCTGATCCAATTACAATGGAATTCATACGGGACGAAACCAAAATTGTTCAGGATGATCTAAAACGAAAAATGCTAGTGAAAATGTTGATATTAGAGGGAAATAAGGTTCACCTCCATAAAGTTAACACAAAGCTTCTGCTCCCTTGGTAGACTAGGAAGCAATTTGTACCTAGACATTGAAGCAGGAAGAGTTGACGTGATACGTGATAATAAGTTCTTCAGTTGCTTATTTGATCATTTCAAGTTGATCATTTTTATTTTGTCTCATTCCTTCATGTATCCACAGAGCCAGAACTGTCGTTTTTATGTTCCAACCAATCATAACCGTATAAGTTTCAATGATTCAAAGAGCGGGTATTTTCAGAACTATCAATTCGTTACGACTAAAAACGTTAGGCAAGTTGTTTAGGAGAAAGTATATCTTGTCCACATGATAATATGATCACACAAAATGCATGCTTTCGAATCCGGAATGGTTATAATTCAATTGCCATATCTGATATGACTAACATGTTTTCGCCACAGGGGAAAATTGGTAGAAGAACGACCAACCGCAAAAAAGGTTGTTTTCTGGCCATCCGCCACTCTTGGAAAGACTCTTGGGAAGAGCCCCTAGAAATAAACCACAGGGCTGCAGAAGAATAACAAAAAAAACTATAGACGCTCAACGTGATTTGGTTTTCGAAGAACACAAAGAGCAGTGACCCAGAGGAGTTCCGGGTTGAGGTCCAGCACAGGTCGTCAGAGGACTAACATATTACTTAGCCAAAGTTGGCACCGAAAAAAACCATCATTTCAGCTTTCAGCATCCTTAAGATCCTTCAAATTAAAACGGTCTTTGAAGGTAACAAAGCAGTAAAAAGAAGTTGACTTGAAATCACAGTTATAAGTCGAACAGTAATGACCTCTCATGAAGTTCCTCCTCAACAGAAAATGAGCAGTTTGAAAGTCTGGCAATGAAACTCTGCAGAACAGTATTTAAGAAGAACCGATCGCTCTTTGGAGAGGTTTTGTTTCTTTATTTTTTACGAGCTGCTCCAAATTGGAACGGTCCTGAAGCGTAAAAACTGTTGAGAGTTTTCGGTCAGAAAATAACGAACGTTCTTAAAGCCATCGTTTGGAGAGGTCAACGATCGCACGTGCGGTCAGTTTAGTCCAGTATGTACCTAACTTTTTGCTTGCTCAACGCTTTCAAAGATTCAAATCTTGACGTCTTGTCAAGAAGGGAAAGGAAGATAACCAGAGTTTTCTCCAAAATTACAGTATTGATTTTAGGATTTGGGTTGAAACCAGAGATTTATGTGCATATGAATTAATTCATATTCATAAATATATGAATATGTAAATATATGAAAATAAATTATTTCCAAAATTCATACTCGAAACTATGAATATGAATGTTCATATTCACTACTAATAGTCAATACTAATAGTCCGATGGCGCTGAAATTCATAGGAGACCGTCATGGGGCTAACCCGCACAATCCCTGAAAATTTCATCAAATTTGGACCATAACTTCATAAAGTTTTGCCTGGGACAAGGAATTGACCACAGAACGACTGACAGACGGACATACACGGAACCAAAATTGTTCAGAAAGCTCTGAAACGTAAAAAGCGAGTGGAAATTTTGGAGGACACACATTTTTTTGCATTGCATGCATGAATACATAGGTAGCTTCCCCCCTTCGGTAGTCAGGAAGCAAAATGGGAGGTGATGCTATTTTCCTCGAAAAATCATTAGTTTTCATCGTTTCATCAATATCAATTAATCAGGAATTGAGACAATCCTGATTAAATCCCCATTCAATTCAGCGTGAAAAATCCTCCAGTAATGGCCAAATCGTGAACTACTTTAACTCGATTACCTTTTAAAAGCCATGTTTTTAACGAATTTTCCAAGCTATTGCAATGGCTTCAGAATTTTAGTTATGCAAAATTTTGAAATTTTTCTTCATGGAAATCCGTTTCAGACTGTCTCGGAGCCCAGCCCCCAACCACACTCCGCATTTGAGCGAAATCGGTCCTTATAGGAACTGAGAAACCGTAGTTGCAGGAAATTCATGTTTGCACATGCGCACACGTTATTAGTTGCCCGATCGCTATGAAATTCATAAGGGACTGTCTAAGGGCTACCTCGTACAATTTCTGAAAATTTCTCCGAAATCGGTAGAAGAGTTATGGCAATGAAACACATTTAAAAATTGCGTATACGCAGAAGGTATTACTGACACATTCGAAGGTAATTATCAACCTCCATCTACTCTCCGAATTTGAGCAAAATAGACAATTAAGAACAGAGAAATCGTAGTTTCAGGAAATTCACTTTTTCCTTTTCACTTTTTTGTTTTTGTTTTTAAAGATTCAAACATGATTGTATAAGTATTGATACCAACACCTTTTCGTACATGAGTATACTTAATGCTTGCGTTGTTGGCAAAAAAATACACGTACGAATTGATATTTACCACAAAGGAGCATGAATAGGTATGCCAAATAGAGGGGATGGGACGTATATTACAATCGAAAATTCCGGGAGAAATCGGAACAATAAATTCGACTCGATTAGAATTTCGAGGCAGATGTGAGTGGTACATTATACCTACTCCCTTACTAACAGTTATCCAATGTAGTCAAAAATCATAAATCGATAGATGTTGGCCTTTCCATTTCTTTAGGCTTGGGCTCAGTCAAAAATGTGTAATAAGAGTAGGAGGTAGTAGAAGGAGGTACCTACTGCATAAGCGCATGATTGGTTCTATTAAAGTGTTTGCATGTCGTGAAATTATGAGAATGTACCTGCTGATCCCAGTTTGTGAGCAAATATAGATTTCTTCACGTCAATTGATGATGAACAATCATCTATTTTCAGGCGATTTTGACGTCTAGGCGTCGACCGTCGATGTCGGCATCGTAGAACCGTCAAAGCGGAGAATTTCTGCGGTTTTTCGGAAGGCTGGTCCGCGAAGCTGTAGCGGGATGACTCAGCGCGGATGACTTTCTGTGAAAATCAACATCAGCACAGCCACCGAGGATCACACGGTCCACGGATCATCCTCGCGGCTGCCCTTTCCGCGCTCTGACTCGAAATCGCTCCTAATGATGTGAAAATACGGTCCGTCCTGTGATGAATCCATTCTACTACCGAGGTAGGTCCACTATTTCCCTTATACATTCACATGATAAGAACACTTTGAAGTTCCTTCATGTTCCGGGGACCCTTATAATATTCATCGACATGAAAATATTTGCGAAGATGCACTGTAATCGGTTTCTATGACGGTCTTCACAATCGACACCTTCCTATAAAATACCGAATTTATTTTAATAAAATTGCAAGTATGTCCGTCTCATACTAGGTAGGTACCTACTTGGAGAAGATTCAAATCATTGTTTGATATGGAATTAATAGGATATTATTATTTGCAACTGTACGTACTACATGTAACTCACGCTAGTTACATCACCCTCCTTAGAACCCATGGTATAGGTACTTCATCTACCAATGATCGATTCTAAGTAAATAATATCCTAGAAGTTCTCATTCAGTGATTCATTCTGGATTAAGTTATTCTGCATATTTATGATGGCTGATGAATTTGACCATTACAAACATCACCAACTCGAGTATTCAATATCCCCAAGCGATCTTTATTACGTGTTATACTATTATGTGTAAATACGAAGGTTATCGATATGATAAGTACGCAGACATTTGTAATCAAATAGAGACCGATACAACATCTTGGATGAGTTCCAAAAACTTTTCAAGCCGATTACGTTACTTTTCTGTTGGGTGCCGTTCGGACTTCTGTAAATAAAGTACCTACCTACTAGGTAATCCACCCAGCTTTCTGATCAGGGGCTCAAAATTATTGTTTCCCCTCGTCTATTCAACAATTTGGAGATGATCGTGCTCGCGATCTAGTATTGTACAGTAGGTACAATCGCATTGAATTGTAATGAGTAGGACCATCAGATGAATCGGCAGTGAAAGAGGTCAGTCAGGAAAACCTGGTATTATATGACTTGCTGACCGTTTACTGTCCCAGTGTCCAGTTCACATCATTGTTTTCACAACTTATTGTCAGAAAATATGCGAACGTTATACGATGAAAAAATGGGAGCGCAGGTTTCAAAACCCTTCCTACTCGATGCAGACGACTCACACTTTCACCAATTCTCACGAGGGTTTGAGTAAAAGTTATCAAGCACCAGAAGCATAAATTGAGGTGTTGTAAGTATTTACTTTTACCACATGGCTTCTTTGCTTCTTGACCTATTAGTCAAATTGCTTACATAAAAATGTTGATATTGATGAAAACAGCAAATGAAAAATTTACTTTGGGGTTGGACAGTAATGAGTTTAGAAATCTGCCAAAGCAAAATTCCGTTTTTTATTTTATTTTGGTATGTTGCGATAGGTACCACATCGCAACCAATATCGATATCAACATCAAAAGAGGACCAAAGCATGTGGTGTCGATACCACTTTCGATACCAGTATCTCGTATCTGTTTTGGCGTCTAGGTTTTGATGAGAGAGTCCGATGTGATCTAGGTACTGATGTTAAAGAAGTATTTTAGAAAATAATCAGATAACGGTTGGGACGTTGGGAGTCATCGGTCAAGCTCCGACGAAAGACCAAGAGACCAGTCTTCTGTCAACCTCCAAAGTGATACCTACCTAGATAGATCGATCGTTCATATACTCGTACCTACTCTCAAAAAGTGTTCCACGTGACGGGTCTCTGCATCCCTTCCGTGGTCCTAAAATCAGGTCTTCAGCATCCCATACTCCATCCTCCTGTGGATTCCTTCTTCGCCAGGCGACTTGTCCAAGGACGGATTTCCGGGCAAACCAAAGCGGGTCATTGCGTTGATATGGAGAATTTCCGGTGGTACCACCAAATCATCCCTTTGGAGCCATGTTGTAAGTAGACAGCCTACCTACTTACTTCGTCCTCTCATCGTACGGCATCCTCGTAACTGACGTCCAGTCCAATTATATTTTATTTTAATAAATTTTTCGAAAAAGGAATAGAAAGAATCGATGATTTAATTTTGAAATACCTCCCTTAACCAACAGTATCATATCAGTACCAACTCACCAACTAATCATGGAAGTCGATTTTCACGTGACCTATTGATAGTGACTATAGGGATATTGAAGGAAGTAATACAGTAACACAGGTTCACAGATAACAGGTTGGTCATAGGTTGTTGTTGAGTTCTTCCTCTATTAAGTGTAAATTACGAGTATAATCACCATACAGAAATTAAGGTAGAGTAGGCACTAATGCCATGGACGCTTCAGGCCAAAATGTATTAAAAATGAAACCTCCAATGTCTCAAACCACATCAAATTTTCTGTCGGATTGTTTTTTCGACCTTGTTACCTGATTGGGTTATTGAACAAAATTAATGATGAATGATTTTCAATAAACCAATCAATTAACAAGGTCCGACCGCCATACCGACAGAAAATTTGGAGGAACTGTTAGGTGGTTATTCTACTAATAGAGTTGCAATCTACTCACAAAAACTGGACACTGAAAATATAAGACCATTTTAATGACTTCATCTTGACGTGCGCGGGTGGCGTAAACTTCATAATTACGGTCTGGTTGTTGAAGGCGATTGACGCGGACCGCTAAATATGGCTGAAGAAAAACCTCCAGAGGTTGCGGGACGGTCTCCCGAACGACCCTTGTCCCAGTTAGACGATGAGGACTCCGTTTCATCTTCAAATCATAAGGAAGGTATTAGAGGACTCGGCGTCATTAGCCCAAGTATCATCACAGTCGACTTTAATGGCTCATCAACCGTTTTCTTTATAATTACGGCGTTCGTCTGTTCACTGTTGTTAGCTTTGTAGAAGCCGTTTTTCGGAAACGGGACTCCCACTTTATCCCACGCTACACCATAACCACACAGTTAAACCATACCTACCTAGTAGGTGAAGCTAGGGAAGTTTGAAATTTTCCCCGGCGAGGTTTGACACCCCCCAATCACAGCTCAGGGGCATTTCTTTTTAGAGGGACCGGGAGGACTCACAGAACTCAATCCTGTTGCAAGTGTTTTTGGTTTGGATTCCATTACTGATAAGAATCCAAATCGTGTTCCAAGCGCGTTGGGTTCGGGACTAAACCACAAAATTTTCAACCCCGCGGAGAGTATACTCGTATAAAGAATGCTTTCACAAGCAGTTACCCATCAGTTCATTGACATGGAGAGTTTTCGTTTTTTAATGATCCTATCCTATCTCCAAAATCGTTACCAATCAATGCACATGCACAAGTTACGCTTTAACCCCAAAAGGTTGCAGAATGTGTTATGAGCACGACGATATTTATGTACCAACATGTTTTGGTTCCCTGAATTTCATTTATAAAATGTACACACATGAAAAACTGCAGGGAGTAGACAAAATCTCCGTTCAAATATCAGCTGTTCAAATGCATCTTTCTTTCGATCCCACCGAACCAAGTTTGTTGTTTACTTTCGAAGCTTCCTGTTACTGAATTTCATTAAGAATGAATGATACAACTCTCCGATAATAATAATTACAAGAAGGTACCTACCTAATCATTGTCGCCAAGAGATGATTGTGAACCTTGCGGTAGGTGGGTATTTTATGTCAATAGGATCTTTGTCGATGGGCAATCTATACAGAAAATAATAAACCGTTGTGTAATAATTTGCAGCGTTTTATTATTTCATAAAGTTTCTTTCTAATTCATCTTGATTTTATATTTTGATATTTCAGCCAATTTTGTTAAGTCACCTTTGTACTTGTATGTAAGCTATGAGGGACATTTGGCCTATTTACAAAAAATATATTTCAATTTCTTGAAAACTATATATGTTTCAATATATTTCCAATAGTTACCCATACTTGAATAAAAAGCTAGTTCGACAAGTTAGCCCAGCCTTTCAAGGGGAAGTACCAATCAATCAAAAATGTGGCCAACAGCTATACTCTAAAATGCCACTACCTAAAAGAGCAGGAAATAAGATGTTGACTACGATTACGATGAACGATCGTTCCATTTTCTGCTCCCCAGTTGGAAGCACAGTAAGTATCCCTGTATGACTGAGGAGAAAAGAAAAGTTTCCAAGCAGGTCAGATACTCATCCATCAGATATGACAATGACGGAGGGAGTTACGGCACGATGAAGCGGGATGCTTAGGAGAGCCCGAACGTATCATTCTGGACACTCCATACTTTTATAAACGGATATACTCGGGAGTGACATTTGCATACGGGATGAGCGGTCCTCGTCACCCCAAACAGATACGATGTTCGCACAGGAACCCATGGCACGATACCACGATACCCCTCAGGGCACTGCTGATTCCAAGGTAAATGGGGAATGTTTGAAAGTCCCTAGTCATGAGCATTGGTCGGGGCACGCCCATACGCCACGTTTCGAAAGGCAGGAAAAACGTAGGTATAGTCCTCCTGAACCCCATTTGTTTTCTTCGCATGTGGTTTTCCTCCTTCCTCTGTATTCAAATCAGGTCGTGAACGGCTATCAACCCTTAAATTTCAGGTTCCTCAAAGCTCAGTAACCCCGTTGTCCTTACAAGGCACCCTCAAGATTGTTCAAGGCGAACTAAACGACCCATTTTCTGTAGAAGGAACCTCAACCCCTATTTGCGGTGAACAGTAATTTTGTCTTTTGACAGTAAGTTGTCAGTTATTAAAGTAGCACAGCACTACCAAGAGTGTGGATTGAAACTCGGAAGCTGCGAGTGGCATCGGCCGTCAAGGATGTGGGTTTCCTTCCCCACAGATGGAGGTTTAACCCGATTCCCCACTATTGGGGTCAAGGAGAGAAATAGGAAAAAATGAGGTTCACCGCAGTATTATTTCTGAAGATCAGGAGTCTGATATAACGTTCTACGAATTGGGAATATTCATATCAATCATCTGGAATATTAATGTATTTGGAATATTATTATTTTATATTGGAATGTTTTGGAATATTAATAATCGTTTACATTTCGTGGGGGGGGGAAGGGAGGTTGTTGAGAGAGATTACAGGACCGACATGTAGGCGCCACAAATCGTTAAATCTGACTCAAAGTCTTAATGCTTCCATCATTTAGCAATTCTTCCTATAACTTCCGTTTTGGATTTTTCTAGTTGATATTGACTTTTTACATATTTTCTATACCCCACACAGTCACACCTATAACTTTCACAAACATTTTCTTTGTCTTTCGGCTATCATGAATCAATATACCACAGTTTAACGAAACATTTCAAAAGAAGGAACAACAATTGGAAGGAATGTACAAATCAAATAAAAAAATCAAAATCCTTTTATGCCGTTACAACGAAACATTGTATGACAATGGTCAATGTAGATACATGGATAAATTCACGCTTTTAACAAAATAACATTACAAGTTAATTCCCTTTGGTGGAAAGAATCCAATGTCTTTCTTTTCCTTAGAAATAGGCTTAAAAGGACTAATGTATTGTGGTTCTCATTTGCTGAGTTCGATCTCAGACTTTAGTTTATTATTGTAGCTTTGTGGTTCTGTTTGTTTGTAGCTTTGTGGTTCTGTTCTTTTTGTGGTTCTGTTTGAGAATCACCTACTTACACATTCAAGGTTTTAGCATGGAACATCTCTAGCCACGACGTAACTGCCGAAAAACGACCCGAAAATGTGACCCTTTTTCTGATGCTTTTCACGCACAACCAATCGTTATTAAGAAAATATAACTTCCCAATTTTCACCCCCCACAAAAATCGTTCACCACTCGTTGGGATGCTCTGAATTTATTACACATCACACCACATCTCATGCTGCCAATTTTCACCTCCTTCCACATCCTTCAGAGCACTACTGAGGTAAAGTAGGTAAACAAACAATGTTGGTTGGAGTTTTCAGTTTGGCATTATGATAGGTACCTTCACAACATACAGTATATGAAGCACGCTAGTAGAAGCATGATCCATGTTTTTTCAATTTTAGCCGGCAATGCTGAAGTAGAACTAACCGGGGGTGCAGGGAGCTGGCCCTCTGCCGAGGCGCGGAGCGCCGTTTTTCATAAGGCTTTTTATTGCCTCCAAAACCCTTCTATCGACAGGTTCTTTTCTACTAAACGGAGAAACGACCCAGAACTGCTTCGAACTCGATTATCACGATTTTAAGGACCCCTTTCCACTTTTAAGGTCCCTCTCTCATAAGCCGTCCAGCAAGCATTTAATTGAGTAATTACTCTGATTCGGTCAGTAATTATTACACATCGGTTTGATGTTTTGAAGTCCTTCTCCAAATCCATGATAAACTACCACCGATTTAGACTTTAGGAAAGGACTATGGTAGGAATATAGGAAAATAATAGTTTAAGGACTTTAGGAAGGAATATTTCAGGAGTTATTCATATTATATTCTTTACCAGCCGCGATTTTTGACAAGTACATTGATGTGAATATCACTAGAGAACAAACTATTATGCACAAACTGGACCGATTTTGCGTTATCGGTGAATTTCTTGAAGATTTTCAGTACGACCACTTCCTTATACTTGTTGAACCTACTTAGTTTTAATATCCGTTTTCAGACGGACTGGCCGGCAGACACGAAACAAAATTTGACTAGGAATGTCTGAAACGTACAAGAGAACATTTTGATTTTGACACTTTCTTTTCACAAATGTACTTGGAACAAAGCAACGTGTAGTCGTGTCACCACAGATACCTATTCAACCGCAAAGATGTAGACATGAGTGCGCCATCAGAGAAAGTAATAGTGGGCAAGTTATGCAAACTTTCGAAAGCAGATAATTGTTTGAAATACACATACCACCAAAACTTTAGCATCAATGGAGGAAATTATAGGTCCATCAAGCAGTGAACATAATTATAGTAACCCACTGTGTATGCTTCTGTGTTCATTTTAATAGCAGCTACTGTAATAGATAATGGATTCCCAGCTTAGTGAAAATGATTCCGTCAACTTAAATGTTACCATTTTCCTTATCTTATTGATAATGATTTATTCAGAAAGGTAATATTCGTCGCTATTGAAACATGATTGGAACCACCAAATTACTTGAAAGGCTCTACAACCGTCAGTTACTCGATGCATGAATATGTCTATGAAAAATGAGTCTCAAACAAGACTCAGTTTTATTTTATGAATGTGTTTCGGTGACGGTAGCTGCTGAGCAACCTGGCGGAACCCGGAGGAAGTGGCGCTATGGCTGGCTGATCCAGATAGCTCCAGACAACAAAAACTCCCGAGCTTTCCTTCTGTTTGATGACTCGGAAATGTTAGAAGACCAGAATATTTTCCCAAGACATATAGGTATTACGTTTCTGCAACCCTGTCAAAGCTTGCCTGGATACCACTAGTGCAAATGTTAATACAGTAAAGTCGTCGACGCAGGATTCATTATTCAATACAAACCAGATAAGAGTAGATATAATACTAATCGGAACCGCAATAGGTAGTCTAAGGGCAGGTGCCCTGAATACTCGCAATTGCGACTTGTAATTCTGACAATATGGATTTTATTCGATCGGTGATTTTTACAATTCTTGATAGATATAGAGGGCAATTGAACTGGGTGATTTGTGAGTACCTGCTCAAGAAGAGTCAAGAAGAATCAAATATAATTGAATTTGGAATTAAATACCAACACTGGAAATTGTATTCTTAGTACGTTCCGAAATCGTACAATTGTCAATAGTTGAGATTAGGTACCTTATTCTACCTTCAGAGTGGAACAAAAATGTTCAAGCAGGCATCGATCAACATTGTTGAACAACGATAATCAATCAATAATAATCAATTACTTGTTGTACAACAATAGGTATAGAACTGGGGGTGCATTCGAACTCCTGGAGTTTCAAAGCGAACTTTAACCGTACTCGAACCCGAACTCGACCTACTTATTCCAATATATACGAACTCGATATTTTCTTCTCGAACTCGAACTTTCCATAAAAGTTCACGAACATGTTCAAGTAAAGGTCACAACAGGTTTGAGCCACAATTTATTATAGTATATTTGAGGAACGATTCGACAAACGTTATTTGAAGAAACGTTTTGAACATGTCCATTAGGTTCCCATACAAAAATACTCAGTCAAGTGAAAATATAACATAGCTTGCTTGCGTCCAAGAAAATGTGAAATCAAAACTTACTGTGTAAGTTCAAAACTCTTGATCGTGTTGATGTTTGCAAAATAAGACCAAATATCAACAAAATCGTGAACGAAATTTATGAGAGCGCAGGCGTGGAGCGTAGGTACCGTTGATTTAATAATGATGAAATTCAAAGGGGACCTCAAGGGACCCAAACCATAATAACCCCTGGAAATTTGAACAAAATCGAATAAAACTCTGGAAGATATGGCTGTAACAAGGAACTGCAGACAGACAGACCGACGGACAGACAAGGAACCATTTTTGTTCAGGAACCTCCGAAACGTAAAATGCAAGAGAGATGGAATATCAATTTTGGGGGACAAAGCTTTTCTCAACGCTCAAAGTGAAAAAAAAGATTCTGCTACCTTTGGTAGACTCGGAAGCAAAACAAGTAATATTATTTATTACAAATAAAACCAACGACCAGCGTAAAATATTATTGAATCCATGTTTCGTTCAGTCAAAAACATGGGTGATGGAAGATTGAGCCCAAATCCCTTCGAGCAGTGGAAAATTCAGCCCAAACCCTAAGCCGACCCCTGTAGCAAGTGGAAAATTCAGCCCAACCCAAAGATTACCTGGGATGCACCTCTCTGGTAACGAAAAACCACGTTTTTTCACACGTTTCAGCCCGTAGCTCGGAATACATTCGGGCGATTTCAATTTGTTATTTCTCATGTGAAAGCTGATTAAATT
>JAEMON010000002.1:27916236-27933520 GCA_030264115.1 Lygus lineolaris
ACTGGCGGCTAGACACCCCCAACGGCAACGTTTTTTTTGTCCCGTGAGATGACTGTGTCTCTTTTCCTTGTAGAGGGTGTGTCAAAAGTCGGTTTCGTTTTTATTTTCTACTTCACCTTATATTTATTCAGAATGTGTATACTTCAAACAGAACGGAATAGATCCAACTAAAATAGTCACTTCTGTGTAAATTACGACCGATGTGGCTAAGATTAAAAAAAAGATAATAATGAAATCCTTGATCAAACTGATATTGTCAGTATACAGTAGTCAGTTATGTTGCTCGTTGTTAGTAGTGATTTTTGAACCTTTACAAAAATGCGAAAACAGAAATCTTGTTAGTTTGAACAAGATACCTATTATGTTTTCCATCGCAAATGAGGAATAATGCTTCCACTTCGAAACACATTAATTTATCAAAACCCCTGAGACAGAAAAAGAGCGGCGGGACTGTTTGTAATCCATAAACTAACAAATGCGTGAATCTTATATTCCTAATGATCTTCGAGTGAAATGGATTCGAAAGCACTTCGCCATTTTAGGATTGAATCGTTCTAGATCGCAGTGAAGATAAATATACCTGTTCTATAGAGTTGGCGGACGCAAAAACCAGATTGGTCGGGTCAGCAGGATAGTGATAGACTCAGAGTTTCGATACTTAATGAAGCCGAGTTTTCTCATTATCAGGCTGATCCGAGAGCATTAAGAAATAATGGAGACCTCCTAGTGAGATAATAAGTTGGGTGGACACTCGAGACCCCACTAATAAATCTTACGATTATGATTGCCTCAAACAAGATTGGGGTCTGACCTTAAAATTGTAAATTACAGTCTGTGGAAGGAGTGACTTTATTGACTCATAGGTCAATGCCCGAAGCACATAAATACCAGAGGTTCCATGTAGGCTGCGTTCACATTGAGTGGGGGTGGTAATAGGTATGGTTTCCTCATATGTGAACCCCCATTCGGGATCTACCATTCGCTGAATTAGGTACTTATTACTCTTGGATTCAACTCTGCGCATGCATCACCCTTTTTGTTGATTAGTCATTACGACTAGTGTGCTCTCGTTGGAGTAGCCCCAGAACCTAAAATACCATAAAATTGAGCAGAATAAAGATTTACCACCCCCATTTCCTTTAATATAATTTGCTGCAATTCCCTAGCTAGTATGGATGACGCTACGAGTAGAAATTCACCCTCACAAACATTAGGTGTCTCATTCAAGAAACTCATCTCCACATAATCGAGGGGTCAATGCCTGTCGGTAACTTGGCGGCTTGGATACTATAATCGTATACTATCCACAATGGCACCAGGTGCGATATTAGAATGATCCTTTCATTCTAGGGTACGTGGACGCTCACTCAGCGGCGAGCCACCTGTCATTATTGTGTCATTAGCTCGGCAAGTGCGAGATACCAGTCGCAGTGGCAACTCTGTGATGTTTCCGCCTACGAAAAGAACCTTGTTCTGGTGCTTACTTCTTATACAAATATTTCTTCTCGAAATATTACATGAACACTCGTAACGATGTTACACATTATCGTGCAGCATTTTTGTGAGCCATTTGAGAGCGCTTTGATGTCATCTCATCCTCCCGCGTAATGAGGTGATAAGTCTTCATTAAAAATAATAACTACCTAATACGAATGTGTCACTCCAGACCTTTTGAAGATATATTTCAACGAAGCCTCGGGAGGGCCAGTGTAGTCAGCGATAACTTGAGAAAAAAATTAAGAAAAATGTGTAGACTTTTGGGTTTTTCAGGATTCTGGATAAGGTGGTGTTTTTAGGGATCTTACGATGTTCCACGACGTCATATTATTGTTGGATCTTGTGATTTAAATGCAATACTACGAGTATCTACATATATCTGACAAGCCATGTATTCCATGGCCACGTGGTCCATTTATTTTTTAGGATGATGGGGAATTGAAAAACGGGCGTAGGTAATATCCCTAATTTTCTTTAACATGTCTTTAATGGGGAGGGGGGGGGGGTGTCTCATGTGACACCTGTACATTAGTAGGTCATTTCAATAGGTAGAAGAAAGTAAAACAAAGACAATTATAAGGTTTGGATCGTGCATTACAAATCACAAGGGTAACTCGCCTGAGGGAGTCGTGAAAGAAGATTTTTTCCTTTCGCATCGTCGTAAAACACCACCTTACGCCGAGAAGTGAGTGTCGGGTTAACGGTTAACAATTGAGGGAAGACGGTCGGTATATAACACTATAAAATCAGCTGATACAACGAATTGCAGTATTTTCCTGATTGATTTACTGAGCGATACGACCTCGGTTAAGTTAAAGAGTTTAGAGCGGGGAGAAAGGGGTGACCTATGTCCTCGGATGTGTTGGCTAATCGGGAGGGGAACGTCTGGAGCGAAATGTCAGAGCTTGAGGCTGGTTGAAGAGGAATCGTGCGATTCACTTCACGACTCCTCTTCGCCGACTTCCCACTTACCTATTGGTAGGGTAGGTTAGAGGCATCTAGAGGTATAAGAGAAGTACCTGGCAGGAAAGGGGTAGGTGGGTGAGCTTGCCCAACAGCTTTACAGAGTTCAACAGAGTCCCAGGAAAACGAAGAGTAAGTAGGTAAGTAATGAACTGGAGAGAGAATATCCCTTTAAACTTAGCAAAAGAGCTTTGTTCTGGTGGTTACCTACTTTACGAACAATATTTTTCTTCTTGAATTATTATTAAAATCTCAAATTTCCAACGTACCTACCATTTTATCCAACATAATACCTACCTATTATGCATAAATATGCATCCACTGTTTTTTTAATTCCTTTCTACCAAATAGAAGAATTACAATGAAGAATCAAAATAGGTACCTACCTATAATTATGTAGTAGAGAGAACGGAGATGAATTAGAGGATTTGTTTTCAAATTCCGATTCTTAATCTATTTATTCTATTAGTGGTGTCGGACTGGAGGTGAACTGAAGCGAAAAGCTGTTGAGGATATTTGCGAAAAACCGTCGAAACTCATGTACAAGCATAAATGAACGGCACATCTACAGGTGACGTTGTCGAGAAGGAACATATGCAATCTATGCGTAGGGCTATCTATAAGGCTAGGCGAGCATGGTGCACCCTGGATAATGCTAAACGAACTGGAATGAGGAAATGGGGCTGGGAGGCTTGGGGACTATCACCTCTTTGGGCTCTTCTCAATGCTGGGAGGCTTGGGGACTATCACCTCTTTGGGCTCTTCTTCATGCTAGGAGGCTTGGGGGCTACGAATTCCATTATTGGGAGGCTTCGTGTATACGCCCCTATTTTCAACATATATTCAAATGTTTTCATATTTCAGTTCAGAGAGCGTTTCATATTCCAGTTTAACTTTCAAAATTTTGGCGTGAACCCAATTTAACTGTTTGAACTTTCATTTTTATTCATGTTCTCCCAAACCTCTGACTTTGTTCAAAGTATCTCATTCAATGGGATACATTGGACAAGGGGTTGAGATACATTGTACGGATACGAGGATACATTGCACTAATTCTATAAACCTTTCTTGATAATTATTTAATGTACAGGACTGTTTTATCTCTTTATTTCATGCTAGTTGATGGCGATTATCTCAATTATCTCAATTTCTATGTCTGTTCATCCGTTTGCCTGCTATGCACGGCCAAAGTCCAGTAAATTGATGTGAGTGGCAAAATATCTTTGAGTCAGTCATACCTATAGTACCTGGATGATAAAGTAGGAGAGGAGCATACGTAAATACCTCAAAATACTGGATCAGGAACCGCTAAAATATTCAAATGATAACGGGTTAACATTTTTTAGGGGTGCATTCGAACCCACGAACTCGTACTTGAACTATGGAAAGTTCGGGTTCGAATTTTTCGGACTCCTCGGTTCGAGTTCGAAAAGCATAGTTTGTGTTCGGCTTTGTCACGAACTGTTCGAGTTCGAATAAAGGGTATGATTGACGACAGATTGGTCCCTATAGCTATAACGTGAACATCCCATTTCTCGAGGAATAATTAGGTCGTTTATTCATCAAAATGAAAAAAAAAAAGTCCGCCAAGCTGGGTGGGTCGTATAGCTTCCTCACTTTTGTAACATCCACGTATACAATCAGTCAGCGAATTTGGAAGAATAGTTCCAGAGTCATCCCATGGACAACAAATTCTAAGTTTCCGCACACGCAGTAGGTATTACTGGCCCAATCGCGACGAGATTCGTAGGTCATTATCCTGTAGGCGCCTACAACTACCTTTCGAAATTGAAAGAAATCGGTCCATTAGAAACGTGTGCACAAGGTACCCTAGAGGACCGTCTTGGGTCGACCCCGCGCAATTCCTGAAAAATTCACCTAAATTGGTTGAGTAGTTCCGGAGCTGTGCCTGTGACAACGAAGTTGAAGTTTGCCCATGCGCAGTAGCTATGATTCAACTGAGACGAATTCAAAGGTAATCGTCCTGGTGTCATCGTCCAAATACTCTTCGAATTTGAGCAAAATTGGCCCACTGGGAAATGTGAAACCGGAGTTTCAGGAAATTCACGTTTGCGCATGCGCACAAGCTATCATTGGACCAACGGCAATACAATTCATAGGAGACCGTTCAGGGCATCACCCAGACAATCCCTCAAAATATCGTCAAAATCGGACCATAACTTCATATATAGTTTTGCCTGGGACAAGGATGACCACAGACAGAGACAGACCGACAGACTTTCGGTAATAAGGAAGCAAAAATTGTGTGTGGAATTTTAGAAAACTACCCACTCCTCCCCACACCCCATTTTTTTTAGAATTATTCAAGGTATGTACACGTACCTACCTACTACCTATAATCATGAGAGGGTACTGTCCCTGGAATCGAGTATTTGCAGTGGGCATGGATTTAGTATCCCACTACGGATACTAGGCCCATGGCAGTGGGTATTAGAAGAATTTTCATGAAGTTCCTGTAGTGACCTGAAGCAATGTTCGGTTCGGAAGTTCTTGAGTTCGAATGCACCCCTAGTAACATTACGAAGACCAAACCTTTCAAACTGTACTCACAACTTATTCCATTTTTTCTTAGGCAACGTTTCATGTGCCTCAAATGTCTACAGTGCCATTCGTTATTTCATTTCCAGTGCTGCCCTATGATTCTCCGTCTCCCCTACCTATATACCTACCGCAAATCACCCTCGTTTCAGAGTTTCTGACATGGGTCGGCGATAGGTGAAAGTACAGAGCGTTGTTCAGGAGTCGTTCTTGATCCCAGATTCAGACTCATATCGTCCTCAAAACCCCCTAAATAGAATTTTCAGTTCAAAATTTCGTTTGGCTGGGTGAAAACGTCTGCTGGAAAGGACTGCGCGTCGGCACAGGTAAGAGCGTTTGCTGAGGCCTCACGTAAGATTTGGGTGGCATTATCAAACTATAGGTATCTAAATACACTAGTAAGATCTCTAGATTTAAACTAATATAAATATATACCGCATATCTTGGTGCGTAATAAGCAAAGAATTTTATCGCATTCTTAGCTCATCGGATACGTTCGACATAATAGGGGACATATCATGGTCCAGGATATTCGACGTCGAATTGTGGGACTTTCGAAGTGAGTTAAGGCGCATGCGCTCCGATTCGATTTACGACGATTCGAATTTACCACGGGCTGGAGGCGTCGAAAATCAGACTCGACGTCGAATATCGAAATGCAGCAGCGATCCTAGCGGTAGCTTCGATTTTCGACCATTCGACAGGGAAAAAGTGTGGGAGCCTCATGATACCCTCGAGTTTCGAAAATCGAATCAGATCATGAATACCCCAATTGCACCGTGTTGCTTGTTGGAAAGGTTCTCTGTGAGAACTACATATATGGATAAATAAATAAAAAACTATGAACGTTGCTAAACTTATTCCTTCTATGATTCATTATGCAGGAGACACATCATATCACTGTATAAGAGGAGAAAGATACTTTCGTATCAGTGATAAATTTCAAGTAAGCAGTAGCACGAAAGGCAAACTCCAAACATACTCCGAAATTGATTATAATAAAATTATTAGTACCTACCTACATCATATTAGTTCAAAAGAAATTTCGAATTAGAAAACAAATTTTAAATTAAAAAAAAGGAAATAAAATATAGGTACGTACTAGGAGTATTTAGTTAAGCATTCAAATGTTGGAGACTCAAAAAACTAGTACATCACCAGGCCTTGCGTTTTTGGGGGTTATATAAATAATAATCTCAATAATACCTATTACATCCTAGTGGTAGAACAACAACTACAAGTAACTACTTACTTATTCTGAGGCCTGTAATGAGATTGGACCTTTACAATTCAGTGAAAGAATCATGTCTTTAATATTATGAACATATTTCGGTCGTGCTTTATTGGATTCGTGATTGTATGAAGTAGAAGGATATTTCCCCGAAGCCAAAACTGTTTGTTCTTTTCCCTCTCATAAGACAGTAACGGTTCTCAATTCTGTCAGCGTGAGCGTGAAGAAAAACTTCTGACCCATGGAAGAGCGACTCTCCAACCCGCTAGTCACTCAATTAAAACTTTAAAACTTCTATCATCCGCCAGATTTTGCATTTTTAACGAATTTTTTCAAGTTTTAATTCTCACGTGACATCCAAGAGAACAGCGTGACCTACTAAGGTAATAGCTTTTTGTTTTTGCGGGGAATAGCGAAAAAGCGAGCATGATATGGGTAGAGTCATGCATGACAAGAAGACAACAAAAATGTAGATGAGTTGCAGGGAGGCAGATCTGACATAAAAAAACGTTACTTACGGAGGATTATTAAATTAATTTAAATTTATTTCATTTTGGTGCTGTGGAGTAGGCAGTTAAAATATACCTAGGTTGATTATGATTGAACTACCTACATGTACTTTCAACTTAGAATGATGTGTCTTGTCAACATTTTACTCTTGGAACTGGCACGTTTAAATTCATTAGATTTGACAAAAAAGTCTGCCAAGTTGGGTGGGCAGTATAATAACTACCTCACTTTTGAAAAATGGACGTATAGAATCAGTAAGCGGAAAGTTCACTGAATTCGGGAAAATAGTTCAGGAGTTATGCATATATGACAACAAATTTAAAGGTACCTATTACTGATCCAATTTATTGTGACGCAATTCATAGGCAATCGTCTTGGAGTCATCTCCCAATACTCCCATACCCTCCAAATTGGAGAAAAATCGGTTCATTGCGAACTCAAAAACCGTTGTTTCAGAAAATTCACTTTTGCGCATGCGTACAGGCTAACATTGGTCTGATAGTGATAAACTTCATAGGGGAGCATCTAGGGCCTAATCCGCACAATCCCTGAAAATGTCATCCAATTCGGCTGTAACTTGGTATAGTTTTGCTCGAGGGAGACAAATTTTCCAATATACTCGTATCTACCAGCATCAGTGCCTAACAGTTGAAGGGGAATACGCGGAACCAATATTGTAAATTATGGCCGTAGGGACAGGGAGGCACAAGCCAGTATGTCAAGGGTAGATAGGTATATCGGTGGAGGGCAGGTGTGACCAGCGAGCGTAGTGCCTTCCGGAGGGTGATTAGGGCTGTACGTAGGCTGCATCAGGGTCTTTATTATTAGGTACCTACCTCAGACAACAGCCTTCTATATTCCTTTGTACCATACCTATGCTCGTGGCTTCGTCACAAACAAATAAACAAAGATATGTAAAGATATGTATGGATATATTCATTGAAGTCTCTTTTTCAAAAGTAAATTTCAAAATGTCATATCAAAATGGAAGAATAAGTTTGTAAGCCAAGAAATCGGTACATCTTTTAGGACCAAATGATTTAATGGGCCGAATGACTAAAATTCGTTTTTAGGAAGTTTTTAGGAGATAATCACATGTATATATATTTTCTTTAATATGTACCTATAAATATACCTAATCAACAATAATATCCCTTCTTCTCCCCCCCCCCCCCCCCCCCCTTATTTCCTCTAAAATTAGCCGGTTAAACAACTCGAATGAGTATTATAGTATAATATCGCTAGAAATACTACAAAGGTCTTTGAATGCTCTCTCATCATGTCATACCTATACTGCATGAGTAATGAGTATGCTTTCCAGTCTTCATTCGACTTGGAACGTCAGAAATGTTACGAGTATGCATCAGAAAATGTGGCTCCGGCCTTACCTATTTGGTTCGTTAGAAAACGGAAATGAAGCAATTCGTCTCATCCCGATGACCATTCGTTGAGAGCTGTATCCAGCAGGGAAGACCAGAGAAGGGAGGAAAGGCCGTGGAAGCAGAATAGAGAGAACAATAGGAATCGAGATAGGTGGGCAGGTAGCACACCAAGTCTAAGGTAACGAAAGGTAGCGAAGAAAAGGGAAATTGCCGCATGTTGCATTGTGCGGTAGGTAAGGAATACTCTACCCGGTAATTAGGGCCTTACGCCGGATCCAATAAGACCGTCTTCATAGATTGAAATCTCAAGTATGGAACATTGCGATGATTGCGCAGGCACAGACCACCGCTGTGTTTTTCCGTGGAAATTGTGAACTGCTGCGTGCTTCATAGGTAGGTAGACACGAAATGCACGGAAAAACGAGAAGGTAGGTAGGTACGCAACCTTATCAAATCTTTGGGCGTCTAGGTATAATAGTAGTCAAGAAGGGGTTGTCTTACCTACAGGCACCGTCCATCCTGGTTTCCGGAACTAGTTTGGGTTTTCCTATTTGTTGTTCGCGATGTCCCACATTTTGACATATCCCGGAGATGTAGGTACATGTACACTTTCAAAAACGTGGAAATTTTCTGCAATTCTTACATTTTTTGACATGATGGATATGTCTAAGGCGTGGGGGTCTATCTGTGAAAATGTACGAAAAAATGCAACGCTTCTAGTTCGTTCGATTTCCACGTACAACCAACCCATTGGTAGGGAAACGCACCTGGCTACATACCTAAGCTAATTTGATCGGACTATAAACAAAATTTTCGTTTGGCAGAAACATGAATGCATAGGTTTCTATAAACTATTTCCAGCACGACCGAATGACGCAGTTAAAACTAGGAAATACGTGACACTAGCGCTCCTCGTTTCGCGTGAGACTAGCTATCTTATCACATTTTATTCTTATCATTTCTTGCTCGGTTTCATTTACGCAGTTTACTGAACTGAAGTTACTGAACGTCTACTTAAATTCAACATTTCCGTACAGGTAGATATTGTACAGGTAAATATTGTTCAATATTACCGTAAACCTTTGCTTGAATTAGAGAGTGAACGAATTTTATATTGGTTTTTAATTACAACCAATCCGTAACTAAGTATAAATATAATTCCGACAGTTTTCACACTATGAAAATCGTTCACCACTCGTTGGAATCGGCTGATTTTATAGAAAGTTTTTATGTTAAAACAAATTAAAACTAATTTATTCAGAGTTGTTGAATTGAAAATAACCTAGACATATCCATGATCTATTGTTTTTCCCATCAAGGGAGAAATTTACTTTATCGTGGAAAACTTCAACATGTTTCTTCGCTTGAACAACTCTTTTTATCAGAACATGTTATTATAATTATTATTTTTCACTTCTGCCCATGCCTGCCACCATGGTAACCTGGCAATCCAGATCCAGAAAGAATGTGAGCTGATACAGGTAGGAACTACCTACTATAATACCAATCCACATTGGTGTTGAAATGTGTCACTCTGAGGTGGTGTATAAAACGTCGATGAAGTATAAAATTTCATTCAAAAAATCTAGACTTGAATTCCTCACATAACAGATTGTTTATGACTTATTCACAGAATGCGATGTCATAAAATGAAGGTCCTAACTACCTACATGTTTTCATGTTCCTTTAACATAATCTCAAAGGTTGAATCGTCTATATTTTCAAATTGGTCTTCAAGTCCCAAGAGTATTATTGTATACAAGAGTATTATTGTTCTGGAAATAGGTATTATTGTTGAGGATGACAACTTTTTAGCAGTCAAGAGTATTCGAGATCACCCTTTTTTTTAATCCCTATTAAACGTCTCTGAAGTTATAAAAAGCATATTTTCTCAACCCACGCTTTTTTCGCGCTTGTAATATGTGCCTAGGTACCTACCTATTTTTGAGAAAAATAAGTTCACTAATCATAATAATTTCCCAATTTTCAGCCGTCACCTTTTGAAATAAATTACATGCGGTATTTTGGAAAAGGGCAGGGTTTTGATGTGAAATCGGATGCCCAACAGGAAGGTATTATATTATAGTACCTACCTAATTAGTGTGTTCTAGAGCTATATACCTGGAGGTCCCTATGTATAATAGATGTTATATAAGGAAGTCTTATGCATACCTTCAACTCAGATCGGAATTTTCTGGGATTTCTGACCTAAGAAATAAGA
Organism: Lygus lineolaris; assembly: GCA_030264115.1. Lineage (NCBI taxonomy): Eukaryota > Metazoa > Arthropoda > Insecta > Hemiptera > Miridae > Lygus > Lygus lineolaris. The sequence continues at coordinate 27,926,600 of JAEMON010000002.1, forward strand.
TTGCAACTATTTAATGGGCTAAGTAATCTTGAAAAGATTCCAAGCTTATTCCGAATAGGTAGTAGAATTTTGTGATTTGTGAAAAGATCGATCCTATGAGGACAGATATTGTTCTATCAATGTTACATAATGTCTGGCATAGGTACTTATAACTACATATAAGTAGGTACTTATATGTATTACACCTATAATAAATTGGTGGTAGGTATCTATAGATACCAACGTAACGTTTTATTGTCCAGATCCCAACTGGGGTTTTTCGTTATGTCCAGATCACCGTATCGATGGACATTTGGACCTCTTCCAGAAGGGATTTCGATTTTTTGAGAATGTTTGGGGGGGTTGGTGGCATCAGTTGTTTTCTAGCTTGTAACTTACCTAAGTATAGTACCAAGGTAAGGTACCTACCTATCGAGGTGAGGTATGTAGGTACATGAAAAATGTTAAACTTCAGGATTCGATTCAGACAGCTCTACGATGGAGTTTTACTTACTTATCAATCTACCAAACCCGGAATTTCAGAATATGCCCAAGATTTTATTTTTATTGAAGACTCGTTTAAAACGCAGGTTTTTACGAAAAGACGGTCTTTTTTCCTCTTATCATTGTAGAGAGGCAAAAAAAGTGGTGACTTACCTTAGGTGTACGATGATAACAAGACGCCGGCTGAAGTTCGTAGCGATGATGTTAGGCTGAGCGGCAAGACACGGTCACCAACACAAACACGGAACTACTGAAGCGGCCAAGCTGGAGCTCCCTGGTGACGGGACTCGAGGCTTCCCCTTCCTAACCCATCGTTCAGCTTTCCTTGGATCTTCGTCCTCATGCGGCCACCAGCTTTTTTTCGCCACTTACGCGAAATCTAGTAGGTACAGTCCCAGATATTCATGAATCTCTGTAATATAAGATCTATATCATAGAAATCTATAAGTAATATACGTTTGGATTCTATTATTAGGGTGACTCAAAATTGAGTGTGCAAAAACGTGCACAATTACGCTCCAGATGAGCGCTAAAAGCAAGAAATTGAGATTTTTGGGTGTAGTAAACTATCTAGTATGATACATGATTCTAATGTATTTTTTCATGCTGAATAACGTGGTGTTTTTTCGATTCAAGCCTCAAATTTCAAATTTTCTTAAAAAAAACGAAATAATTCTGGGTTGCTCAATTTTTTTTTTTTTTTGAAGTTATACTTCTTTGCGCCCGTTAGACACTTTGGGATGGGATGTTGGTCGAGAAATTTCGTAAGACATTTTTCGTAAGACATTTTTCATAAGACATTTTTCATAAGACATTTTTCATAAGACATTTTTCATAAGAACAATCGACGATTGTACGTTTCGTATGCTTTTGACTACTTCCCTGATCCCACGATTCTGAGATTTGGTATGTGGGCCTTTGAGGGACTTCTGAACACAACTGACCGATCCCAGATCAGCTGAGTGGCTCTAGAATCCAGTTTTTTTCCCTAATGATCCCACGATTCTGAGATTTGGTATCTGGGCCTTTGAGGGACTTCTGAACACAACTGCCCGATCCCAGATCAGCTGAGTGGCTCTAGAATCCAGTTTTTTCCCTAATGATCCCACGATTCTGATATTTGGTATGTGGGCCCTTGGAGGGACTGTTATTTTCACAGAAATAGAATAGTTACATACCGGAGACAATGTAATATGTATTTGAATTTTGGGCTAATATTAATTATTCCAAGAATCTAAACACTAGGTACTACTTAATAGTTATTGAACCGAAAGAACAGGAAGAATGTTGAAAAATCTGGGAAATCAGGGAAATCAAGGATACATCTTGCATACCGTGAGTGCAAGTGAGCAAGTATCCAACTCTCCAATTTAGTTTTCTTCACTTCACTAACAAAAACGTAGGTAGGCACTACCTAGTACTACCCTGCAATAAATTGATTAAAAATCGGACCAACCTAAATCAAATGGTTGTTCATAGGCGATCAAAAGCAAACAACATTGGAGCACAATGTTTTATTTATAAATAAATTCGATTTTCTCAGCCTTTGAAAGTAGATCGTATGCCGACGGTCTGATATTAGCGAAAAATCAGCAGTTTGGCAAAAGTTCGCAAACCGAATGTATTCGGTTGGACAGGACGCCACTACGAGGACATGGTGTTGATTTGGTGCTGTGCACTTCACCACACGGTACATTTCTTGACGGGGTTCATCGGAGACCCCAGCGGGCAGTTGTAGACCTTGGCGAATTCGACGCTGTTCGAGAGCGTCCCGATAACCCTGGAACACATAAGGACTGACCTACATCATCCGGAATTATCTAGGTAAAGATATAGGGACAGTAGGCGAGCTGAGAGGCAAAAAACAGAGTGGGACAGTGTGACAACAATGAGATGTAGAAACATGCAGACCGTCGAGGGCCTTTGCGTTGGGGGTTTTCTTTCTCCTAAGAAAATAATGGTACAAACTAGGAGAATCATGACAGATCAATGTGGGTTTCTGCCACATACAACAGTTCCGTTTGAAAAGGTAATACTGTTATCGGTTACACTTCATTGGTCCTAATTTATGATGGCTTCTGAAGGGCTTATAGGCCACTCTCTAAAACAGTTTTTCAACACACACACCCCCCACTTTAATTTTAATTACCTATTTAAATTAATTAATTAATTTTTTTAATATTTTAATTTATTCCTTTTTTAATTTTAATAACATCCAGGAAACTTCAAAAACTGAATGAACTTCTTGATAAACTTAATGCAAAAGGGAACATCAAGAGCAATAACAGTTTTAGTTTTCGGAATACCAATCTAACATGAACTAGGTACCTAAAATCATTCTAAATCAAACTACTAAGGAGCCCCGTACAATAATTACCTCTACTCGAGTCCACATTAATCATACTCTGAAGCTGCTGAGGCTTGTTTTAAAATACCTAATGGTCCGGTCAATTTAAGAAACTTACCATGAAAAGTGGTCGAAAAAAAATTCGTTTTTAGCACTTTTTGATATTTTCTCCAAAATGAAATCGAGAGATTTGTTTAAATTCACACGAGTCATTCATTTCAGAAGTATAAATGATAACCAACACCCCTCATCCTTCGGGTTTGGGTTTGTAAAAGCTCCACACCTGGTGTTTTAAAATTTAATTGTGTCTTCCCTCTGTGCTAGATTATACTTAGGTACTAACTTAGATTATACTAGCGTGCAACATTATTTGTAATCACTATAACATGATGTACATTAGTACACTTGTCGTAATAGTTAAATTATACTAGATATCTTTTAAACTTGCAACTTCAGTACTTATAACGAAAATCTGAGTCAACCTTGGTTAACCCAAAAAAACCTACATAAGAATCAATACCACTTTCACTGACAGCTTTCAGGAAACCAGGTTCGACTGTACATAGATACATACTTTATTGTACGATCCTATAAGTAGAATAATAATGAACCATGTAGTGGTGGCCCGCGGCTCTTGCTGAGGTAAACCCCCAAGAATAAAGCAATTTCTTCTGCTACCCGTAACGTTCGAGTTCGTTCAACGCTAAATTCACGGTCAATGGGTTTGAACCTAGAATGAGTCAACGACACTGCACAATGTCATATGCAAATCCGTTCGCTGCTATAAGCTCGAATAGTCGGACCCAGCGTTTCATGACCCCGGAAATTCCACGCTGAATCATGTATCATGAATATAAGGTACGCGTAGAACCTCGCAAAATATTGGTTCACTCCCTTGTACCTATTTAGTACCTAACAATAAACAATGTATCATACAAAACTACATTTTCAACTTTTCTAATTATCCTATAGGTATTCCTAACTTTGATCCCCGACCATGTCAGTTAATCGGACTTTAAGTGTACTTACCTGGGATACCTACCTACCTGTTACGTATTATAGGCAGTACTAATATTATACGTTGGTTCGAGAAACATGCGAATGGTCATACCTATACTTTCCAGGTGAGTGAACGGCGGTTTTCAATTTGTTCCTAGACGCTGCGGGTCGTGTTTCCCCACACCAGACTTGAGCGAAATTGAGGAAGAAAAGTTGCATTCCCGTATAATTGAGTCCGGGAAGGGTCTCATCTTTATCGCCGAATGAGTTGGACCACTTCTGATACGACTGCAATGGGTTCAAAATCAGCCTTTCAGGAAAATTCAAACAAACAAAATAGCTGCAAATTATTGCGCAATGGTTTATTGTTGTTGCATAAATATATAGATAACACCCTACTGTTCCTCGAATGACTAGGTATCTATGCAACTTCATGTCGTTCACACATATTTCTGAGTTTATTACAAGGGGTTCCTTTATAATAGTATCCAACAGTACAAAACATGAACAGTTCCGGTATGGACTTTGAAACTCGTATTGATGAAAATGTAATAGATACCTAGTTATACGATTGCGTAAAATCAGTTGATGTTTTAATGGCGATTTAGTCACCTTTCGTAACTAACCATCGACTTGCGACCGCAATCGTGATGTTGTATGGTCTCATTCGATTCCTAAAAATCGTAATTATCTAAAGCAGCCCGAAAAAGATACTATTAAAAGTTTCGAGCTAAGGCGTTTTTAAAATTGCATCTCCTATTTTTAATCCCTTAGAAGTGACTGACGATAGGTAACGCCGAGTTTCATTGCACCACTAGACCCCAAGTGGGACCTGCCCCTGCAAGTCGAATTTCCTTCATTTTATTCAAGTAGTTTCGAAGAAATGCGACGGACGAAGAATTATAATACAGTGGTTGGTGTCGGTACGAATAATAAATTTTTATTGAAATGTAAATCGTAAGTTTTGAACAATCATCTCTAATTTTTTTTAAACTTGAAATAATGGCCATGTTTGTCATTAAATTTTCAAGTCTTTGAAGCTGAAGGACGAAATCAGAAAATGATTTAATTTCGCTTTCGTGACAGGAGTATTTTTACCAATACTCACTCGAAACGCCTGTTTTATTCCGCCGTTATCGGCAATGTTTTCTCCTTGTGTGTTGATCCCATCTATTTGAATGCCGACCTCATCCACCACGTACTTCCCATACTGATCTGTGAAGATATAAATGGATTTGAACAATAATAGATTACAGTCAAAATCCCCTTGATAGGCCGCGAAGAAACAGGAAGAGACTTTGCCCACTGTGTACCAACATAATGTTTAATATTCCATTCTGAAAAGGATGTGGAAAATATCATCGAAAAACGGGTAAATTTCATCGAAATTGGATCAGGATTTGTAGAGTCACGAGTGTGACCAGGATGCCCTCCCACAGGGCGGATGTGACAAAATCCTGTAAACGTTCACCAGGAATCAATCCACCACCAGGTGAATAGTTATTGGGACTGAAGTTCGATCTATGATCAGTGAACCAAACAATTTTTTGTCATCCTGGTGCTAGGGAATTGTGTTACAAGGCGCCAAGAAATGATGCCATGTCGTCGGTCATCGTGTTCTGGGATGGTGACGACAGTAGGTAAGCTGATTTTGGGTCTTTCACGCTGAAATTCAGAGGAAATATTGTCACCCTAAAATAACCCTTTCACCTTTTAAAAAAAAAAGGCTTCCCAAGGGATACCGAGACCGTCCTCCTCTCCTTTCTGAAGTCGGTCAAAAACTCGAAGGAGTGATTGGTTTGTCTAACGATTTTTATATGATTATTTTATTCAAGTTTTGCTTCCTAACTACCGAAGCTATGTATATCAGCTTATATCTAAATAATATTTAAACGAAATACTAAGGAAATCAGAAATTATCATAAGAGGAGAGACCATTTGAACCATAAAAATGCACATGAATATGTTTTTGGCGCACCATCTGCGTTTTGGTGTTACTATGCCACCAGAGATTTGCGCCACATGGAAATAAATGTTGGGTGTCGTTGTTTTTATAGATTTTGCAGCAATAATAGATGCCTAATCAGTGAGTATCATAAGATTTTGATGGACTACTGGCAGTTTTACGGTGTTGATGCCAGTGTAGGTACTTACAGCACCAGTAGGTGTGTGGCACCATACACAATCTTAAATTTTTTCTCAATTTTTGAAATGCTGAGTATGAGTGATCCTGGGACTGTGGCGTAGAAAAATATTATGGCACCTATCACCAATCCAAAGAAGCACATCTTTCGCAAAAGGTTGAACCTAATACGAGATTACCTCTCCTCATGCCTTCAGTTTAGGAATTTAGAATAATATAATGTTTGCTATTAGAAGTTTTCTATAGAAAACAGTAATAATGTCCGTCGAAAGCAACGTCCCCTGCAATGCATGCTGAACGATGGGTGTTTTTGAGTGAATTGGGAAAACGAGGAATTCGTGAAGGTACTTAATAAATTAGTGAAGTACCAACGGATCACCTTACCTATGATGCACTGTGCTTTCTCGTGGAACTGGGCGACGGCCTCGTCTCTCCACCATCTGTGCAGGTTGCCGTTCCTATCGAAGAGTCTTCCCTTGTCGTCGAATCCATGAGTGATCTCATGGCCGATCACCACCCCGATGCCCCCGTAGTTGAGGCTTTTCGGGAAATACCGGTGGTAGAAAGGGGGCTGGAGTATTCCGGCTGGGAACACTAAAATCAAATGAGCCGAAAATCATATCAGAAATATCCAGAAAAACGCAGGAACTTTTCAGCACTCCTGGATAGTTCGCTTTCTGGGTGTATGGATCACTAGAAACACTGTTGGAAGTATATGAGTAACCAAGGAGAATATTTTCATGATACAGTATAAATTCTAATATTTTTTCCATACCTACCGAAGTAAAGTGAACCGTTTTTGAAAACGCTGCTAATGGGATATTCCACATGATTTATTTCATAAAATTTAAAATGAATCTAACAAAAGATCTTAGTGAGAGCTTTCTAAAAAGTTGCAACATTATGGGTATACATGTATTGGAAATGGGCGAAAATGACTCCTTTAGCG
>JAEMON010000002.1:27936661-27946934 GCA_030264115.1 Lygus lineolaris
AGCCATTGCAATAGCTTCATATTTTCTTCGAAAATTCGCTAACAGCCACACGGACAGCCGTTGAGACCCACGAACCCAATTCATTAGGTACATCGCGGAGAAACGATGGAGCAAAGCCCCATATTTTTACTAAAGTCAACAAACACCAAGGAACGAGGATAGAAATGTAAAAACGAAGAAAATGAAAAATCAAGAAATTATTATTTTCATTATATACCTAAGTACCTAAAACGTACTAAGACTGGCCATAACCAATTTTCTATAGGAAACATAATATATTACGACGAAATTGCGCCGCCGGATATTCAAGAAGAACGCAGTTAACAATAAGAAAACGAAAGGAATGTACACGCACCAAGGCGACCACTCAGACCTTCGAACCAGCAACACATCTCCAGTTGCCAACTCAAACGTCTCAATTATCATCACTGCTCCAAGGAAGTTCCACCATACCAACCTACCCCAGTGCCCCCACATCCCCATGTATGGTGGAAGGACCTATACTAATAATGTTCCCTTTCAGTTCAAGAAAGAAGACTCCAGCCCCCTTTGGCGAGGAGATTGATGGGAATTCCCGGTGATCACCAATTGCACTTGCTGGTCTATCTCGGGACTGATTACCAGGGGTGACTGCCAGATACTTTGGCTGCATAGGTATCCCCATCAGGCAAAATATGGATGAGCCAGATGTTCCTGTCGTCAGTACCTTCATCAGTCAGGAGATGAATGGGGAAGTGATCATCACAGCATTGCAGCCCGCTAGTGACATCAAGGGAGCCAAGGCCACATCTCCGAGCCCAGTTTGAGTGGAAGAACACTCCCTCTCTCTAATGGACGTCAACGAGACTGCAGCCAGCACACCAGCCACTGAGCGACCGACTTCAGGAGGTTCAAACCAAGATACACGTAGGTCACTTTACACACAAAGACTAGTTAGGGACTTTGTACCAAGAGATGTACCTACCGCAAGGGGAAAAGCTACAGTACCTAAGTACCTATTGATTTAGACAAATTGTACCGTCTAGAAATGCTACCTATCTATTCTCATAATTAAACTAGGCATGGAACCTACTGAGTAATCTTATTGGTATATTGGTCAAGAAGAAGACCTACATCTTTGTACCTGTCGTCGAGCTCGGATTTGTCCAAGATGGAATCTGGGTAGCCGATGCGGAGAGCCATGGCATCAACTTTGTCCCGTGCCAGCCTCTTGGTGTCCTTATCTATCCAGGTTGTCTCTTCTAAAATCTCGCGGAACGATTGTTGTATTTCTCTCGTCATTATCAAAGTCTGAATTCAAAATCAAGAAAGAAAGTGATGACATCAGGGGGTAGGTAGGTACCTCCCTCCCTACATAATTTTCTGTCTTATTAATTTATTACCTATTCAGATATTTTATTGGCTTTTACATGCATAGCTCAACTCAAAATACCCTCCTTCAAAAAATTATTCACCATGGAGGTGCCTGCCTGGCCAACATGTACCTACCTACTTCACACGCACGCTCTAGTGCCAACCTGTAACTCGCTAATCTAGGTAAAGGTACTTACTAATTATTATTAGTGTTGATATTTATAATCAGGTAGTTACCTACTATAAATATTATCGCTGTAAAATTCGCAGGCATTTGGGATAGCAGGTTTGGCACTTCATGATATGTTGCAGGTCCCTACCTAGGCCTACCTACAACCAACAAATTTCGAATCCGAAAAATCTCTATTTCCGCTGATAGATTCACTTAATTCAACTACCTCACTCACGAAAAACTTAATGATGGGAGGCTCCAACAACAAATCATGCGCAAAAAAGGAAAAAGAATGTACCCCCCCCCCCCCCCCCCCCTTCTTCAATAATAATAATAATTTTATTAGTGCATAGGCTATGCATTTTATGACATACTTCATACATACATGGTGTTATGTGAGAGGGGGGGGGAGAAGGGATGGAAGTAGGAAAATAATAAATGCCTACTCCTTCTATTCCTCTTAGACCTTCCACGATTGGAGCATTGGAGGTTACCAGGAGGTCGGAGGATTCAAGGCCCCGCCTTTTAGGGATTACTTGCTTCAAAAGCTCCCGTTGGCCGATGTTGATGTGCTATCTCTTCCTTCTTCCAAACTCTATGACCTTGATGTTTCCCTCCTCGTGTTATCAATGTTATCAGTAAGAGCTTTGTTTTGGTTGGTGGACAGCCGTTTTTCCATGTCCGAGACCGAATACGAAAATACGAATACAAGTTCCAGATTCCAGAGTGTGCGTCTGGGCGTTCAAGATTCCTTTTTTTCATTGTTTGTTATCGTTATGCAGGATTTGATCGGAAATCGGAACGATTCATCTTGTTAGAGCTAGAAGTGATCTCTTTACGTTCAGATCAAGTTCACTGCCCGAAGATTACTGTCTCAACGCGTAGGTTTCCAAGTGCCCTTACGTCTCCGTCCCTCTATGGTAAAGGTACCTACTCAACTACCTTTTACTTTTAGGTATGTAAAATAGTGTCTACAATTGAATTTTATCATGTAAGATAAACCAGGTTTCATGCGGTGTCGTAGCGAATTTACAAGCCTACGAGTATGTTCAACGTTTTGCTCTATGTTGCCTGTTGAATGTTGAAATAAAACCGCGCGATTTCTCCACAGGTGCGGCAGGTGAAACGGCAGTCTGGACTTGGAAAAACTCCGTGAATCGCTGACCTCTCTCTTCCCAGTAAGTATTATTATGCTTATTGATTCCTTATTACCTACCTATTTGCTGTATGTAATTTACCAAGTAGTAATGCCACTACAATCCAAAATTTCTTATTATTTTGCACATAAATGAATGATTTTGAACGTTCACGTTTGCTGAACATGATTGAACCAAAAATCATGGATATAGGTATACGTCGTTCAGAGATGTTATCCTACAAGTCCCAAGGAGGCTACATACCAAATTATAGCTTCATAGAGTGAGTAGCATAGAAATTTAGCTGTATGAGCCTCTCAGCTAATTTTGTACAACCGCAAGTAAAAATTTTGTACAAAAAAAATTACTAAACTGAAACTAAAACTGGGTGGCTCGTCCACACTTCTGCGGCAATGTGCCGACACACCTCAGTTCTTATAATCGTAGCAATAGCAAAGCGTCCTATGGTTTGTCTGTCTATCGGTCTGTTTGTTGGTACATCACGCCCAAACTGTTGGGCTTATTAGTATAATCAGTGATTACTATGAGGAGGGTCCCAAAATGATCTGCGAGCTCCTGGAAGTAACACAGGTAGTGGTAGAGTCCCCCAGACCTCCTCTTTCATCGTGATTGAGGCTTGAGAGAAGTTATCCTACATTACCTAATCTATTCACGATTTCCCCAGTGCATATTTGACTTTCAAAAGTTAGAATCTATTAGGGTAGGTACCTAATTATTTTTGTTTTTGTTTGTAAATGAGGCTCATACCCTGCTTAAAAAAATTGTTCGTAGGAAGGTGTCAATTAAATAATTGAAGTGTAATAAATTATTCACTCTAAAAACATGTTTTGTTGATTTGCGATGTGCTATTGAGTTCTAGAGACCGTTCCAGCGGTAGGTATGGTTTAACATAGAGTGGGTTATTTACAACCAAAAACAAAAGTACCTCGGTAATTGAAAAATAGCGTTTGCCCAACACTGGTAGGTAAGTAGGTACCTAAGTGAGAGCAAGTTTTATTTCATAAGAATTCTACTGTAAGTACCTCGATAGCTAAGGTGGTCATTGTATGTACATACTCTTTTACTAACATCATTCTTACTGTATTCGTCGAAATATTTCCTCACGAACATGGCTCCTACTGCCATTCCCATGTTGCCATTCACTTGTGCTATGCAGTTTTTCCATCTTGGAGGTGACTCTTCCCTTCCAAAAAGTATATAATAAAACTTCTGCTTCGCCTCTTGGAATCTGTCATCTAAATTGTTGACTCTGTGACGAACAAATCGCCATAGAAGGTAGTTTGAAATAGTCCTGAAACATGACAAATTCTACGTATTTTAATTGTAACGTACCTATTTCTCATGTACAAGAGATATCAGTGTCACTGTCAGTCATGTATTAAGTTTCACATGGAGAAACACCGGAGATATACTAAGAAGAAAGAGAACACTAACTTTGGTTCCGTTTTCCCAAGGAGAGACACCAGATCTTCAAGGTACCGGAGTGCGAATACAACGACGCTTTCTGTCGAGTTACAAGGACGTCCCAGGACTATAGAGAGATAACGCTGCCAGTTGATTTGTGGTATGTAAGACCTTAATTCTGCCACTGTCATTCGTTGGTAAAGCTCGCTTACGTTTCTTCGCTCATCAGGTGCCGATGTTATCTATTGACACATGCCGTAGAAATTATAAGATTGAGTGACACTAGCTTTACTGGGTGTACCGACTGGATGATACTTACAGAGCTTTCCGATAGTTGTAATTGGGGGTTTTGAATTTGCGAACGCTTCGCTCGTACCTATTTAATAGGTGTGTTCCTACTCGAATACATAAGCTTCTGTGAACATTCTAATAACAAATTCTCGGCAAGTGTCTGTGTGCGCATCTAAAATATGCGACTTGCCTTCACCGCTGCTAGTTGGAACTGACCTATTGAGAGCAAATCGAGATAATTCATAGGAACTCAGAGACAATAATATCAAATAATAGGTAATGTGTTCGACCACTCACCATACTATTTTTTGTAGAATCTCAAAATTTGATGTACTCGGTATCCGAATAATTCGGATTCTAAATTATCCGAATAATTCGGATTCTAAATTATTTAGAATGCAAGCATTGATAGTTTGTTAGAGGTTTGAGAGATTCTGGTGAAATTCACAGGATTTACTCTTTTACCAAGTAAAAACAACTTCCTATACTCCTCCTCTCCAGGAAAATATCCTGAGGGCCAAAATCAGCAACAACAATAGCCATTTTTCGGGGTTCTATGGGTGTGGGAAGTAGTGCAAAGGCTCGCACCAATTGTTTTCTCACTGGTTTGGAATCTAGAGAGCATTTTTTTTTCAAATGCCTAGTAGAAATTCGATAATTTAATACAGATGATATCCTCACTTTGGCTAATGCCACTTCGAAGTGAATAACTTCTTCAGCGGCAAGCGTGGCGTTTACAGCTGGTGCTCCAAGGAGAGTAGCCACCTTAACTAGATAGCTCTTGTAAGCTTCCAGGTACTGAAGGTTGGACGGTTGAAGATAATAATCTCTTGTGGGTAATCCTAGGCTCGTTTGGTCCAACTGTGAAGAGGATTCATTGTTGAAAATAGTGTGATGAACAAGTTTTGGAGTTGTGCGATTGAGCATGTGATTTGAGGTCACTCAAATCAGTCGAGTCCAGAGTAAAATACCTTCCATGCGTCTGTCCAAGTCTGTACGCTTTCGACCTCAGTCTGTTAACATGAAGTAGGTAGATGATGTTTGTTGAAAAACTTACGTGTATAACGTATTGATCTGAATTTTTAATGTCTGGTCCAACCCATTCTGATATGAGGATGTCATTGTTGAATAGCCTCAGCTGTGCCATCAACCAAAGCCAATCAAATTTCGATCGATCCCATTCGGGGTCCAAGACTGGCCAGCCACCCAACTTATCAAGAAGGGCTGTGAGGGGTTTGGATCCCCTTTGCTCCAAAACATCTGCAACATCATTATGATTTTTAGTGTGCGGTTAAACATGATAGGTATATTTAACAAATTACTTACTACATTATATTTATGTACCTATCTTCGGAAGAGAGATGGGAGGATCCCCTTGTCACTGAGACTAAAAGAGATATATTGTTACCAACAAAGCTGCTTGTACCTATCTTACTCACGCTCGTCATTAAAAAACCCTATAAAGTAATCGCAAAGGTTTGGGGAAATAGGTACTTATTTTTAAACAATCGTTCACTAGGTAATCTAATGAGCTATACGCACTAGGCAGGTATCTATTTAAAATACCCACGTATCTTTTATACTTATAAGATTTGAGATCTGGATGAGATTGTCAGTAGGATTGTCATTTTGCTAATTAGCGAGACATGTGTAGTTCATCAAGTTGGCTGGTCTAGGAAGAAACGGTGATTGGAGGGGATGGATGCGTTAGTAGCATCCATGGCCGAGCAGGTGGTGAAGCGTGATCCCTATGAAATTCACTTTTTTCTTCGTCCCCTTGCCTCCTGAGAAGGCTGGTGCGCCACTTGTGCAGTGTATTTACTCTCTACATTTACGGTTGGTACTTCATGGATTGTTCATATATGGAAGATGTCAGAAATTTGACGTAGATAATTATGGCTATTTCTACTACCTAAATAATCAATTGTTTCTCATATTTATATTACATTCTATGAAAAAAAGAATTCTTAATAAAAAAAAAAAAAAAAAAAAAAAAATAGGTCAACCGTCTTCCGTGGGTATCTATTTATAGCTCATTATCATTATCTCTACTGAAAAAGCTATCAAGTACTCAAGATTGGTTTGGTTTGCTGGAATGAAACAGAGACTGTAAGTACCATAGCTCACCGTAGTTGACACACGACTTGTACAAGTTCTTGGCCTTGATGTAAGCTTCAGGTTCCTCTGAAGGTGTGGGCGCCTCTTCTAATAGCTCCTTGAGTATGGAGTCTAGGGATTCTCTGAGCATCTCAAATGTGTCATAGGCCCCCTTGTCCTTGGGGATGGGGTTCAGCTTCGACCACCGGCCACAAGCGAATTGATAGAAGTCCTTGCATGGGTCTGCTGAAGTATCCATATACTGTTTCATCAGTTTCCCTGAGAACAATATGGGTACTTATTGAAATTAGTTGTTTTTGGTGCTTGGGAGACAAGGGAAAACATCAACGCATCTCATTTTTGCTAGGATGCATGTTGGTTGCCAACCGACAAGTCAAAGGCAGTTACCCTTTCGTCTCTTATTTCGAAAGACATAATAGAGATCAACGTGGTTAAACAATGAAAGAGTAGATCATCATTTGTCAAGAACACCCATCGAGGTAATCTTGTTGATGGCCACTATCGTGTACCACACTCACATATTGTAGGTACCTAATCTTGTTGATCTATTGAGTAAAACACTCACTATTGTTGGTCTAGATCTATTGTGTACAACGCTCACTATTGTTGCCGAGCTCTACTCTTCATTGGTTGTTAGAATTACCTTGATCAGTTCTGATTGTTGCCTCATCACCCTCCCCCTTCCAGAACGCGTGCTGGACAGCTGGACCAGTGTCAGGATCTAGGTCGTCAAAAATCACTGTATCTTTTTCGGATTTGTCTTCCTCTTGCTCTGCCTCATCTTCCGGTTCTTCAGGCTTCTCCCAGGGCGACCAATTCAAAACGTGTTCGAGAACGTTCTTGATCTCCTTCTCTCTGCTGCGAACAAGTGAAATTTCAACACCACCTCTTTATCGTGATCGTTATATTTGATGAAAGTCTAAAATCGAAATTTGCATATTGGTACTTGGTATCTTGTGCGTCAATAGGTCTGCTCTCAACTTGCTCCTTTTCTGGTAGTGGTTCCCGAATCACATCAGCCTGTAATGTTAAAGGAGCTCTATCAATTCACACGTTCAAGCGTCAAATACAATGTACGTTGAACGATGATTTACCTTCATGTTATCCAATTCTCTCGGTAGTTCCTCCATAACGGCTACGCCATGGGTGATGTTACGAGGATACGCACCATAGCCATTTATTTGGATAGATCTGGACGTATCGGAAAAACTTGTTGGGATTTTTGAATCAGCCCATATGACGGCATCTGTTAGGTTCAGGCTCTGCTGCGAAAATATTTATCCTTATTATTAAACGACCGTATCGACACGTACAAATTCAGGAAAAGAAATAGAGGGGGGGGGGGGGGGGATATTTCATTTCAAATTTGACTGAAATTACATTCAATGTCATATTTTGCATCATCAATTAATTAAGTGGGGCCACTACCCAGAGCCATCAAAGAGTTACCTAGTCATCAAGGCAGGACTAGAATATGAGGCTAGGGGAATCTTCCATAACACGGGGACAGGGATACAAATCACAAACTCACAGAAGTTTTTGGGAGGAGTTGTGGGACCAACTAAGTCAAAGCGTGATTATATAAAAGCGAAAAAAAACCCACAAGCCACATTATTTTACAGCCTTCACGAAATCTTTCCAATTTGAATGGGGACGTACACAGAAGCGGATGGAATGGAAGAGTTATTAGGCCTCTATGGGATACCACAAGATAATGTCATCTGTCATAGGGCGGGAGTTAGGAGACCATTGTCCTAGACCTCCCAGCTGTTTGGGGCAGCTTGGGTATGAAAGGGGCGGTCAGCAACCATCCCAACAACGGGAGTTGAAGATGGTCCAACTTAACTCCCAGTGGGTCAAAGTAGATGGCCAGGAATCATCACCAACACTATTCAGGGATGCCCTTGCCCTACGTTATGGGCACACCCTAATCGAGCAACCTGATAAGTGCGATGATTCTGGTGCCCCATTCGATTAGAACCATGCAGTCAACTGCAAGAGGGGAAGACTTGCAAGACTGGGGCGTGACGTGTTAGGGACGAGTGCGCAAGCAAACCTTTGAGGCTCTTTTCTAATACTCATCTGCTCGTGTGACGGTGCACTTCATTGGGAGCTGCAGTTTTCCTAATAAGGCTCGCTTGCACTCTTGCTGAAAAATAGAGCAGGCTCATATCGCGTTCTCATATCAATCTGGTCCCAGTTATCAATAATCAGAGTTGTGTCCCTTTGGCTGAGGGCACGAGGAAGATTATTCGACCCCTGGGTTTGGAAGACGGAGCAGGAGTTCCTCATATGGAAGATTAAGCAGCCATATTGAAAACAAGAACCACCTCTCCCTTCTGGACAGCAAAATATGGCCATCAGAAAAAACTCTGGAAGAAGGCCAATACGAACCAGAACTTGAACTGATTGAAAACCCACCGCATACACACAGACAAAAAAAATATATTTTTCAATAAATGGGTGGTATTACTTTTCTGACAAAAAGAAAAAAAAACATTTTTTATGACTTCCTCACCTTAAGGGCGTGGATGATCTCTCTATCTCGAAGATCCCTCTTTGTTCTGACCACAAAATATTGTGCCCTCGGTGGGAAGCAGTCTGTTTTGAATTCGAAGAAGAAATTATTGGGCTTTGGGTTCTCAAATGCCTCTAGATCAGCCGAAGGTACTGCAAACAAATTCTTTCGATTGATTTATGCTACGTCAACGATGCAAATCATTTATGTCCTCTATGTTTGGCTCTTTTTGTTAGAAATTGATATTTTCAGTTAGTATTTAGAATTACCTGTTCTTGAAATCAATATTTCATTCCCTTCTTCCAAATCTTGGTCTGTTATCGCAATGCCTCGAATGACCCCAGCGATCAAAAGTATCAGCAGAGCTGACCCGAGAAGCAGTCTCATTAGCGCTCTCAAATATTGTGGCTTCCTGGAAATTGTGGGTGTTAGCAAAAATTTGATACATTAGGTTAGGTACCTAGGTTAGTACCTACCTAGGTTAGTAACTAATTATGATTGGTGTAATTGGGAAATGTTGTTTACATCGGTAACCTAGGTAAATACTGTCTAGTAACGATTACTTTGCACCTTTTTTTAGCTCGTGACGAAGAGAGGGGGGGGGGCACCCTGTCGACGCACTACCCCGTACAGAAACATGCGCCTCCCCTGCCAAGCCACCCCCTCTTACGACTACCCTTTCGCCCTCCTCAACGATGTTTTTGTCAAAGGTGATGCGCTGTGCTTAGGGGTCCCAGAGCATCTCACCAAGGGTGGCGTGGTGGGAACTCGCTTCTACTCAAAAAAAGATACAAAGTAATCGTTGCTAGACAGTAGCTATTCAAAAAGCACCATGGTGTGCAAAAATGTGCTAAGTTCTTAGGAATAACTGAATTTATTTGTAAGATTTCTTATTATTTCTCCTAAAGGATGTTTGGGCTTGTTGGGCTTTTGCTGTCTGTCCGCGACGAGTCTGCCGAGCAGTACGTTGGGAGAGGGAACCCCTCCCCCCGTCAACCGATGGTGAGGGATGAAGGAAACCACCAATGTACTACCTGTTCACTGTGCTGGGATTGTTGGTTCACGAAGTTGACTCATTCCTTTATATTCTGTTCTCTCATTGAGATAACGAAAATGTTTCATTCATTTCCTTATGAGTCATTTAGATAACCAAAAATGTGAACAGGAATGCGTTTATTCTCAAAAATACCAAAATGCTACCAATTTCAATGAGTTGTTGTGGGAACTGTTAACAGGTGGTGTGTGGGGGGGGGGGGGGGG
>JAEMON010000002.1:27957514-27968781 GCA_030264115.1 Lygus lineolaris
TTTCCGACTGTGATATTAATGTTGTACCTAGATAGATTGTTAAGTATGTAGTTCTTAGCCCGTTGTAAATGTTTTCTGGAGTGTGAATGTATTTATTGAGTGAATGTTTTTTTTAAATATTTTTATTATGATGTTGATCAGCAGTTGTTGTTCAGCTGGTCGGTTAGACCACATTGGGGGGCGATAACCCCACCCTCACACTCCAGTGTTCTGCGGTCCCAATATACCTGGGTGCAATTTATTGTTAACCGAACGCAATCTATCATACATTTATTCCTAATAGCATAAAATTTAAATGACTATTGTCATACAATGTTTTTGTGACGACAATAAAAATGATTTTGATAGGTGTTGAGGCCTCCACCTCTCACTGGGCCTCACCCCCCCCCCCCCCCCCCCCCCCCCCAGGACACTGGTGATCAAGTGGTCCCCACAGGCCACTAGGGGTTCTATAGGGCCGCAGAACATAGAAGAAAGGTCTCTAATGTAATTTTCCTTGCTAGGCATCCTACTAACTAAAGGGTTAAATACGGCGCCTCTCTCGTCAACCATCTCAATATAAAGTGCTGTTTCTATTTTTACCCACTCCTGGGGTAAAGAAAATGATAATGTTGGTACCTACATAGGATTCCGATATTTTCACAATCAAATTTTTCTGAAAACTAGGATGCGTTATTTATATAGTTAATACCTATTACTTACGTATTATTCCTATCTATAAACGAATTTCTTCGAGTTTCCTCAAGAACAACTTTCTGGAAGGATTATTTGCGGGACCCCTGAAGGTTGGTTTCCCGGGAGGCGGCAGCCCGACCCGTGCTGTACAAGAGTAGATCCTTTCCTTGATGTTCTTCAACTTGGCCAGCATTGTAGTGTGTTGAAACGCCATCTTATATATAAAAATCAAAGCTAAAATTATATTAAAATTAGGTATTTATCCATGTTATAACCATGATAGTACCTAACAAAAAGTTCAAGCCATGCAGCATGAGTTTGTGAGCTAGTTTTCAAAGAATCATTTCTACCGATTTCGTGGATGACTCGAATAGGAAATTAAGCGCTGATTCCGAATATACCATATTTATGTTCCTATATTTATGATGGTAAGTTACCAACACCAAAAATCACCTTCTTAAACAGATTTTTTACCCTAATTTTTCAAAAATTTACTCCAAAAATTCTGGCCAAGGAACTCATCCTATCTTTTGATATTGACATTATGGATTTTTGTAGATCGGTCCTATGGAGTGACTCATTGGTTTGAAACAGATTTCTATCAGAAAATGTTCAAAAATGTTGGAGCCATTGCAATAGTTTCGTTTTCTTCGAAAATTCGCAAAAATGTAGAGCAACTAAGAGGTGAGAGGTGACAGATAAATGCAAGCTATTTTCCTGTTGTTTATTACTTCATTCACTGAATACAGTAATCACTTCTTCATTTGCTGAGATTTAATATAGGAAATTATGAGCAGCTCAATATACATTAATAATGGTATTTACATAATAAAACGTACTTAAGTATAATACCCACAGCGTTTTGCGTAAATTTCCTCCAAAATATTTTAAAAAGTAGCATTCATAGGTACCAATTTTAAGTATTCAAATATCAGGCTACTCGTATTACTGGGAGAAATATTATCGCTGCTAATTTTCATCAAATTACGACTTTAGGACCCTAGAAAACGAGAAATTGTCAAAGCAATGCCTCAAATTATTCCGTAGCATTTTAGTCGAGCTACTCAGTACTATCTTCTGAAAGTTACAACAGGACTTTAGAAATACATCCAACGATTAAAGATTAACAATATTAATATTTCGCTTTAGGCTTTTCCCAAGAGGCACTACTTTTTTCCAAAAATAAAAGAAAAAAAGTTCATCTGTACAACTTTTAAGTAGTTACATTTTAATATGTTGCCAACAAACTTTGAATCAACTGTTTCAACTACAAAGTAGGTAAAACCTAGTGGAATACGCAACGTTGATTAATCTATAAAAATATATTTTTAGTATTTTTCAAAATGCGGCATACTTCCCATTTCTATCCTCTTGGACTCGAAAAATGGTTGCTCTGTCCAAATTTCATGCGAAACGTCAATAGTTTCCGTATTGGTGAAGAGCGGATTTTCGTGAAATTGCGCAACATCAAGAAAGTACCTAGCACCATTTTTCTAGTAAAGGGAATCTTTCATTGTTTCAAGAACAGGCAACAACGAATTGAAAACGCGACGTCACATAACAAAAGCAACAGACTTTTCAACTTTGCATTTAAGCAGTTGTAAGAAAGTATTCCAATAAACACTTCGATAGAAATGCAGCTGTAAATCAACTGCAATTATCAAATCGATATTATTATTTATAAAGCTTAAATGAACGCGTTCTGACACGTCCATGGGTTAGGGATTCTTAAATTCAAGACGTTGAAATTTGTCGAGATTTTTCCTAGCCAAGAACGGTAGGGCTTAAAGTAGAAGCAAGATAGGTAATAATTACTGCCAATGAAATCCCTATAACGATGGTAAATTACAAATTATGAATCATGGTTGAGTATTTTTCCACAAACAATAAGAGAACGTTCAGACGTGGCTCGTCTCGAGAAATTGTGAAGGGGTTGACTAGTTGCTCAACAGAGTGGTACCTCGTGATTCCATTATGCCTAGGCGAACACTAGAAAATAGAAACATCTCATAAATCGAACTGACCAAGTTCTATACTCCGAAATATCTAAGAGGGAGCTAAGTTACTGGAAACGCTAAGTTTAATACTTTTCTCACAATGAGACATTTTCGAAAACATCATCAAATTATAAAAATTGATTTTTTTTTTCTACGAGTTTCCTCTCATTCTGGTATTACGTGTAGATGAGAAAATGCCCTAGAAAATGCTTTTGAGAGGAGAAGAGGGAGATTTTCTGTACCTCAACTCGAACAACTTCCACTTAATTGTATTCGTAACTAGAGATGTACCTACGTAAGGTAGTACGCCGTATGCCGGCCAAGTTCGCAAGGAGTTAATTTGAAAATTCGAAGACTGAATACGTAGTTTTTCTTAATACTAATATAGGTACTCTGAAGATACTTCTCTAAAACTGAAAGAAATGAAGCAGACGTATGAAAGTAAACCTCACATTATCGAGTAACACAGAATTAATTTCTGTTAGTTTTAATTTTTATTCGTTTTAAAACTCGCTCAAAATTGATTTATGAATGAGTTTTACTCAATTATTTTCCATCAAATCTCAAAAAATGAATGGGAAATGCATGCAAATTCCATCGGATCGAAAAGCCTTTTTCTTGATTAATAAAAACTCATTGTACTGATCCCATTGCAGAGATACTTTGTGGTTTGAAACACTTTTCATCAAATTTGAGATAGGGCGTGATTCTCCTTTTCAACAAACGAAAAACTTATAACCCCCTTGGCGAAAGGGTACCCTGTAACAACTAAACTTACTCAATAATTACATTATATTATTCTGATATATAAATATGATTCTCATTATAATATAACTTCTTTCTTTCTTTTTAGAAATTGTTTCAAGTCTTAATATAAAGTTCAAGTATCACATCATTTTTTTTTTAATTTTTAAACGGAGTTGAAAATATATTTTATTGAAAATTAATTTGATATGCAGTCTTTGTGGTCAAAATGGAGATCGTGGATGCTTCTTTTATATATAAAAAAAGTTCTTTAAAAGACAAAAAAATTTGAATTACGATAAAAGAGGTTTCCACACTTAAAAACTAACCCATCACCTAAATCAAAAGTTGTTGTTTTGCTCACCTTTTCATAAGAAAAAAAAAACCAAATCGTTTATTTTATTTTTAGGTCATTTATACGCCCTCAGAATAAGACTGAAGCAAGGTAACAAGGGTTTGGCACATCTAAATCTTAATATTGAAACAAAATTTCATCTCTGCAACAGGAAAACAATATATTATAACCGCTCATTTCCTCTAATCAAAAATTTCAGTAGGTACTTTTCTCTCATGTACAAAAAACTGACGAAAATTGACAAAAGGCTGTGAGTCTCGAGCCCAAAGCATTCTTCATAAATGAAAAATAGCAAGAATTGAAATTGGACCTCAACAAAGGAAAATTTTGAAAATTCAATTCTTGAAAATATTGTAGTTTTTGCACGATATGAAGATTCAATTTTTTATATCAAAAGCTTCGGCAGGTATCTAAAAATCTTTTGATGTCACAAATGAAGGTTATGACTAGGAGTAATTTAATAGTTCAATTAAATAGGTAAGTAAACGATAAGTAAGTTTTTTAAGAACTGCATTGTAATTTTTGAGTCAGACACAATCCAAAAGTGCCCCATGCTTGGAGATTCAATTGACAATCAAAACAATAAAACCAATAATTATTAATTAAGAACACTTTAATCCAAACTCATTCTGCAGTGGAATTAACAAAATTTGATGGTGAATAGGCACCAAAGGTGCAATTTCAAATTTGAAACAGTACTTAGTTTCTTGATTCGTATTGATTAATACATAATAATATAAGAATCAGTTTAATTATGCGCTTTGAAGTGAACATCAACTGCAGGCAGGTGTTACTCAAACCATGCCAAAATTAAAAAAGGAAATCACCAAGAAAAAACGGAATTCCTAAGGATAACCCACAGACATTGAGGTTTAGAGGTGTGGCCGAATCATATCTCCTGAAATAGCTATTTTTAAATGGAATACAAGAAAAAATATATTCATAAAATCGCCATTTCTATCGCTAACCACAGCCTGAACTATTTTTTCCTTTAAGTATTCTTCTTTTCTTTTTCATCTTCAATCCGGACGTATATGAATCGATGATTCGAGACACACCTCATTCACTGAATGGCCGCCAGAACGGGTCAACGTAACATAAACAGTAACTAAAAAATCACGAGGAAATAACCGAACAAAAATTGTACAAAAACGAGCAAAAATTAAAAAGCCCGCACGGACAAAAAAAAAACTTGTTTACTTAGTTACCCATCCAAACCGAAATCCAGCTTGGCTCGATAAAATCAAAGAACTTTCTTAGTAATTAACAATTATACGCCGTTAAACGCTATAATAAACAATCAACATGATTGAAATAATATGGAGAAATAAATCGTCAAAAACCGTTTCATTCCTCAAAAAACATTTTTTTTTGTTGTTGACAAAATACAATATGAAAAACGCATGTAAATATTATAAACATGCTCTTTTTTAACATAATAAATGTGACGTTAGTGCCCTTATAAGTGTACACAATAAACGCGAATACCATCCGTATTGGCGTTCACGAACAATTCAAGTTCGGGTCTTAGTTGACCACAATTTTTTCTTTACCTAAACAGCAAATATACTTACCATACAAATATAACGATCTAAACAACTTTGAATTTTTTTTTGATGATTAGACTCTATAATTATTAATAACGTGGAAGTCACAAAAAACGTCTAACGATTTTCTTTTCATTCACTACTATTTTATTTTTCATTCTCGATTCTTCATAGACAAAAAATAATTGTCATCTAAATGGTTTTTCTCTATTTTACCCCCTAATAGTCTAACCTCTAGCTGGGGGGTTTTCATTATCTTTTAAGGGACTAGGTGGAATTGGATTTTTCTTCTAAAAAATACCAGTAATCCCAAGAGAAAAAACGTATTTTTATATTTCATTTCACGAATGAATAGAATTTTTATAGAATGGGAGGAATTTTTCTTGTAATTGAGGAGATGCTGTAGGTTTGGTATTACATACATCAAAGATGAAAAGAAGGGACGACATGTTCGTCATCGATTAGTTCATTTCAAGATGAAGAAGTACGTAATCAAATAATTTCAAATCAATTTCGGTAGGTAGGTATTGAGAAGAGATTAAAAAAAGAAGCGATTTGGGAGAAAATAGAAACAGCCGTAGTCGTAGAAGTGAATTTTTTTTGTGATTTTAGGGGACTTTTTTTTCGTAATTTTTTTGTTTTTACCTTATTGCTGGTTCTAAGAGAGAACGGAATGAAAATACTAAATTAGTAAAGATGAGGAAGGCGGGGGACGGGAAGGTTACGACGTGACTGTCATGTAGGAGGTGCAAGTGCAGGGTGGAGAGAGGATGGGAGCGTAGTAGTAGCCCCCAGCGTAGATCAGGGTCGGCGGAACGTAACGGCACTGCTCATTGCACAAAACCTGGAAGAAAAAATAATAATATAATGAATATTTTGTTAGTTTATCAATGAGGTCGTCAAGAGAGACAGGTATCTACCTCCCCAGAGGTAGGGACGTTTCGATATTATCAATAATCGGACATATCGATATTTTCTTATCGACATTTCCTTTAAATAATATCGGAATATCGATTTTTCTTTCGATATTTCCAATTTCAAATATTAATACAAATTATTAATTTAAAAAAAAGGTATGTGGACTCATGCTTTTGAGCCTGAGTCGGTCTGGTTTTAATTTTTTCTGACTATTTCTATTGTTGAAACAGATTTATTCGAAAATAAAATGAAATTGATGAGTCCGAAAACAGAAATCCTGTGAGAAGAGAGGGTACAGCAGTCGAAATGGTCCGAGGCCGTGGTAGGCCAAAACTGGTTAAAATTACAGAAGGGCCTGGAAGAAGGAAGAAAGTGTACAACATGATTCCAAAAACTCATACGGATAAGAATTCTAGTGGTTCGGATGACGATGTGTTTGAAGATGCAGAAACTGGGATGTGTGAGACCGCATGCGCCGCCGAAGTGAATCCCACAGAAGCGTTTGCAGGGACAGAGTCACATGAGTGGTATGCTGCTGTTCGCAAGGAATTTTCGTCACTATTGCGAAACAAAACGTGGTCACTCCAGGAAAAGCCACATTCCAGGATTGCACAAGTCGTTGTACGGTTTGAAACAATCAGGGAGACAATGGTACCTGAAGTTGCATGAGAGACTGAAAGCTATAGGAATGACACCTTCTGAATCAGATCCTTGCGTGTATACATCGGGCAAGGGTGAAGGGGCAGTAATTATGGCGGTTTATGTAGATGATATAATTTTGGCTTCAAAAGACCCAGAAAAATTGAAAATTTTGAAAAAAAAGATGATGGATGAAATCAGGATGAAAGATTAAAAATTAGTCAGAGAAAATATATCAATGAAATTTTGAAAAGGTATAAAATGGAAACTGCGAATCCAATATCGACTCTATTAGATGTGAACGTTAAGTTTGGACCAACGGAAGCGATACCAGTTTAACAGTTGTTATACAGAAGTTCACTGGAAAGCAGCCAAACGCATACTGCGGTATCTGAAGGGGACAATGAACCGCAAGTTGATATATTCAAGAAAGAATGAGGAGCTGATAGGATATTCAAATGCTGATTGGGGTAATTGTAGAATAGATCGCAATTCATTCAGTGGATTTGTGTTCACCCTGTCAGGAGCAGCTATTTCTTGGATGTCGAAGAAGCAGAGGACGGTGGCTTTATCCAGCGTTGAAGCGGAGCTCATGTGCATATCCGAAGGTGTGAAGGAAGCCATATACTTAAAAAAGTTTCTTTTCGAGAGCTGGGATTTCCTATGAGTCTACCAATTGCTCTGTACAACGATAGCCAGGGGGCGCAGGAGCACTTTAAAAATCCAGCGTACAGGTCAAGAACCAAGCATATAGACATCAGAAACCATTTTATGAAGCAAAATATCCAGGAGGGCCTCATCAATCTCAAATATTTGGCAACAGAAGACATGGTTGCGGATTTTCTAACAAAACCGCTACCAAAGAGCAAATTGGACTTCTGTTCAAGACAAGCAGGAGTCATCCCGGACGAGTTTGGACCTGAGGGAGAGTAATGGAATCAGAACATTTGTTCAAGTCCAAACTCCATTATTACGATAATTTGTGTTTCCCTACATACACATGTGATTTAATAATTGTGTATATGTTGTCAAATAAAAATCTTAGTCCACGCTTGAATTTCAAACTTTTCTTTCACTCGTACTTTATATCAAAAAATTGAAAACAATCGAAACAAATTCCCATTGTCCACGGTACTGTGTAATTTTGAGACTACCAATCTAACTCCCACAAATAATAAACAATATATTTATGCATAATCTCATTTAGAGAACATAAGGTTCAAACTCTCACAAATATGTAAGTAAATTAACGTTTGCTCACCTGGCAGGCGAGATCCTCTATGAGACAAAGGGTCTGCCGCCGCTCGTGTCCCATGAGGCAGACGGTGGACTCCTCAACAACTGAGTGGAGAACCATGAGATACTGGTATTTGAGACTTTCCTCCTCTGGCCCCACAAAATGGTTCCACAAGTAGTTCTCGAGTTTAGCTCTTTGCTGCCCGATGTCTGGGAAATCGATGAAGAACCTCGAGCACATATACCTGTTGAAAGAATTAACAAGGGTTAATAATGATAGGAAATTGAACTGAATGGACCTAATGGCTCAAGGCTGTATGACGTCAGTTGGTTAGCAGGTATGAGATGGAAACTAACGAAATTTTTTCCTACAATTTTTGATGCTCTAAATGTCATATCAGTGGTTGGGACCTAACTTCTAATAATAGTGCTCAACACCAAATTGAAAAGTACTAAACGTATTCATCAAAAGAATGAGTATCCATCTGGACAATTTGAGATTCCTGCTAGATGACGTTTCAAGTCATAATAACGACGCCTACTGGTAAGGTTTGTCATAGGCCTAGAAGCATATGGATCAGAAGCATTCTGGTTGGTCGCCTGGAGAGAAGCCCCTCTACCAAACTAAATCCCCGGTCCATTTTAGACCCAAAAAAGGACTACATGATTTGACAAGTCATTCTCAGGTCAGCAGGATCAGAATAGAACCACTTCTTGTATCCTACCGACGTACAGTATAGGCCGTCGTTCTACCATCCGGCTTAATGACAATAATTGTCCTGACAGGAACTCACCTTTCGAGGTTTTTTATCCTTTCAGGATCAGCGGGTTTGTAGGACCTGACTAGGAGGTTGCAGTACTTGAGGAGGCCGCCTCCCCTGATTTCTTCTGGGTGGCGGGTCGCTATCAGCTTCTTGTGCAGGTGGTAGAGCGCCTCCTGGAAGTCGCCGTAGACGCTTTCTCCAACGACTGTTGGGTAGAAGTTTTCACCGATGGCCAGTTCAGAGCAGTCGTAGAAGAGGAGTAACGAGTCGAGGACGATCTGGAACGAGTCGACAGAGAACTCGAACGGCCGTTTCATCGAGTCGACGAACTTGAGTTCCACGTTCCTGTGCCCCCGCGAATTTCCCAGGGAGATGAGTGACCACCGATCGCCGTCGTGATTAACCTTAAATGAAAAAATAACAGTTGAGATAAAAGAACGATTAAAAACTATAAATAATTATTGATGAGGAACAACACAATAGAGGATTTCTTAAGTTGGTACCCTAAATAACAGGATAATAGTACGCCTTCTATGGTGTACTGAATAATGTATCAAACAGTGTGGCTAAAGGTCTCATGTTCAATGGTAGATGTCTCCCACGTCCAATCTGCTATTTTCATCAGTGTGGTGGAGTACGTTTTTCTTTCAAAGATGGGAGGGCAGAATCCAGACCATTAATCTATCCCAAAGGCCGCACAACTGCGTGGTATGAAGTATGAAATCTAATGAGTTCGTTCAGTTTGTGACACGAATACAATTGTTAACGAGCCTTACGGAGAATATGTCGTAACTAGCAAGTCGAGTACATGTGGCAAGCGCTTTCAATGTAAGGACATCATCATCATCAGGACGCCGAGAGAGTACTCCTCGATGGCCTGATGATGATGTCCTAACATCAAAAGCGCTCGGCACCTTTACTCGACTTGCTAGTTAGTTATGACTGATTCTCCAGTGAGGTATATAAACAGTTGTGTGGTATATGGAACCAACCGCTTCTGCCTGACAAAAATAAAATTAGATC
The DNA here is from genome assembly GCA_030264115.1 of Lygus lineolaris. Lineage (NCBI taxonomy): Eukaryota > Metazoa > Arthropoda > Insecta > Hemiptera > Miridae > Lygus > Lygus lineolaris. The sequence continues at coordinate 27,967,413 of JAEMON010000002.1, forward strand.
AAGGGCGGCTTCAAAACCCAGGACTCAAGAGTTGCCACCCGAAGACCATCAGACCCAAGCCTTAGCTTAGCCACCATGGCAGTATCAAGTCTGAGAAGGGGCATTGAGGGCACCTAACCTTGAGGCGACACCAACCTGCTATAGCACTTCATGCTTTATCCAAACTGTGAATTGAATGAATGAGTTTATTGTCATCATAAATATAGAATAGTTCAAGGCAGATTAGATACAGCACATAAACACCTCATGAGCTTATCACAGTTGGAAAATAGCCTGGCATTTATCTTTTCAGATGTTCAACACGTTTAAGTTGGAGGAAAGTAAAAAAAAGCGACAACTTGTTAAACGAATGAAAACGTCTCTTCCAAGTTGGAAGAAGTAAATAATTCCCAGCTATCGGCTCTGAACCGCTAAAAGAGAACAATCACAGTAGGGTTTGGCCTTCCAAGCCAATCACCCTGCTACAAAATCACCTATTACTGAACCCTAGTATTTCTCAGTGACAATATCACTGTAACCTTTTATTGAAAATTCACAGTATCGCCCATCTCTACTTTTGACATTTAGCCAACGCTAGCGCCAGAATAAGCTATTTCCACAGCAAGGCTAGCAACCAGAGAAGCTCAGTCAGCGGCACTCCGCTGCTCCTAAAGCCCTTGCCAAGGCCCCTAACAAGTTGTTAGCAATGTTCTTCAACGGTTGTGATCAGGAGTTTCAAGGAGATCAAGAGTCTCGAACTTACTTTCACCATTTTACCAACGTATGCCTCTTTCATGGAACAGGTGGTTATCCTCTTGCGGCTGACTCCTTCTGGGAGGAGATCAAAGAGGGAGGAGAGGACGGCCGTCTTGACTCGGTCGAAGTTCCGTCCATTGGAGAGCTCGACGCCGAAGATGAGGTCCAGGTCGTTGTAGGGGGAAGACTCCGTCGCCAGCACGTGTGAAGCGGCTCCACCGTTCAGTCTAATATCCCGCACCTATGAATGCCAATAATTAAGTAATTAATACTATCATCATGTACTTACTCATTCCTCTTCATATCTTCTTATGATATTAGTGGCAGAAAGAGACAATGTATGAGTCAGTAATAATTTTTAAAATGCCAATGCAGAGGAGTGTATTAATTATCTAATTGAATTTTGAGGAGGTGAAATCCTCACTCCACAGAAGGCCACCGACACCAAAGGATGAAGGTAACGAGCAATTTTATGGAAAAAAACCGCTGCAAATTATTACACAAGGGTGTATTATTTTCTGTATAGATCGCCCATTGACATAAAATACCCATCTATCGCGAGGTTCACGATCATCTCTTGGTGACATGACATTTATTACCTATTATCGGAGAGTTGTATCATTCATTCTTAATG